>CAUJNA010000923.1:0-131551 GCA_963377175.1 Effrenium voratum | reverse complement strand
TGTTCCTGTGTTCCTGTGTTCCTGTGTTCCTGTTCCTTCCTGTGTTCCTGTGTTCCTGTGTTCCTGTGTTCCTGTGTTCCTGTGTTCCTGTGCTCCTGCTTTCCTGCTTTCTTGCTTTCCTGCTTTCCTGCTTTCCTGTGTTCCTGTGTTCCTGTGTTCCTGTGTTCCTGTGTTCCTGTGTTCCTGTGTTCCTGTGTTCCTGTGTTCCTGTGTTCCTGTGTTCCTGTGTTCCTGTGTTCCTGTGTTCCTGTGTTCCTGTGTTCCTGTTCCTTCCTGTGTTCCTGTGTTCCTGTGTTCCTGTGTTCCTGTGTTCCTGTGTTCCTGTGCTCCTGCTTTCCTGCTTTCTTGCTTTCCTGCTTTCCTGCTTTCCTGTGTTCCTGTGTTCCTGTGTTCCTGTGTTCCTGTGTTCCTGTGTTCCTGTGTTCCTGTGTTCCTGTGTTCCTGTGTTCCTGTGTTCCTGTGTTCCTGTGTTCCTGTGTTCCTCTGTTCCTCTGTTCCTCTGTTCCTGTGTTCCTGTGTTCCTCTGTTCCTCTGTTCCTCTGTTCCTCTGTTCCCCTGTTCCCCTGTTCCCCTGTTCCCCTGTTCCCCTGTTCCCCTGTTCCCCTGTTCCCCTGTTCCCCTGTTCCCCTGTTCCCCTGTTCCCCTGTTCCCCTGTTCCGCTGTTCCCCTGTTCCCCTGTTCCTCTGTTCCTCTGTTCCTCTGTTCCCCTGTTCCCCTGTTCCTCTGTTCCTCTGTTCCTCGGTTCCTCTGTTCCTCTGTTCCTGTTCCTGTTCCTGTTCCTGTTCCTGTTCCTGTTCCTGTTCCTGTTCCTGTTCCTGTTCCTGTTGGTTGGTGTTGGTGTTGGTCTTGGTCTTGGTCTTGGTCTTGGTCTTGGTGTTGGTGTTGGTGTTGGTGTTGGTGTTGGTGTTGGTGTTTTGGTTTTGGTTTTGGTTTTGGTTTTGGTTTTGGTTTTGGTGTTGGTTTTGTTTTTGTTATTGTGTTTGTGTTTGTTGTTGTTTTTGTTTTTGTTTTTGTTTTTGTTTTCGTTTTTTGTTTTTGTTTTTGTGTTTGTTTTTGTTTTTTTGTTTTTGGTTTTTTTTTTGTTTTTGTTTTTGTTTTGTTTTTGCTTTTGTTTTTGTTTTTGTTTTTTGTTTTGTGTTTGTGTTTTTGTTTTGTGTTTGTGTTTGTGTTTGTGTTTGTGTTTGTGCTTGTGCTTGTGTTTGTGTTTGTGTTTGTGTTTGTGTTTGTGTTTGTGTTTGTGTTTGTGTTTGTGTTTGTGTTTGTGTTTGTGTTTGTGTTTGTGTTTGTGTTTGTGTTTGTGTGTGTTGTGTTTGTGTTTGTGTTTGTGTTTGTGTTTGTGTTTGTGTTTGTGTTTGTGTTTGTGTTTGTGTTTGTGTTTGTGTTTGTGTTTGTGTTTGTGTTTGTGCCTTGCCCTTCGTTTTGCGTGGAGAATGCAAGTTTGTTCTGCGCAGATTTGTCTGGACTGCTACCCGGTACAGGACCAGACCAAGCTGTTGTGTGTGTGTGTGTGTCTGAGAGTTGCACCTACATCAGCGCTGCCTGGCGCACTTGGCGCGCTGGTTTCGTGTTTCATGACGTTCGGCATGAACTGCATTGCATACTATTCTCAACTGTTGAACTGAACCTTCCTGTGTGCTTTTGAACATCGACTCAGGCTGAATTGTGCACAGAGTCGAGCAGTCGACCCACACAAGCGGGCGCCAATCAAAAAACAAACGCTCCAGGGCAGTAAGGATACCTATCTTCTCTGTTGTTTTTTGCCAATGCGTGCCTGTTTTGGTCATTATACTCATGATCACGTCGATGTGTCTTGCAGGTGGGTATCGTGCTCATGCGCACCTTCACCTTTCGCATGCTGTGTACTGCTCTGTGTGCGTGCTGTCAACAAAACCTTAAATGTCTTCACATTTCATTGCAAGTCGTTGCAGACAAACGAACTATTCGGGAAACACACAGCTGTTGAAGGAAGCTCGCTTTGGGCATGATCGCCTGGTCATGGCATGCGTTGATTGTCTGATTCCTTATCCTCAGAGACAAAAAAAAGTCTATTGTGAATGGGCTTGATGTGCAGGCTGTTTGGATCATGTGACCCTCGTCTTCTCCCTTTCACATCAGTCGTACGCACTCGGGATCAACAAAGCAACCCGGTCCTTGTCACGTGGCGTGCTGTCGGCCTTCTCGTCCTTTGAATCCTTCCTTGGCATTGCAGGTGGCCTTTCATCTGTCAGAATGCACATGTCTTGGGCAGCGACTCGCGTTTAGCCTTGGTCACCCAAATAGTGTCGACCTTGGGATGATACCCGCCAGACACGCCAAAAGCACTCGCATGGTTCAGCACCGTGGCAGAGAAGGAACAAACAATGCAAGCAAATGGTGAGATCATGGTGAATAAGTCAAGCCACAATTCAAGGGTGTGCTGACGGGTTGCAAAGCTGCAAGCGATTCGCTGAAAAACATCGCGACAACAACAAGAAGACTTTACTGGGTATGCAAGAGGTGGGCCAACCGCCAAGCAAGGCCCCATGGCCCAGGTATCCAAGTCCAAGGTCGCCGCCATTTCTGCCTGGCGCTGAGTCACCTTAGGCTCGCTCGAGTTGGCATGTCACACAAGATTGGATGTATGCAGCCGGTCAAGACTTCCTCCCTTCTGTTCCCTCATGCCTAAACAAGCCATTTCAGCGCAGGATCCTCTGATAGAACATTCAAATCCTAGTTGACCACCACATGGCCAACAAGGCCATGTTGCAATGAGAACAGGCAGTGCAAAAGCAGTTCGTGCGATCCCAGCACATTCTCCACCCGTTCGAACAACCCTAAGTGGACAGGAGTCGCAAATTCCAAATCCCATCTCAGAAACACTCCTTCATACATTCACCAGAAATTGATGATCGAGGGTGGCCATTCGCCAGTTTCCCTGCGAGGACTCCCCGAAACCCGTATTCACGTGGACAATGGTTCGTGCAAAAAATATGGCTGATGGAAGCTGCAAAATCAAGCACACCTGGCAAGTGTGCCATGGTTGAAACAAGCTGAGCTCCTGGGCGGTCTGGACATTAAACCAAAATGACCCTGGCAAAGGTGGCAACAGCTGGCCAATCAACGTAGGCAAACAGCGCCTTCGTGCCGAGCTACGCTCGACTCTCTCAGCTCTGCTCGCCATCCGACAAAATTTGGCCATGCACCGAAGGCTGCCGCCTCAGCCAAGGTGGTGAAGGAGGTGTAGTCGAAAGCCAATACCATGAACCCCAAGACTCGCAACTGCTGGCAACTGCACTCGGCCAAAAAGCGCTGAATGAGGAGACTGATCTTCAACAAAGGTTTGCACGCAAAGGGAAAACCAATCTGTGCAGTGTGCAAAGAACAGACAGCAAACCCGGTACATAGAACATTAATCTGCAGCCAAGCTGCGATGAGGAGAACGGACTTTTTGCCGGTCATGTTGGGAGCTCAAAATGGTGCAGAGGGGCAAGTTTTAACATCAGAGGCATACCAAAGTACACAAAAACCGAACAAGGTCCCATGCTTGTGCAGAGAGCTCAGATCGATCGATTGGAGCCTACCACAGAGTTGACGAGGTTGGAAAATTGCTGTGCATGACATGTGAGAAAGGCAGGGCAAGTGTCTGCTGCATGGGACAACTCAGCCAGTGATCCTCAAGTGATGCAACGTGGAGGTGCCTGGGTGCATCATGAACATCACAATTTGTGCGTGTAGGCTCTATAGACCCTCGCAATGGCCGTTGCAACCAGAAGTAGAGCCATTGCAATCGCCAGAGGCGGTTTCTGGGACTGCACTCACTATCTTGGCTAGGTGCGTGTCGTCTTCACGGCTGGTGGAAAAAGTAGCAAGCAGCGAGCAACTACACATGTTGGAAGACAAAAGTGCACAAGCCGGAAAACAGTTCTTCCTGGATGAGCAGTGTGACAAGCCGTTCAAGTTCCCATGCCATGTCGGAGCATTTTCCCCACTGAGCTGCATCTCGAATTGAGCAGCTGGCTGCACGTCTCCCTATCGCAGAGCCAGTGCTTCTAGTGATGTCCAAGGTTGCTTCCGCTTGCCAGGACTTGCAATCCTTACCGGGAAGCGTTGCGGGAAAGCAACGGATTGCAACGGAACAGCTTGCAGGCCCTATCCACTAAAACTTGCGCTTCAGCTGCATGCTGTTCACACACTTGCCGCAGCAAGTGAATGCTATCTTCCAGAGCAGGGGGAAAGAGACGCCTGACAGTATCATTATATTTGGCGATCATCCACCGCAAGTGTGGTTCGGCTTCGAGCTCTTTCAGCATCGTGACGTGCTCCGAGAGGTCTTGGCAAAGCCAGTTCTTCTGGATGCACTGCAGGATGTGCAGCAAGTAGTTCTGAACAAAGCGACACTCCTGCAAGCAGCCATGCTGCCAGGCTGCCACTGTCAATAAGGGAATGTGCAAAGGGCCCCCATAAATGTACATTAAAGGGACCCTCAAAATCACACAGAATGTCAGAAAACATGTATATTTTGAGGGTCCCCATAAATGTACATTAATAGGGACCCTCAAAATCACACCAAATGTCAGCAAACATGTATATTTTGAGGGTCCCCATAAATGTACATTTATGGGGACCCTCAAAATCACACCAAATGTGAGAAAACATGTATATTTTGAGGGTCCCCAATACATGTACATTAATAGGGACCCTCAAAATCAATCAGAATGTCAGAAAACATATATATATATATATATATTTTTTTTTGATTTTGAGGGTCCCCATATATGTACATTAACAGGGACCCTCAAAATCACACAGAATGTCAGCAAACATGTATATTTTGAGGGTCCCCATAAATGTACATTCATAGGGACCCTCAAAATCACACCAAATGTGAGAAAACATGTATATTTTGAGGGTCCCCATAAATGTACACTAATAGGGACCCTCAAAATCTTGGAATATGTGACCAAATCTATGTATTTTCAGGGTGTCTGTATTTTTACAAATATGGTGACCTTCGAAATCACAGGAAACATAAGAAGACTTCATACCTTCTTACGGGCCTGAGCAGAAAGAGTCGCTTCGGACGGTTCAAATTTCAGGGCCCTCCAAAATTATATATTATTGGGCGTACGAGGAGTGATGCAGTGCCCAGGCTTACTCTGGCTCTATATAGCCAACTGCCAGCCGTCGTCGGGATGTCATGCTCGCAGCCTGCGGGCCACGAGTTCGAAGAGTTAAGGCATGTTGCACTGCTCCTATCTTGAACCCAAACCAGACCACCCAAAAGAACAAAGCAAGTCCGACGCGGCCGCAGTTCTTTTAACCGGGATTGCTGAAAGTAGCACTGCTTCCAGGGCACGGATGCGCCTGGAGCAGGAGGTGCGTTGACCCCCCGTGAAACTTAGAGGCAAGACAATGCGTGTCCTTGCAAATGTGTGCAGTGCGTGCATGGCGTGGCAGGCGTGCCCACGCCGGTCCGGAGACCTAGTGGTCCTGAGACCGTGAGCGGTCCGGAGACCGAGAGGTCCGGAGACCATGAACGGAAGTGCAGAGCGTCTGCAGCTTCCCATTGCAGAGCCTTGCACAAGGCAGTGCAGGGTGGGTGGGTGGGTTTCAAATGAAACAGCAAGTTTGGATCAAGGCTAGGAGCAAAACGGCCACCGCGTAAGTAGATTCACAACATGCCCTAAACACAAGGGAAAAGAAAACCCTAAGCGTGAAGGCATGTTGCACTGCTCCTATCTTGAACCCAAACCAGACCACCCAAAAGAACAAAGCAAGTCCGACGCGGCCGCAGTTCTTTTAACCGGGATTGCTGAAAGTAGCACTGCTTCCAGGGCACGAATGCGCCTGGAGCAGGAGGAACGTTGACCCCCCCTTCAGTGTTTCAGGCAACCCTGGAAGAAGCGAGCCAGCTGGGCCGCCGGCCTCATCACCCCCCCTTCAGAGTGGGGTTGTACCTGGCAGGGCAAGCGTCGCATGACATTGCACTCGCTTGGTTGTGAGCATCCTGTTGCTCAGGGACCGCTCTTTTTTGGTCAAAGCGGCTTGATGGCAAGCTGCTGGCCGACGCAGCCAGGTATTCTGGTTGCCAGGGCAATGTTGGCAATGGCGTCGCAATGCATGTTGGGATGCAGTAAGGAGTGGCTACGCGCTGCTGGAGGCAGCTGCCACATGTTCCGGGCGCCAGGGCGCATCAATCGGACACAGCTGAATGCCTCTGCCTGACAGTGCAAGGCCCGCAGGGCTGAAGCGTACGCGACTCTCAGGTCGTCTGCCCAATCATTGTTCCTTCCCGGAACGTGTGTTGGCTGCAGCAGCACGTTGCGCGCGTGAGCCCAGAAGGCTGTTAATTGCACGAAGAATTGCAACGGCTAGGAGGTCGTGAACAATTTGTTAAGGCTTGCCTCCGTGGCCGAATTATCAGTGCCTGAAGGCATGCTGAATGAGTAGTGCCCACCACCAATATGGCTATGGGTAGCTTGCAGCACAACTGCGCCAGCGTTTCGAAGCATGCGATGTACCGCTGTCCAGGCTTGACAAGGCAAGGCCATACTGCCTGCCCGTATGTCCTGCATGTTCCAGGTTTCGGCAAACCAAACCACTTGGGATGAAGTGATTGCCCAGCCCCCTTTTCCTACCAAGTCGTCTTCGGCACACGCATCGGCGGCTGCCAGTGCTTGCAGCTGGCGTGGCCGTGCCAAGGGCTGAACTGGCGAACGCTGGAAGCACGAGGCTAGCCACGTAAGGCATTGCTGGCTCGACTTGGAAAGGCTAGTATAGGGGTTATTCGGCTCTGCGATACGTACCCACGTGGGTTTGGCACACGCGGGATGTCTTGAGGGCAGTGTGCGGGGGCCTGAAATTTCCAAAATTTCACAGGCTGGGAAGGCTATGGCTGGTTTTGAGATCCTTGCTCAAGGATGCTCTGAAGGCTGACCACATTTGAGGCGGCACTGAGTGCATCGAGCCTGGTGGGCTGTTGAGGTCAGAGTACAGCGGCGTTAGCCAAGATCTTAAATACAATGCAATGCTGGTGGCCCAAATGAGCAGGCCTATGCACTGCTCGAGTGTTTTACGGAGTACCCGTTTGCCTCCCAGCACCAGCAGTGCTTTGATCAAGGCGTCCAGCTTCATCAGTTTAGCGGACACGAGCTGAATAGCGTCGTGGGAGAAGTTGATCTCCCAGCCACACCAAATGAGGCTGTCCTGGAACTGCGCCTTTTTCCACGAAATTGGCGCAGCAATTGCGCAGAAGAACAGCACCACTAAAGCGAACATCTCTGAAGCGCTATCTCGGACGAGTGCGCACAGAAGGTCGTCTACGAAAAGGAAGGCTTTGTGGGGCTTCCAAGCCAACAGCCCGTGCACTTGGCGGAGTAGAAATGCGCCAGTGCGCTGCCACCAGAAAGCCGAGAAACGGCCTCCAAAGTGGCATACTCTACAATGGTAGAGTTTCCCCTGAAAGGCGAACAGTAGGAGGCCATGCTCTTCAGGGCGAACCTGCACCTGTTTGTGAGCGGATTTGAAATCAATGCTTGCACCCACGAAGGCTCCTGGAGTGTCGTCCGGTTGTGTGGACAGCGCCAGGTCTGATGCCATTGGCAGGCTGAGGCGCTCTGGTAAATGGCATCTCGTGTTCACGTGGCACACAGTGCTGTCCAGGACAAGGCGGGGCTCTTTCCCTTCTGCAAAAACTACACTTAATTTGCCTACGGCGATACCTAAAGGCCATTTTTCACGAGCCTCGGCAATGCTAAGGCCGGTTTCTACAATCCAGTTGTTGGCAATTTCATTGCGTAACAGGCTTTGCACTGCGCCTCGGCCATGCAGTTGCCTTCACAGATCTCCAGATCTGGCGGCACGGCGGTGTCAGGCTTTGCAGGCTGGTGGCAGGGCTGAGACAGCTCCTGTCATTACCCCGTGTTGCAAAAATGGCAGCAGGGCCATGTCTGGTCCCGAAGAGTTGGCCAAGGCCTGCAGCAGATGGATCTGGAGGGCAGGGCAATTGCAGAGCCGTGTAAGCCACACTTGCCACTTCCAGGCTTTCGGACGGCGAGAGAGGGCAGTGTAGAGAGCCATTCTTGACGCGCGCCACGATTCGCGGCACCAATTTGCGCTCATGCATCCAATGCAGCCAGGGCCTGGCCACTGCCTGCAGTGGATGTTCTGGCTTTGGGTGGCACCAGTCTGCGGACAAGTGCATTCCTGCTCCGTCGCAGGTCGGGAGCCTGCAAGGCGCTAATGCGATGGTCCTGGGCATTTCGGAGTGCAGCGGCAGCGCTTGTCGGAAAGGGCCTGTTTTGCTAACCCTTCCTATGCCCAACTGGGCAAGTTGCAAGGCCAGAGAAGATGGGTATTTTGCGGTCAGAGTGTTGGGGTATACCCCTTGCTCTTTCACGCCTGCAATGCTTTGATGCTTGTGTGAGTGATTGCAACGAGCTTCCAGGGCCTGGATTTTCGAGCTGTTGCAGCCGAAGGCCCATGATTTGGCGATTTGGGCCCGCCTGGGCGTAGTTTGTGTCAAGAGACGGCAAGGTGACGTCCCGTGGGACGCTGTGCACCGAACCCTCAAGCTTTAATACCAACCACGTAGAAAGGTGTATACGGACGATGCCGTTATAGCCGAACCCGTGTAAACGTTGTAAGGGAGAAGGAATGATAGTTACAACAGTGGTCCTGACAAATGCAGCGCAAGCGAAGGTGTTTTCGCTCTCAATGCCGATCACGTATGTATGCAGTCACACATCAGATCTTGAACCTCAATTGTGTCTTGAGCCAAATGGCGATCAATGGAACTTGGGAAGCAACACCAACAAGGACCTCAGAACAGCTACCCAATTTCGGCACGGGGCCTAGAGGGTTTTAACATCCCCCATTTGGGTCGCATTGTTCATCATGCGGTCCAAACACCACAAAACGTTCCACTGGCCACGGCTTCAACTACGAAATCGTGTCGTGCATTCTTTTACTTGCTATCACTACACCGTTCATTCGCTGTGAAACATGCCGGGTTCGATTGTACGAAAAGTGAAACATTCATCCTCCAATCGAAGCACACATCCATATGCAGGTGTATATAATACACAATCGTCGCGTCATTTGACCACCAATGAACAATCCAGCTGCCGCATTTGCGCATCGCGCAGCTGTCATCCATAAATGGGTTGGCCGAAAAAAGTCCACCAGAGGCGCCTGCTCGCAATCGGTCTGCATAATTCCGGCAAAGAAACATCGGTGAGTAATCAATGCAAATCATAGCCATTCCAGATACCATGGACAATGCATAAATAATGAAAAGATATCATCTATAAGGTAATAGTTCCATCCATGAATATCCAGAGCGTCATAGTCATCGGAATATGTAACCATGTACACACCCAATCATCTTGGACACATGAATATAAATCATGACATAAGTCGTTCCACCGAAACAGTGTCGATGTGACGCAAGTAACAGATGGGGACTGACCCACATCGTACCGCAATCAGCATCTTCACGAAGCATACCTGTCCCCAATGGACAGCCTATGGGTACGTCGGCGGAACTCCTCGTCCAAGTTCTTCTGGGCTTCTCGTGCCCGGACACACTTCTTGTTGTAGTCCTCTGGCAACCAGTGCCCTTTCCGAAGGCACCAATCCAGCAGGGGTGTGTCGCATTTGTTCGGGTCGACGGCCGAGATGATGGCGCTCACGTTGACCGTGTAACCATGTTTGCCAAGGTTCAGGCCATCCCTCACGAATGATATATACTTACAGTTGAAAGCTAGTGCAAAACATCTGAAAATAATATCACCCACCGGGTGCACTCGGTCCTTGACCAGGAGCTTCATTTCTTCCTTGGTGACATCGAGGATTCTTGCTGCAATCCACAGCTTGTAGAATGTGTAAAGTCCCTCGCATTTGCACACCATCATACGAATATATTCGTCACGCTCCTCAACCGATCGGAAGGCTCTTGTCCGAACATTCTCCGATTGAGAAATCTTCGTTATTGTTGATGGCAATAGTATACCTTCCTGATCGTGCTCAGTGATGTTGGGGTACCTCTTGAAATCATTGTGGTAAGGGCAGCCCTCTCTCCCCTCGAGCTTGGCATTCATCGTTCTCTCCTCACCACCCTCGAACATCCCCCACATCTTGGACATCTGGAGTGCGATAAATCCTGCCATGTACTGAGCCTCACGCGGCTCGTCAAGGCAGATCGCCATCCGTTGGGAACTTATAATGTCCCGTGACGCCAGATCGGTGTCGCGGTAATGCCAACCGCTGTCTTCTTCTTCTGACGCATAGCCGGATGTATATCCTTGCGTGTCCATGTCGTCATCTTCTCCCGGAACTTCCTCCGCTTCGTCTTCATCCTCCTGTGCTGCCGCATCGTGGTTAGCTTCTTCCTGTGCACGCCTGGCATCTCCAGAGACGTTGGGGTTTTGGTTGTCCTCCTCGTCATCGGATTTGATGTGAATGTAATACCTTCCGATGGAGATCAGTTGTGCTTCGCATTCCAGGCATAAGCAGAAGCAGGTGGGGATCGCGGTCGCACATGATGGACATATCCGGCACCTCAGTCCTTCCCATGTCTCGTCATTCAGGATGACGACTTTGCTGATTTCGTCCCGGACCTCGTTGACCTGTGCATTGAACTCTTCCATCTTGTTGATTCGATAGAGTTCGCAGGCACGATTAACCATGTCAACGATGTAGTGCAGATTATCGGCACCTGTCTCAGTCTCCGGCATCCTCTCGCTGATCTTTGCGACGTTCTGGAGGAACATCGCAGCCGACTCTTGGGAAGAGTTGACAAAGCCAGGGCAGATCTCGTTCTCCACACACTTCGAGTACGCCCTCTTGATGTCAGCGTACTCCAGGCGCTTCCCTCCGTTGCTTTTGCCAATCCAAATGGACTTGACCTCATAGAACGGGATCACGTCAAAGACCATGAAAGTCCCATTAGCCGCGACTCCAGCCCCATACCGCGCGAGGGTTGCACTGGGAATATAGATGATCGCAATCGGATCCCCTCTCCTCACGTTCCGTAGCGTTGTCTTCGTCGCCACGTTCATCTCATCCCATGGAGCAAACGCCCCGAAGTGCAGTGCTAGCCTGTTGCCGCCATCGATTCCGCCGGGGACTAACCCACAGCGTACGATGCTTGGCAGGTTTTCCACATACGTCACATGGAATGCTCCTCCGAGAGAATCACCCATTCTTGCGGAATACCTATTCGCCAGTGCGGATGAGCTCATGAATCCAAAATCACTGTGACCGGTTGTGACTCGGATGCACCAAGGTCTGTACCATCCATCGCATCTGTTGAACATCCTGTCGATGTCGTCCCGATCCACGCCAGCTTCGGTCATTTCCTCCCTGGCTGCCCTCGTGTCGTTCGGGTTCATGATGCTCGGAAACCTTGCTGCCAAAACCTGGAATCTCGATTTTCTGCTTCCGGATTCCTGCCACTTGATCACCTCCATGATGCCCATGTATCGTTTCGCTCTCGTGGTGTATGGTGGGAATATGTCGTTGTTCCGGTCGTCAATGACAGCATCAATGTCGACCCATCCACCCTCGTCGCACCTGAAAGCACTTCCTCGGCAATTGCCGATCTTGTGTCGAAGGACTCTGCATAGGTCGTGAGATAGCTGGTTTGCTTGGTCCCTTGTAGTAAATACCGAGCGATCATCACCAATCCTGCATAGTGGAGCACCGTCGAAAGGAGCAATGCAGAAGTTGACACTCTTGCCAAGTTGCATCACGTCCACTTGCTCAAGGATTGCACCTTTGGGAAAGTATTTGGGGTCAACGATGGACGCATACGCCCATGGCAAGTGCACATCACTCACATCGCCATACTTCGGGATGTAGCACGGGATGGTGTCGCATCCCATCTCAAGCGTCTTCTTGAATGTCCTGTTGTCCCCGCACGGGTTGTAGGTGAGGTCGACGCCACCACATTGTAGCTCTCCTCCCTCAGCCGTGTCAGCCATTTCCACCAAATTAATGGTGTAGCTGTACATCTCAATTGTTTCTTTCCCTGCTTGTCCCCCTTTCTTTCTTTCCTTGGACGTTGATGAGGACGGTTCCTCCGTATCCCCCATGTCTTCATCAGATGAAACAGGGTCACTGCTGAGTAGCTCACGGAGCACCTTCATCGCCTTCTCATTTCCAGCAGCCTCCTCAATGTCCTTGCAGTCGCCGTCGTGGGCCAGGTTCGCGCACTTCTTACAGATCCCCATATCTCCCATGCACTTCTCCATTGACTCCAGGAATCCTAGTGCCGCTCTCCGCCCGTCGATCACTCGCTGCTTCTTGTCTTCCTTCTCAGTATTGGTTTGAGAACTTCGACTCGGGTCTGGTGCTTGACCAAGACCCTCATCTTCGCCCTCCGTGGCCTTTCTCTTGGAACCTTGTGCAGAGGGCTCGGTGATCAGGGATCGTGGATGTCTGGGCTTGACCTTGTTCATGATGTCAAGCACCTCCTTCGTGGGCACGCCGAGCTGTGCGGACGGTCTGTTCCGCTTTCTGTTCTGGCCCGTCGTGTGGGTCACGTTCCCAGCGAGGTGTCGCACTATTGACTGCTCGAACTCCCTCTTGATCTTCCATGCATCCTTCCACAGTGGCAGTTCGTGCTGGAAGTACGACATCACCTCAAAGAATCCCAACACCATCTCGACGACGTCTCCCAAGGATTCCTCGTTCGTGGTTTGTCCCAGGAGTTCATACATCGTTCCTTGGTCGAGCACACTCTTGATCCAGGACGAATATGCCACATTGCCAAGATCCTTGCCTATCAAGAAGATGGACATCCTCTCCTCGACTCCCTCGGAATTCTTGCACACGATCACATCCCGGGATGCGCACAATTGCTTCCCGTGACCGTTGTTGTAGAACTGCGCTGCTTGATCCACAGTCATGCTCACGAATCCCACGTGAGAAAGCTCCTTCTTCAGCCTTGAATACGCGAGCTCCCGTATGATCGTGATCATGGCCTGGATATTGTTGACGTCCACCATGAGGTTTTGAAGGTCGGGGATTGCCACCACGCATTCCGCGAAGAGGCGCGTGTACATTTTCTTCCCCTCGATAGACATTGCAATACCGTTCGTGTCCGCGTTCCAGTTCGCGCAACAGTTCACGCAAGAAGAGGGATTGTACTTCGAATTCGGTCCGAGCACCTTCGACTTGCTCATCTGCATCTCTTTAGCGCAAAGTTCGCAGATAAACTTGCTGAGCTCCGTGACCGTATACCATCGAAGACGTTGATCACCGACATCGGCTTTCCCAAAAGCATCCTGCTCGCCGTGTCCTTCATCTTGCTGCTCTTGTTTCCTCTTCGACTGTGCAGTGAAGGTCGGCTTGTACTCGAATTTCACCTTCGATTCCTCCATGTTCTTCGGGATGTTGAATCGAAGGTCGGGCTCGTTTATGCACGTCCCCTCCAGCTCACACACAAACGCGTTGCTTGGTGCGACCGCATCGATGGATTTCTCAATCAGCAGTCGCTTCAGGAGGAAGTGTTGCAAGTTCGAGCTCCCAGGGATCTTGTAGTTCTTTCCTGTGAGCGCATGGACCACGCGCCACAGGCGATCGTTCTCGGTCACCAGCGCGCCTGCCGCCTTGCAGATCTCGCTAACCTTGTTGGCGATCGTCCCCAAGTCCCCTCTTCCACCATGGAAAGCAACATCGCGATTCACGCACACCACGACCAGGCCCTTGCATGTGTTGACGAGGTCAGATATCGCCTTCTGCAGGGAGTCGATGATGGGGTTGGCGGTCACCTGCCATCCGCATCCTCTCATGCACACCCAATCATATAGCGACATCCAGATGTGCACCGACATTGGTGAGTCATCCATGTCTCGCCTCCGCCGTTCAGCGATGAGCTTATCCAGCTTCTGCAATCGGGAGATGATATTCAACGTGTCGTTGGGTGAGGAGACTTGCTCACTCGACCCATAGTATGATCTCTCCTCGATGTTTGTCCATCCCTGTTCGTTGACCATCATCTGGAAGGTCTTCGTGCTCCCTTTCGAGTTGACGGCCCTCAGGGGCCAATCCAGGACCAAGAAGCTCTTCTTGTGGATCATCATGTCGCGAATCGTCGCCTCGCCAATGGGGCTCCTCTTCTGCCTATTGATAATCCGGTTCAACTGTCCAGGTGCGTTGTCCGGGTTCTTCTCCGCCTGAATCAACGCGTTGATGGCTTTGGCGCCCGGAAGGCGTCCAGTAATCAAGCATCCTGTTTGGGCACACAAGAAAGCATACAGCTGTAGCCATGCCGCATTTCCCTTCCCAACATAGGAAAGAATGATCTTCTCCGCGCTGGTCTTCTCCTCGAAGTGCAATAGCGAAGAGGTCAGGCATCTCAGCATACACTCCCAATATGTTGCGTTCTTGCCTTCTGCAAGACACGGCCCAAATACAGTTTGTATGATTGGGTACCCCGTATTGTTGTCTATGTTGAATTTCACATTGACAGTCGCGCCGCCCAAAGTGGTACCCCCTTCGAATGAAGTGTAGGTATCGTGTCCAGCAGTTGGGTTGATAATTACCCATCTGTCGTCGTCACCGCCAGAGTTCATTCGGAAAATGGAGTCGATGATCTCGTTGTCGATCTTGACAGCATCGCTGGCTTGCGACCCCCCACTTGGAGCTCCCGGCTGGGGGACTGACCCACCAGCGGTTTGACTCCTTTGCCCGGAGCTTGATGCCGACTTCTGCTGTCGCTCCGTCTTCCGTGGCGGCTCCGTCTTCGATGAGCCCATCACCCACCATGTCGGCTCTTCCCCAACCACGAAATCCTCGGGGTACTTCTCCAGTTCCCTCTCGATTTCATGAATCGTGCAGTATTTATTCTGGAAGAATTCGATCATGACGTCCTTCTCGGCCTTCTTCTCGATCTCCTTCATCCAGCTTACCCACTTGCGCCGATCTTGGTTCTCAGCGGCCCTGTCAGCCGCGTGCGGTGCCAAACTGATGGAGTTGATGTTCATCGCAGGCAGCTTCGACTCATAGATCATATCGATGCACCATAGGAAATCCCTGGCGTACTCAATCTCCCGGTAGAGATCGTTCAGCTCCCTTTTGTCTGGACGGAAATAAGCTGTATACGACTGATCTTTGGAGTCCTTCTCACCGAGCAATGGCTGCAATCTCCTCATGATGAAGATACGCACATGAGCGAATTGACCGCTCCGATGCACGCGTCAGAGATGTCACTGGGGGTTGACCCACAGATCATCCAGCGCAATAGGTTGTTCTGGCTGGCATTCTCATCCCTCCTCAGTGCATATGCGAGGTTCTTCATCGATGCCTGCAGCTCATTCTGGTAGACCAACCCAAGGTCCCAATTCTTCTGGTAGTCGTCCTTGGAACCACGACCGTAGGAGTCGATCTTGGGAGCCTTGATCACGCTCAACGTGAACACTTTCCCCCAGTTTCGATCTCTGTACCTTGCAATTCTCCGATCGTGCCTCTCAAACTCTGCAGTCGTCTGGAACTCCTCGGAGCTCCTCCACCTTCTCGATGACGATGCCCTAGATGACTCGTCGCTGATGAATTCTTTGTACACCTCCCCAACCGGGGTGTTCTGGTGGAATGCTGCTTTGAACGACCGTTCATCGTTGTCCTCGGCCACGCCTAGTGCGAGATCCCAGATGTTCGCGATTGATCTCAACATATCCGCCCCTTCCATGCAGTACTTGGTTACGTTGAGCAACTCGGGGTTCTTCGCCAGCATCGTTGCCTCACCGCAAAGTTGGTTCAGCGCCGACACGATCTTCTTTCCCTTGCTGCAGAATTCCCTCCATCCAAGCATACATTCGTCGGCAGAAAGCTGTCCGAAAACTTTGCTGATGAACTCTAAGGCAACCCTCATAGACTGCCCTTCACCTTTCATCATCCCGCGGCCCTTGGCAGAGTAGTACGCAGAGTATGCATAAATAGCGGGGACGCCTATGTCCTCGATCCACTTCACGCACATACCCAGGTCGCTGCTCATCTCCATCCTCTTGGGTATCCTCTTGCCTTCCTCGATGGCGTTCTTCACCAAATTTCCCAAGAAGATTGCTGCTTGCCTAGATTTCCCAACAGGCACGCAGAAGAACTCATTCGTATTGACGACATTCGGATTGGCAGTCATCTTGATGATATTCTCCAGAACCAGGAAAACCCAAAATAAGCAGCTGCAAATGAAGCCACGGAATTGTCCCAATATGATCCCAGCTTCAGATTGAGGTGACGAACTCGTCCAGCTCCTCCTTGAAGCTTGGGGTTCGGGACTGACCCAGCTCCCCGTATGCACCAGAGGTTCGGGACTGACCCAGCACCTCGGTTGTGCAGTTGGGGTGGTGCAGATTTCGCTCGCAGTAGCTTGGTGCTTCCGCGATCTCCTTCGCGTAATGCAAGCAAGAGCGAGTTTCAACGGTGCCGGTTTGAGGCACCTTGCTCGAGCACGAAAACGGCGAAGGATCACACCCACAATTATTGACGTGTACAACTGGGTTTCTTTGGTTTCACGACCAGCACAAGGTCCATGCTCATGGTTTCCATTGCATTTCTTAGACAACGAGCCACCAAGTTCAAAGTTCCATGAGACAACTCTCCATGGTTTCTTGATTGGCATGGGTTTCTTTGCATATCTTTGTTTCAAGCCATAGCGACACCCATCAAACTCGTGACTAGTCCCATCATGCACGACCTCATGCAGTCTCTCATCTTTCCAATAATCACAACTTCCAGGCAACTCAAACAAAATCGCAGCTCGTTTTGTCATGGCATGCCGTTTAATTTCAACGAACCGTTCAAATAATCTCCAAAATTCTCTTTGTTTGGCCTCGATTTTCTCTGCGGTGTCAATGCCGCGAGTCTTGTTGAGGCGTGCCCATGATGATCCCCCCGTGCAAGGCCCGGCGAAGAACAACAAATCGGAAGGTTTGGTAAGCACATGTCTGGCGATTCTCCCCCCGTACTCGCTCAGTAAGTCATCAACCAGAGTTATGGTGACAACCTGCGGCCCGTCATGGCGGGCAAGAGCAGTGAACCAGTTACGTGGTTCGGAACATGCCATCAGCACGATGGGCCGAGCCAAGTCAACACTGTAAAGAGTGACGACTGTGCGAGTTCTCATACCAGGAAGCGAGACATGAACAGGAGCGCGAAGCACACCACCGTCGTGTTTGACCATCGCGAGTTCAATACCCGGCGCTAACTGTGGCTTGTGCTTCACCGCAATGCGATACGGAACAAAACAACGACCAGGGACAAGCTGCTCGTGATTGATATGCAGACAACGCATGAGCAATTTCAATCGGAGCAACGTTTCCAAAGCAAGGTCGTTAACACACTTCAACTCTATGCGCTCGTTCGACAGTTCTTCAACAAATGCGGCCAGCACGGACTGCATGTCAACATCCCCGGACCCGACGTGAATTGGTCGTGGTCGTGGAGACCGTTCCCGCGCCGGTGCAGCGACCGGTACGGGATGAAACTGCCAAACTGCGCGTTCAACCCAACCATCAATTCGCACACATTGTAGCCCCGGGTCAACTCTATCCTCAACTTTGAGCCATGACCCATTCTTCAGAAACCAAGTGGAACGAAGCCACTTGCTCCCAAACGGTGTCATAACCGCGAGTGGAGGTTTCACACGCATCAATCTGGGTCCCTTGGCAACAACAACCGGATCATGTCCTTCATGCTCATGCAATCCCTCTTTAGATGTTAATCCAGACCACCATAGGTCCGGGGGCATGATCGGTATGTGTGTGTACGGAAATGTTGGAACTCCGTCAACTGTCCCCGAAGCGGTCTGCATGGTCCCCTTTATGGGATCACACGTGGGTGTGAGCGCCTTGAGGGTATCCGGGTCAGACAGCAAGCTCGGGTCAAGTAGACCAATCTGCAAACATGCATGTTTCCATTTGCGCCCATCATTGAACGCCTTGGTGTAAATATCGGCCGCCATCCTGTCGGTGACCTCATACGCCAAGTACATGTAATCACGTGTGAACATCTCATGCATCCACGAAATGCTAACACCATGGCTTCTCTCAAGGTGGCGCATCGTGGGGTTTCTCCCCGATCGCACGACACCGATCATAGCCTTGTTATCGTCATAGAACACAAAGTTCGGTGACTTCTTGAGAATCCGCTCTACCAGCTTGAGAGCGGGCATACCCATCGATCTCATGGCAACGTCGGCCGCAACAATCTCGGCCTCGGGAGTGGAGTGACTCACACAACCCTGTCTTTTAGAGCTGCCAGACAACGGAAACCGGGTATTAGGCCCTTGTATATTCAAGTGTCCACCGGAGGTGGAACGCAGCGAGTCAATGCATCCCGCAAAGTCAGCGTCCGCATACAAGGCCAAGTGCACATCGTCCATAGGGTCTCCAACCCAACCGACCATGCGCCAATGTTTGGTATGATGCACATAGCACATCAAGTGATGCAAACCCCGATCATCGGAGTCAGTCCACCTATGCACGTTCCGTGCTAGGCGATTCACTTGCCGCAACAAATCGAAGCGAGCAATCCGCGCACCGTACAGCAACTTCATCAGTACGCTAGCGGCATGCGGAGCAAGGTGTCCACGCACGGGCTCCTTCATGGCCAACTCAGGAGTCCCTCCCCGTTGGTCCGGCACTGTGGCAGAACCGTCGGTGGGCACAAGATTGTTACACCAATTGCACACGACTGACGGCCCCTCTCTGGCAGGCTTCCGTGAGACGTGATTCTTTGTTTCTTCATGCAACTCAGGGGTGACAACCTTATTCAACTTCACGTCGCCCGCCACTTCAAGATAGCGGTCGACACAGGAACGTAGGAACTGTTCCATGTCATAGGTCACCGTTGTTACTCGGTGTCCGTTCCCGAGAGTGACGTTTCCCTTGCTTTGATTGCAACCAAGGTACATGTCAAGTCCAGTCTCGGGCTCAATCTTCAAACGTGTACGCAACATGCTCCACCCTTGGGCAAGGTTCTTCTGCGGCCCTGCCATTTTGAAGTCGTCGACATACACAACCAGAACAAGCTGGAGCTTTTCGTGAATGTACACTGAAGGCCATTCTTCGCCGATGGGCTCAAAACCAACGGCACGCACCGACTCATCGCAGTGCTGCTCCCAAAATGTTCCCGCATCTGGGTGTCCGTACAGCGCCTTCCTCAACGGGACGACTGGTCTTCTGTACTTATCCCATTTGCATTCACTTGGCACGGCCTCCGGTGGCAATTCAATCCAACACGGCGTGCCTCTCAAGGTGGCCTGTATATACGCCTGAACAGCGTCGGCCATCTGCACATCCCAGCCATCATGACAACCCAGAAAATCCGCCCAACGCGAGGCTTCAAATGAAGCAGGGGAGTTCCCCAAATCTTGAAACATCGCAGCCTCAAAGCTTTGGTTCTTCACTTGGTTCCCCAGCAACACGCCTCTACCCTTGAACTTCCTCTTAGGATCACCAACAGGCAACTGTGAGTGCTTTTCAACGCAAATGCCATGTGCGCGAGCCATGTGTATTTCCTCCCCCTTCGCTTTTGCTTCTCTGGCTACAGCGTCATATTCACGCACCGCGCCAAGATCGAAGACCCCCTGGTCGATTAATCCCGACCACTCTTTCTTCATTGATGCCAATGCATCAGGGTTGGTCAACATCTCTTTCCGGCCTACCGGCCTGGATACTAAAGCGTCGAAGAATCGTACAACTTTCACAGCTTTCTCTCTGTGCTGTATTCGCTCAGAAGTCACGCACGGCATCGATGGGTACTTTTTGGCTTCACCGTCCTCGCCTATCGCAGGCATTGCGAGTGGCACTTTTCCAGAAACTATCTCAGCAGACTCCTCCCATTCATACCAGGTGAGGTCCGTCGATTCGTCGACCGATGGATCCGTCCCCGATGCTGTCTCAGCTTCGTCTTTATGACTCTCCATGACTGATGCAACCGCCTTCGTCCAGTTTGGAGTCGACTTTGATCGCTCCTCAGACTTGAACTTCCAGGCATAAATTACCACCAGACACTCAAATTCTTTCTCAAGCTGAACGTTTCGTCTCATGACGTCTTGGGACTGTTTGGAATCCATGAGAACAACCACCCCGTCGACAGGATTAACAACAATCCTGACCCATTCAAGCTCAGCCAAGTGCTTCCCATCCATTGGGTTCTTGATCTTTGATATGTTCTTCCGCAATCCCCAATTGTACTGCCATTCTACTCCACCCCAGCGGTTCCGAAGCATCGCTCGAATTCTCTTACCACCGGGCATCTGTAATGTCCGTGCCTCTGCCGGCGCGGAAATATCAGACTCTTTACTCTTGGGATCTTCCTCTTTCCTTTTGCCACCGCCCTTCACTTCGGCCTTCTCTTCCTTGGTGTAATATTTACTCATCATCTTCCATTCTTCAGGAGTGAACTCTGGAGGTCTCGATGTCTTCATTAGCCTGAATCCGTCCTTCCCGACAGGATACGGTCTCCCGGCCTTGTCGATCTTAACCTCCTTGCCATCGTCGTTGACGTACGTGATACCATCCCCGGGTAGCCCAACTGACACGTGTGGAAGGTCGGACTTCGCAACCTTTTCATCGCCCTTAGGGTGTCCATCTCCTTTCCCTTTTGAGGAGCTCGGTCTAGCATCTTCTTCTCCTGCATGATCCCCCCGATCTCCGGCGATTACTCCGGGCCATCGTCGAGCAGTAGACCAGCGATCTGATCGACTTCATCGTCAAGCAGTCGCTTCTCGTCACTCTGCAGCAATTCAGGCTCGTAGTCCTCATCCTCGATCAGGCGGTCACGTGCATCCAGACCGATTGCATCGATAGACATCTCTATTCCTTCCAAAGTCTCGTTGGCAACCTTGTACTTCTGTTGTATTGGGAATGTCAGAGGAGATTTCAGGATCATCCTCTCCGTCTGATGTGGCATTCTCAACCGAGGCGGAACCTTTGCCTTCTTGATGTTCAGCTCTGCACCCGCAAATGCAGTAAGTGCCCAAGCACGATACTTGTTTGCCCAATGCATACCGGTGCTCAACACATATCCAGCAAATATACCAGTTTCCCCTCTCGGCTCGAACTTCTCCCTCTTTCCCCCTCGTGCTTCGCTCGGCTTGAAGTCCACTAGCGCACCAAAAGGTATCTTCTCGCCCTTGAACTCCTCGCCATGCAGCCTCATCCATGCACTCGATCCGTTCACCTCTTCGATGTTCATGAGATGGCACAGAGTGGTGATGGCCTGCACCCAATAACACGTGGGTAGACCGGCATGTACTAGACAAGCCGAAGTCTGGTCAATGATGAATTGATTTGTTCTTTCAGCAAGGGAATTGTTCTGCGGCCGTCCAGGCAGCGATAGGTCGTGGTTCAGCTTCAGCTCCACGCACGCATTGATCAGTTCCGGGCCGTCATCTGAATATACCTGCTTGATTTTCCTCCTCCCGCAGAAGTGCTTGATAGCCCTGACGACTGAGTCAGTGTCTCTTCTCGCGGTGGGATAAGCCATGATAATTCCGGTATATATGTCCCGGATGATGAGCGCATACCTGCCTTCCACTTCATGATCTCCTGATGCCGTCACAAAGTCGAACGTCACCAGGTCACCGAACGTCTTCACTTCTCTTTTGAATGCTCCCGTTCGTGATCTGAAGTGTCTCATCTTTGCCTTGACGCATGATTCGCAGAAGGGATTTCGGTATCTGTGTGTAAGCAAATGAGCTATGGAGTTGGCGTCCTTCTTGAGGACTCCCACTTTCCTCTTTATTGATGATCCTTCGTACACGTCTACTTCGATTCCGGCATCTGGATCATCTTCGTCAGCCTCTTCCTCGTGAGCTTCGGCATCACCATGTCGATGCGGGACTGACCCAACATCTACAGGTATTTCCTCAGCCACGGGAGGCGGACGTACCGGACCGGCTCCTCCGGGTGGCCCGAAGTCGAATGCCCCGTCGTGGTGTTCGCCCTCGGCCTCTGCGGACTCACCGACAGCGGCGGGTGTGACGTCGTTCTCATCGTCACCTCCCTGATCTGCCTCGTCGTTCGTTACCATCGCCAATACTTCCGAAAAGTGCTCCTTGAGGTCGTCTATCGCAGGGCGATGCCTGTTACTCCGAAGTTTACCATCACTCACTAGGTACGGGATGTCGTCCTTGACCTGCAAGTGCACGAATCCCTGCTTTGGCGTAACCATGAAAGGTAGTTTACCAGGCATCCAGTGAAATGCATAACCCATCTTCATGCATCTCCTCCCCACTGACAATACCGTGGGTGTCTCATCCAATACATGCGGCTCGACAGTCTCGTCCAACTCGTCCACGACTATCTTGGCCACATCAGATGTGGAAGTGGAACCATTCGCGGTCTGGAACACGATCTCGTCGTCATCTTTCACGATGTCGACACCCAGGCTCTTCGCCTTGGCTCTTCCGATGAGATCATGACCACATCCGGTGTCCATCAACCATTTCACCCGTTTGCTGATGCACGTTGACATGGCGAAAACGTTCTTCGGCATACCATGCTGCTTCTTCCAGTCGACAGCCGATTCCTTGATCTCGTCCTTGTTCCGATCATACTCGAACATTATGCTGCTCTCCTTGGTCACCGGGAAGTAGTGCTTCTTATATACATCATCCACTACTTCTCTCAGTATCTTCGCACGTATCAATGATCGTTGGACTTGATAGGCTGACAATTCACGATGATCACTGCTTTTGAACTTCTTCTCGTCGACGTACACGTACTGATAAGGCTCATTCTCATTGTCCTCATAACCGTACCATTCCCCTTTTCGTTCCCATTGCCTTCTCTCGTCTTCGAGGTAGGTGATCTCCCCATTCTCGTCGACGTCGAGCACTTCCTTGAACCACACCATTTTCTCGGGGATCTCGGACTCGCCAGACCATCTCGATGATTCGCTCATCGCGTCGTCATCGTGCTCGTGGTAGACAGTCTCGGCTTCGTCCGGTTCGACCTGATCAACGTCCTTCTTGAAGCTTACCTTCCCTGCAGGAGCCGATTGCTTCAGGACTATCGCGGGCATTGCGATGGCCCTCCTCGCAATGGCAGGCGCTGCGGCTTTGGCGGCAGCCTTCGACTTGGCTTGCGCCTTGTCATTTGACGTTGCTGGAGCTGAATTGTTCTTGATGAGCTCATGCCTGTACTTACAAGCGCTTCCCCTATCGCACTTCCCCTTCTGAAACGCGAAGCATGCTCCATCATCCCTCTTTGGTGACGATGATCTGGACTTGGATTTGCCCTTTCCTTTCCCCTTGGACATGCTCTCCAACTTATGCTCCGTCTTCTTGCTGTGGGAAAAAGTGCATTCATTCCCTTTCACGCACCCCTTCGCCGATTTGAAGTGGTACCAGCAGGGGTTATCCTTGCTTCCGCCCGGACTCTTGCCTCTGTCGCTGGCACCGTCGGACTTGCCGTTCTTGCCAGCGTGGCCCTTTGCCTTGGCTTTTGGGAGCACAGGAGCGGCATCAGGTCCACCGGGTTTCCCCTTTCTGCCCTTGCCACCCTGGTTCTCCTGTTTGCCAGTTGCTGGAGCCGCATCCTTCCCGCCTGACTTCATCATCGACTTGACCGATTTCTCCTTCATGTCGAGCATCAGGTCTTCCCGATCTGCCTTGATCTGATAGTCGATCAACGCCAATAAGAATTCATACGTCTTCTGAGGATGCTTGTCCGGTAGTCTATGGTAGGCATTGAGGCCGAACTCCATCTTCTTGCTCCCTTTGATCTTCCTGTAAAGGATGTCTCTGAGAGCCAGCTTACTGGGTCTGTCCTCGCTCCTCATCTTCAGCAGCAAATCATACCATTTGTTCCTGAACATGACCAAGTTCTTGTCGCCAGGAAAGTCAAGGTTGAATAAATGCTCGATGTGGTAGACAAGATCCGTTCTATCGGAAGTTCTGAATGATTGCATAACTAATGCCACCAACTCTCGTCCCTTCACGATCACCCCTTGTTGATGTCGTAGTTCAGAGTGTCGTGTAGCATCGAGGTATACGTCCTTGGCTTCGTCAGGTGCTTGTTTCAGCATGTTCTGCATGCCCATGGCCATCTTAATATCTATCGTAGCAAATCTGTCGCCACCTGAATCGCTAAGCAAATCCAGGTCTGGGTTCAACCCAAGAGCCTGCTCCAGCCATTTCGTCCATGCGTCGGTATCTGGATCCGCACATGCGCTCAGAACATTCATCAGCAGTTGCATCTTCCAGGTATCAAGTTGATGGATCTTTGGCCAGGCCGGAATAGATACTCTCTCGGCCTCTTTCCTCGAGATTCTCGGTCGATCATTCTTGATCTCTCGGTTATCTCTCGATCTCCTTCGTCTCCTCCGTGTCCGATCGTCTTCTTCCTCTTCTTCTTCCTCGTCTTCCTCATCTCCTTCGTCGTCGTCATCCTCATCCTCATCATCGGGTGGATCATCCGGAGGTCCTCCTCCGCCACCAGCGAGGCTCAACTGACGTCGACCCGCTCCCTGCCCATTCCCATTGGGCGGGAATCCACCGTAATCCAATGGGGGCGTAGTACCGTTGTTTCCCCCCCCATCACCACCACCAGTCGTAGTAGTGGATTGTGGGACATGCCCAACAACCCCTTGCATCTGGGATAGGTGTACATCGATCATTGGATCACCGAAAGACGGAAAGAGGATCGAACCTGGCATCAGCGACGAATTAGGGATTTGATTTGAAGACGATGACGGGACTGACCCAGCCACCTTCTTGTCTATCCTATTTGAATTAGCCTGGGTTCCTCCCTCAGCGCGTTTCACTACTGCTCGTTCACGATGTCCATCTTTGCTGCTGGAGGCTTCCTGTGTCTCCAGCTTCTTGTGTGCACGTAGTTCCTCGTTGTCAGCATCGAGTTGGCGTACAAAACTCTCTTCTTGCTTGAGCGTCGCCTCTCTTTCCTTCAGTTGTCTCTGAAGCTCATGCATCTCCTCGAGGTACTCATCGTACATTCCCTTAGCTGTCAATCTCCAGTACTCAGCCTCCTTCGACTTCTCGTCCATCGTGCACCGTTCCTCTTGTTTCTCTTCTTTGACCTGGGCTAACTCCAAGATCGCATCCTGACGATGACCACCTTCGACAGCAATCATCTGGTCCTTCATCGACACGTCGGACTCATACTGTTTGACGATCTCTTCTTTTTCGCGAAGCAAGCAATCTGCTCTCTTCGATTCCTGTTCCGCAAATACTGTAACGTCATTCAGCCTCGCCATCAGCTGTTCCCTGGAGTCCTCCAAAGAGTACGTCTCGGGGCGCTTGACGAGTGCATGCTCCAACTGTGATTTCAGACTTTGGACCATCTCCTCCTCGTTGAACTTCTCGATAGATGTAGAAGATTCTATGCCTCTGATCTGTTGCTGATAAACTGATATCTGTTGTGAAGCCTCACGGTGTATCTGATTTGCACGTATAGCTGATTCCTGCGCGGCCGACTTCTCGCTTGCCATGTAGGATTTCATCAATGCAATCTCCCGCTTCTGCTCCATGATAGTTCCTTCAGCTTGCCTCATCTGTTGCATTATAATATTCGACTCCATGTCTTTCTTCTCCCCGTACTGAAATGCGTTCATTTCCACCTTGCGCATCTGTTGGGCTTCTTCCTCAAACTTGCGCCATGCCTCAGCCATGTGGTGTTGGTGGTGACTCACTAGATGTCCCGACTGCTTGCTGGCAATCTCGCATCGTCTTTCCAGCTCCTGGATCCGGATGGTGCTTCCATAGTCTTCTTGGTTAAGATTCGCCATTGCTGCCGACATTTCATCAAGTGTCTTCTGATATTCCCCGATCTCCACCTCCATCTTATTCTTCTCTTTGATCACGGCGCGAAAATCTGCACTGGTGGGTGATTTTGACCTCCCACCCTTCGATGTCGATCTCACGCCCTTCTGCGACGTCCGTGGTGTCGCAGGCGAAGATGATGATCTTCTCGGTGGGGATTCTCTTTTCTTCGACTCCTGATGAACATCGATCTGCTTCCATGATCTTGTGGGAGTAGATATGTCGCTGAATAGCGCGGAACCTCCGCTCCCAGGTTCATCCTGTGAATCTGCAACCATATCCATCACCGCAGGAAGAGCCATCAATCCATTGGATCCCTCTGAGCTGCTGTTCCCAAAAGTTGCAGTACTTGGGCTCGCCGAAGACGCCATTGTACTGTGTAGGTTATCGTTCCTTTATTGTCCCTGTACCCGCAATAAACCAGCTGTCTCCCAGTCCAGTGTAGAGCTTGTAGTTACGGCTGATAACCTGTCAAGAGACGGCAAGGTGACGTCCCGTGGGACGCTGTGCACCGAACCCTCAAGCTTTAATACCAACCACGTAGAAAGGTGTATACGGACGATGCCGTTATAGCCGAACCCGTGTAAACGTTGTAAGGGAGAAGGAATGATAGTTACAACAGTAGTCCTGACAAATGCAGCGCAAGCGAAGTGTTTTCGCTCTCAATGCCGATCACGTATGTATGCAGTCACACATCAGATCTTGAACCTCAATTGTGTCTTGAGCCAAATGGCGATCAATGGAACTTGGGAAGCAACACCAACAAGGACCTCAGAACAGCTACCCAATTTCGGCACGGGGCCTAGAGGGTTTTAACAGTTTGAGTCTGGAATATTCCTTGCAAGGCGGAGCAAGCATTATCAACACCACGACTCCTGAAAGACTTCTTCGTTGTCCAGTGTGTCACGCGCGGTGTTTCCATCCAAATCAAAAGGCTCAAAGCAGTCAAGGCCAAGGCTAATGGGCGCCGATGTCACCGGGTGTAGCCTACCCGCAAAAACGTCCAAAAACAACTTTTTTGAGGCTGAATGTAACGGCGGTTCTGATGAGCTTGCGTTGGCGAGCGTGTGTGGCCTTGGCGTTGTGCCAGGCCCAGTGTGGTGCGCGCAGGGCAAGGACGGAGTCGGGGTAGCCTTTACCGGCATGGGCAACTGCGAAGGCTGCGTATGGGGCCCGTTGTGGCCAGCTCGGCCGCGGTGCGGCTGCCCGATCCTGCGGGCTGTTTCACGTGTGGTTGTGGTCCATAGCTGGGTGCTTTTGCTGGCAGCCCATGATGGCGCACACGTGGGCGAAACGGCACTGGTCGTTAGTGCACCGGCCTGTCTGGTAGCGCCGGCAGACTTCGCACCCTTTGTATGTAGTGCACCACTCTGCTTTGGGCTTAGGCGGTGGCAGGGCTCCTTTGGACTTCTCCTTGCCTTTCTTGGTGGGGCGTGAAGGCTCGTGGGCTGGCTTAAGGTCGTGCTTGGGTTGCCTCTGCCTCGCTGTTGCCGGGCGTGGCGGTGCTGGCAGTTGGCTTGGATATTTTAGGGCGCAACTGTAGAAGGCTGCGCACATCGTTTCTCATACGCGTCAGGTCGTACAAGGCATCATCCAGTGACCATTGCTGCCTGAGGATCTGATTTGGCCATTTGGCTGCCCAGAGCTTGCGATCCGCCGACAAGAGCTCTTGTGTGTTTATTGTGCGAAGGTCAAGGCTGGGATCTGGCTGTGTGAGACACAGGTCGGCCATCTTTTTGTCGAAGGCCTTGAGATTCGACAAGCGCGCTGCTTGGCGCAGGGCCAGGGCATTGCGAAACACGGTCTGGATGCGGTTGAGCCACCCCGCCGGTAGCGAGTGGCGCTCTACGGACACCTCTGCGGTGTCATCAAAAAAGGCTTGGCTCAGGAGCTGCAGTTTGGACCGCACAGCTCGGGATGACTTTGCATGAAAGGCGAAGCTGTATAAGAAGCTTAAAAAGAAGCTTTATAAGGAGCTTTATAAGGCTTTATAAGAAGCTTTATAAGAAAGAAGCTTTATAACGAGCTTTACAAGAAGCTTTATAAGAAGCTTTATAAGAAGCTTTATGGGAAGCTTTATAAGAAGCTTTATACGAAGCTTTATAAGAAGCTTTAAAATAAGTTATAAGAAGCTTTTTAAGAAGCTTTTATTAGAAGCTTTTTAAGGAGCTTTATAAGAAGCTTTATAAGAATCTTTCTATGAAGCTTTATGGGAAGCTTTCTGAAGCTTTTATAAGAAGTTTTTTAAGGAGCTTTATAAGAAGCTTTATAAGGAGCTTTCTAAGAAGCTTTATAAGAAGCTTTATAAGAAGCTTTATAAGGAGCTTTATAAGAAGCTTTATAAGAAACTTCATTTTACGCTTTTTTCGAAGCTTTATGGGAAGGAAGCTTTGTAAGAAGCTTTGCAAGAAGCTGTATAAGAAGCTTAAAAAGAAGCTTTATAAGGAGCTTTCGCCAAAACCAGGTCCTGTAGGCTGGGGCCCGGGCGTCTGTGAGGACATCTTGGAGCCTATCGCGATCCATGCGCTTCAACAGGGCATGTTTTGAAGGCTGGTTTGATGGAAAGAAGACAGCTGCGGAGCGTGTGAAGTCAATGCGAATGTGAAAACAAACGAGCGACCGACAACAAACGCACTTTTGCCACTCGGACTTGAGCCCTGCATCCGGTCATGACATATTTAGCCATGCCACCACACAACATCCCACATGTTACACGAATGGGTTCCAAGGGTGCAAATCATCAACACCCCACCTGAGTTGATGACCTTCGGCCAGAAACTCACTGATTTTGCACCTGCTACCTGAGTCGCTTGCTCAGCCAGCCAGTGGCCCAAGGGCTCAAAAGTGAAACCAGCATACTGCCCATTGACGTAAAGTCGCAAACCGGGCTTCTCTTCTCTCACGCTTCAATCACCAGGGCTTTCGCTCCTTCGCACCATTCTGAGCCTCATAGGGCTGTATGTCAGCCGTTGCTCAGCTCTGACTCGATCCCGTTCTCGGTCATGTCTCAACAGCGCCACCTCTGCTTCTTCTGCACTTGCTCCAGTTGTTACCAATCGCTCAACCATCTCGCCAAAGCTCTCTGTTCCCTGATCATCTTCTGCTCCATGCACGCTTGAAACCGCTCCTAAATCTCTGCCAGGACTCAACCGAAATCTCTCTCCAGTGAAAACTGCATTCGTCCTCGGCTCCTCTAAAGGCCTGCCATATAAATCATGCCCTGCTGCAAACTCAAGCGCATTCACTGCACTATGCAAACTGCTCACTTCGTCTCTCAAATTCTCAATGCTAGCTTCAGTTTCGCGAGTAAACGAATTTGTATGATCAATCATATAGTCATCCATCTCCCGAAGCTGAATGAGCACATTCTCGTTCAACGCTTTGTCCAAGTAGAAAATCTTGTACAGACAGAAAATCAGAATAAATAAGCAAATGAAAATCGCACATATGTAAACGACATTCCACCACTGTAAATTCTGCACACTCTGCACCAAGTCCTCCTCCTTGCTTGCATCTGCTCCAATAGGAAAGAACATCATCCCAGCTGCTTGTGCCATTCTCTCTCCCTGTTTTGCAGCAATTGAGAAATGTTTTGCACGCACTCTCATCACCTTCAACGCTTCCTTGATTGACACCTTTGTCGCTTGGCGCTCCACCTCCAAATACAGTGTGTCTTCGCCAACTCTCTGCTGCGTGTTCAAGTCGATGAACCTCATAACGCACATCAAAAGATCCATGCGCTGGCTGCTCAGTTGTTTGGTAAACAAGTCTGCAGGATTGACAAGTGTCGAAACCGCTGCAATCCTCACCCTGTTCTGCTTGTTGAGTTGCTGCGCCCAAAGAAGTCCAACGCTGATATGCTTTACTCTGTTCACTCCAACCTTCTGACACATTGCACGCGCTGCTGCCGAATCACACCGAATCACCAGTCTGCTCCTGCTGGGAGATTTGCTCTCTTCCTCCGTCAGTGGTCCATCTGTCATCTCATTGCCTTGCAAGAAATCCCAAACTCTCTGTATCCACACACCTTCTTGTATTCCAGCTGTCAAAGCCACATATTCTGCTTCTGCCGATGAAGTAGTCACGCACCTCTGTGTTCTTGACCAGAAGAAAACCGGATTTGCATCAATAGTCGCAAGACCTCCAGTGGTACTCTTCCTCGTGTGCTTGCAAGTTGCCCAATCGCTATCAGTGTAAATCTCCACCGTTTCCTGCATTCCAGCATGTGCTCCCTGACGAGGATGTCCTCCACTGAAGACCTCTTTCAGGTCCAGAAGACTCGCACCAGGGTGTGTCGCTTTCAGTAGAGATCCCTGAAACCAGGTTGCTTGCACAAACCCAATCAAATGCAGTAATGCCGAGAAGTCGCTCTCGCTTGGCCCTGACATCTTCGAAGCCAAGTTCTTCAAAGGAAATTGGATCATGGGCTTGTCAATCATGATGTACAAGAGAAGTCCAACTGCTTTCCTGTAAAGCTCAGTCTTGAACGCATCTAGACGGTCCTTCTGCTGCTGCTCAGAAACTGGAATTGTGGAATACTGAGCAGGCAATGGCACTTTACGGTCACGCACTCGAAATTCACTCACCAAGCTCTGCAGTTTTGCCAAATATCTATCATTCGCAGTGATTAAGATCCCTTCATTTGTGATCTCAAACCGTCTTTTAAGGAACATGAAAACATCTCCCGGTTCACTGAAGGGTCCACTTGTTTTCAACTTCATATGCGTCGAAAGACTCTTCAAAAGCTCATCTATCTTTTCCTGCTTGCCAACCATGTACAGATCATCCACATGAACAGCAACTGCTAAATCACCTGTCTTTGCAAACAGCGTGGGGCTCACAGGACATGATGCCATGCCCTCCTTAGTAATCTCACCTGCAATCTTGCCGGCCCACTCTGCAGCTGCCACACGTTGGCCAGGCAATAGCTTCAGAATCTCGACTCGCCTGTCCGTGCCAGGAATTGTCACCACCATACGTGTTGGCTGATCAACAGTAAGGAAAGCATCTGAAATGTCTGCAGTGTAATGCACAAACCCAGGATGTTTCAATGCCCAAACTGCCATCATCTTCGGGATTGGGGGTGCAATCGTTGCTGCAAACAAACCTCCACGTCTCGGATCTAGGAACTTGTATTCCCTTGAGACCATTCTTGCTCTTCTGTACCACTTCCCAGTGGCTTGGTCCTTGCGCCAGTCATAAACGTACTTGCAGGTAAGCTGAGGAAGTCCACGAGCTTCTTCTTCGCTGATGTCCCTGAAAACTAACATGCTCCATAACCTTTGAGTTTCTACTTCACGCGCCCTGCTGTCAATTTCTTCCATGATTTCCTCTTCGAAGTGAGGAGGTTCCTCTTCACCTCCATCCCAGAGATCATGACCCATTGCAGATACTGCTTCGCCATCTTCCTCCTCATCGCTGAAGCCAAATTCATCTTCCCAGTACTCATCTTGGTCAGGAAACACTTCATCTCCAATTTTCACCTGATTGGCGTTCCCTGCAAACATCGGCGCATGTAGCTTCCTGCTGGGGCTGGACTCTTCACTCGCACGCGGTGCTTTGGGACTCGGGCCTAGCGTTTCACCCTGCTCTTCCAATCTCTTCCTCTCCATCAACACTTCCTCCATGGGTTGAGGAGGCACCACCGGCATTGATGATGCAGCTTCCTCAGGAGGCAGTACTCGCACTTTCGGAGCTGGCTCATCCTCAGCAAATGTTGCATCTGTGGTCACAAAGTCCCCACCACGCTTGTACCTGAAGGTGGGCACATCTGCTTTTGCCAAAATACTTTCTTTCTTGTCACCTGCATTCCCTGTTTTTTGTTGCATAACCTCCATCTGCAAGGGAACTGGTACCAAACTTATAAGTGGTTGTGCTTCGTCCAGGATCTCACTACCATCTGCACTCTCTGAGATCTTACCTGCAGGTCCGGGCTTTCGGCGTTCGTCCTTGACTCCCAATGCGTTCTGAGTCCATGCCCAGGGTTGACCGCGAAGGAATCCAGGCTCCTTTGTCATTCTTCGAATCGTCCTAGCTGCAAATACTCCATTCACTGAACCGACAAGATGCCCACCAGATTTGGGGCATATCCCCAACCAGTTTGCTTTCCTCCACCTTCTCTCTGTCTTGCCAGGATTTGGCCTCAATGCAAGCACTCCTTCTCCAAATGAAACCAGCACTCCACGATACGGCGCTTCACCAGCTAATGCACCTGCGGTTGTCTTCTCTTTGCTGAGCACTGCAAACTTGTTATATAACCATGCTGCATGCTGAATACTCCAATTGAAAAGAGCACTGCCAGGAAGAACTTGATATCCAGATTTCAGTTTGATCATCTCCCTCAACGTCTTTGATTGCTCCTTCAAAGTACGGACAGCACGTTCCGCTCGACCATTGCTTTTCGGCTGCCCTACCAGAGGTGTGCGTACCTTTGTTTTCAACCCGTTCTGCAATCTCATCTTCTCCACGCCATGCGCAATTGAAAGAATACCAGGCTCATTGTCACACTGAATTGTAATGTCCTGCAATGAAACTCTTGCACAGAAATCAAACAAATCTCTCATCATCTTTGCTGAACTCACTCCACCTTTGTGTTCCACCACTGAAGCCATGATCGCATGGCTCCACTTGTCTGCTCCTACCAAAACCGTACACTTCGGCTTGGTTTGCTCGCCTTGCCCAGCAACTTCTTGGTCCGCCTTGGGAAACATGAAGTCGATCTGCACTGTTGACCCAGTCTCCTGACCTGGCGGTTCTTCAGTGCGAGCATCCGCAAAATGTTTGTCATCCACACTTCTGCTCATAACACATGCTTGACACCACCTCCTAAAGGGATGATGCGTTGCTTCATGAATCTCTCTCTCTCTGGCTGTCGGTTCTCTCGGCTGCATGGGTACTTTTCCTGCAAGCTCCATTTCCTGCAAGTGTTGCGCCGCTGCCTTGTCCACCGCACCTGCTCGCTTGGCCATTTCATCCCTGACCAGCTTGGCCCAAACCTTACTCTTGGATCCTCCTGATGAGACTCCCAAGAACTTTGCTGCATCACGAAGTTGCCTCAACGTGCTGTGCGGTGTCACCGACTGATTGTTGACAACCAGCTCTGTAGGCTCAGACCCTACAGGGGCTGCCACAATCTGCATTCCTGGCCCAGCTGCTCCATCCAGGCCTTCAACCTGCTCACCTTGCTCCGGCTCCTTTGCAAAGAATTGCTCCTCCAACTCTCTCGTTCCTTCTAGCACTGCTTGGTTGTCCACAAACTCCCTCATATCATGCTCACTCATGCTCAACTGCTTCTTTGTGATTTTCCAGCTGCTGAAAACTGTCACCAGCCTTCGCGGCACGCCAGTGTACACCTCCGTCTTGTCCTCCACGTCTCTCCATTCTTCATTGGAACGAATCACCTTCCAACTCTTCAAATCTGCTGATGCGAGGCTTGTCCTATAGGGCCAAAACTGTGGGTTCCAAAGAGATGACCCATCTGTGAGCTTGTCCGTCTTTTCCACAAAATGCATGGGCGCTCCCAACTCTGGCACATACCAACCGGGGCTCAGACCATCTTCCCAGCCTTGCCCAAGCACCACAAACTCGTCCACCTGGGGATAATCCTGCTGGGACTCACCCTCATCCATTTCTTCTGCAATCACCGGCATCACAGATTGGTCAATAAACCGCACATACGCATCTGTCTCCAAACTGTTCTTGCTGAAAGCAATCGGTACAACAGTGTTTCCCTGAGGATCTGATAAGCACAGACCATGTTCACCCACATGTTGCAGAGACCAATGCTTCTTCAACAGTTTTCCTCCTGCCAAGATAGGCTGTTGCACTGAGGCAATCACGAAGTCATCCTGGAAAGAGATGAGCTCTCCATGGATGTCCTGAACCAGCAAACTCAAGCGTCGAATGCATGAAGTTCGCATTTTGTCACCACTCGCATTCCTGATATTGGCTGCACATGTACTGCTTTGCAACCTGCCATGCGTTTCTGCCCACAGCGGGGCAACAGATACATCTGCACCTGTGTCAATAATCACTCTCTCCAACCTCTCTGAAACTCTTGCAACTCGGCCCTCCATGTCAGTGTCTCTCTTCTCACATGCCTCGCTGCTGTTGCAAAGTTGCACGCACCTGGAATCTGCTTCTCCCAAATACCAGCCATACAACTCATCGCATTTCCAAATCTGAGGAAAGTCTTCATAGTCTTGAAGTGCACCTTCTCCAAGAATACATTCCATCTCCGCATCACCACATGAAAGATCATGGAAGACGCATGTGCACTGCTGTTCTGCATTTGGTTGCTCACCAGGAAACTCATGTTGCTCACGTGTCTGCTGCCATGAACAAGAACTTCCATGTCTGTCCAATGAACCCTCATGCAGTTTGATTGCACTCACAGGCCACTGATTGATGTCATCTTCTGAGTCAATACGAAACCTTTGCAAACCAACACGCTCTCGTGGGGTATCAAGTTCAAACATCTGCACACGCCGCACTGATGCACCACTGCTATTTGCATATGATGAAGCTGAACTCGCATTCCCTAGCTGTTGCTGGTTGTTGGTCTGCGTTTCATTCCTGTACGCCAGGCTTGCATCTTCAATCTGTCTCACATTGCCCTTGTTGTTGCCTTTGCTCCAACAGTTGGCCGCTATGTGTCCAGGCTTTCCACACTTAAAGCATGTTTTCTGACTGTTTTCCCAGCTGCCTTTCTGTTGCTGCCATCCTTTTCCACCGCCTTTTCCCTTCGCATAGTCTCCTTTTCCTTTTCCTTTACCATATCCTTCCTGCTGTTGTCCTTTTCCACCACCATAACCAAACTGCTGTGACTTTCCTTTGTCTCCTTTTCCTTTTCCTTTGCCTTTGTCGTATTTTCCTTTGCCTTTTCCTTTGCCTTTGTCGTATTTTCCTTTGCCTTTTCCTTTGTGGTAGTCGTCTTGCTGCAAACGATCCACGTCCATGTTGTCATCCTGCCGAGAGTCAAGCATAACCATCATGCCATCTTGATTCTTGGTTCCTTTCCAAATCACTGAAGCTTTGTCGTAGTTCAAAATAAGGTCGCGTGTTTCTTCATAACTCATTTCTGAAGTTTCCTGCTGCAACCTCATGTACAAAAACTGTCTGACTGCAGGAGGCGCGCATCTCATCAAAGTTGCCACCACCAGCTCATCTGGACATGAATGACCTGATGCCCGCTCATATTCCCTTGTCAGTGCCTCAAATGCCAAAATGGACTCTTCAAGAGGAACCTTCTCTGAAAATGGCGGGTACGTACAAATACTCTGCAACACTGCAACTGCTCTTTGCCTATTTGATGGACAGAACGTGTTGTTCAATATCCGATAAGCCTCATAACCATGTCCAGGTTTTACTGATTTGACAATTCTTTGCGCCTTCCCTTGCACCAAAGTCGCAAGCGCTGAGTATAACGCCAAACTGCGATCCCGAGTAACATCAGACATGTCATCATTGCTGACCTCTATCTGGGACCTCTTCTCAATGTATTCCAACTCTGAGGAAAATTGAGCATCCAAAGATTCCAACCACCTCTTCACACTCCAGATCCATTCTCCAAAGTGCCGGGTCTCCTCCTTATGCGTATCATGTCGAAACACTTCGGGCGTCTTCACCAACCTGTTCAGCGCTGACTTCTTCTCCAACTGCATTGATTCTCTCAAGGCATCTGCAGTTGACTTGGCTGATGTCAACGCAGCATTAGTTGCATCTGTAAGCGCTCTCAACACCTGAGCCAGCTCGGTGGTTCCACCCATTGGTGTATCTCCACCCTGACTCCCAGCTCCTGCCATGGCTCGCCCTGTGCCCTGTTAGCACCAGGGCTCCGCTACCATGAAAACAAACGAGCGACCGACAACAAACGCACTTTTGCCACTCGGACTTGAGCCCTGCATCCGGTCATGACATATTTAGCCATGCCACCACACAACATCCCACATGTTACACAAATGGGTTCCAAGGGTGCAAATCATCAACAGAATGGCAGGCACTTGACTGGCGCATGAGCACTGCTGAGTCGCTGACGCGCCGCCTGGCGCATACCTGCGGTGTGCGCTGCACAGAGTTTGGGTGCTCTGGTGCTGAGGCATGGCAAGCAATAGCTCATTTTAGCACAGCAAGGCCATGCATGCTTTGCGTTTGCAGAGCTGCATGTCCGGATGAATTTGGTGCACGGGATATGAGCACTCTTTAAAGTACAATCCGCATGCTGTTTGTACCGAGCTGCCGTGAGTGCTAAGCACGGCATGTACGGATCCCCAGGGCACAAGGCGAATGCCTATTGAGTCGACTGCAAGAGCTGGAGCCAGCGGGCGATGCGAGGGCTCTGGCGAATGTGGTTGCTCGTCTGGCGATTCTTCGGATTCGGCTTCCGAAGATTCCAGGGCGGCCCGCTCCACTGCGAGAGCTTCTTCGTCTGTATTCAGGGCTGCGGACAGCAAATTGTCCTGTTGCACAGGAATCTTGCAAGGCTTGTTGGGAGGCGGGCAGAATGAAGTCGGGCACGAAGGGGGAGATTCGGCCTGAGTGGCGTCTGATGCTTGGCTGAGCAGGGCAAGCCACTTCACCAGCCAGGACGTGCTGATGTCTTCCCATCGAAAACCGAAGGGCAAGCATGCGAATGGCTGTCCCTGATTGGTTGTCTTGGTAAGCGAGGTACGGCCCAAGCCCGAAGAAGCGCCTCGGCCGAGCGAGCGCGCCATGCGCATGCTGGAGAGGCAGTCGGCCTACGACCGGCTGACGGCGGGCGCTAGCGTACTGGTATAAAGCGAGATGATGTCCATAGAGCCCCGCAAACGAGCCGCAGATGCTCGGTGGTTCCGCAAGACGTATCCCAGTTACGACCTGCAGCCGCTGCTGCTGAAGCGCCAGCGAGAACTGGAGGAGGCGCGGGCCTTCAACAGCTGGCTGGGAGCGCAGGCTGGCCCAGGAGGGGCAGCGGCACCTGGACGATGTGAGCCGGCTGACGAGGCAGTGCACCGCGGTCCCACGGCTTCACCGCGCTTCAAGCAGGTTGTGGGCTACCTTGAGCGGAATGAGCCGCTGCCCTTGGATCAACCGGACCGAAAGGCCACGTCGTTCATCACAAGCCACTTCTACTTGGACGACTTTGTGCAGTCCAGCGAGGACCCCAACCCGCAGCCTCTGCAGCACACGCCCCTGAGGGCAATTCCAGAGGAAGGCTTCCGCACTCCCGCAGAGGCCACGGACGAGGACTTGGCCCGGATGCGCCAAGGCCGCGGAGGAAACCGCTTCGGCGAGGATTTTGAGGCCGACTTCCTGTACGGAGACTTGCAGTAGGTAACGTCCACCCAGGGCAGGCGCCATGGACGGTCGGGTCTTCAGCCCGGTGGCCGGATTCTCGATGACCCACATGAGGGTCGAAGTGCGCCATGATCTCAAGAAGTCGTCGAGGGCGCATTGTCAGAGCTCGGCTGTACTCCGCGCAGACCGGGCTGGCCCAGTGGGCTCAAATTTCGACACGAGGTCTAGGGAGACGACTTCCCAGCCCGCCGCCTTGAAGGCTCGGCCAATCGACTTTGTGCCGCAAAACAGCTCCAGCAGTCTCGGCATGTTTAATAGTCACCACCAGCACGACTAAGCACGCGCAGGCGACGGCGCGGCTCAAGCAGTTTCGCATGCTCGGACCAACCTTTTTTTAATCGGAGACAGAAAAGGATGACGAGCCAGACAAGCATGTGGAACTTGGGCGAGGTGCGCTCCAATGCTACGGGTGGCAAGTTCTTGAGCCTCGAGACGCTGTTTTGGCAGAGCGAAGCTTCGCTGGAAATCCCATGGGAGCCCAGGGCTTTTTCCGAGGGCCAGCGCCCCAGCGTGAGCTTCGCAACCGACGGCCGCACGAGGCTCTTCTGGGAGCGGGCCAAGACCGATCTGATCGAGCAGCTGGCGGCCGCGTCCGAGCGCGTCTTCGACGCGAAGCTCACCCCCGAGGCAGTGCGCCAGCGGCTGCTGCCCTCCGTGAGGCAATCGCGCGGCGGTGATTGGACGCTGAAGGCCAAGCTGCCTGCCCACGCGCGTTTCTGGAACGCTGGCGGCACGTTTGCGGACCGTCCTCGAGTGTCCGCTGTGGTTTCTTCCGCCGCCGCAGCCGATTTTTGCTCAGTAAAAAAATTCAGAATGGCCACCCACATCCTGGAGCGCCGCGAGCAGCTGAGGCCTCTGCTGAAGGCCGCTGTTGATGCCGATGCGGAACCTCTTTCAAGGAGGTGAGCCGCCTGCATGATGAGCTCACTCAGGGAGCGCCCGTGCTGGGAGCGGCTGATAGCTGATTGATGGGGTCGCCGGCAGGTCCCCGGACTGGAAGGAGATGCTGAAGCAGGTCCAAGAGCTTCGGCTCAAGCTTCGCAAGCGCCTGAATGGAGAGCTGGGAGGCGATGGAAGCGCTCTGCGAGAAGCGCGAGGCCCTGAGGCAGCGCCGCATTCGCACGAGCGACATCGCATCGCTGGCCCAGATCGAGAGGGAGCTCTACGAGGTGGAGGAGCAGCTTGTCAGCAAGAAAATCGCTGAGCGGCTGCCGGTCTTGAGAGCGCAACCCTCGCCGCCTTGGAGCGGGTCAAGAAGGCGTGCAAGGAGCTGGATGTGGCCTCCAGAGAGCTCCTCACGGCGCTGAACCTGCAGGGCAGCACCGCCGACTCGCTGTGACGCGGTAGATGCTGAATCCCGGACAGAACAGAATCCCCGACAGAAAAAAGAGGTGCTTGTCCGACCGACTGAATATTTTTTTATTTTTTCCTATAGAAAGCAATTTACTCAGCTCAAACCAATTCGCGCCATGATCTCCGAGCTGTCAGAACGCATCTGGGGCCGCCTGGGGCTCAGCTCTGTCCGGGCGGTGCCGCTGGAGGAGCCGTGTGCGCCTAGCGCCAAGGCTGCTGTGACTGAACTGCGCCCGCACAGGGCCGCTTGGACATGCGAGCTGCGGCTTGCGCCTTCCTGGGACCATCGACGCCATGCGGCTGCTGGTGGACCAGCTGCAAGACCTGCTGGCCATTCGGCTGCCCTTCCTCGCCAAGGTCAGCTTCCAGATCCTGCCCGTCAGCTGGGAGTGCCTCGCGACCTTCGACCTTGAGGCCGCAGAGAAGAAGCTCCACCACTGCCACGGCACCGGGCGGTCTCGGGGCGCTGTGCCACTCCTGCAACATCGCGGCGGCCCAGACGCCCAAGACCATCCCAATGGTCTTTCACAACGGGGGCGGCTACGACTTCCACTTCCTGCTGCGCTACATCGCCACTATGGGCTCTCCTGTCTGCAGGGCGCCGCGCAAAGAGAGGCTGAAGGAAGCGAGTGCCCATGGCCAAGGCTGCGCCAAAGCCCAAGGCCGCGCCCAAGACCGCGCCCAAGGCCAAGGCCAAGGCCAAGGCCAAGGCCGCTCCAAAGCCCCTCAGCGGCTGGTGCGCCCTGCAGGCCGCGATCAAGCAGGGCGACTACAGCCACCTCAGCCTCCAAGTCCTCTGCAAGTCGGGCAAGAAGCGCCTGCAGATGAGCTGGGGTCCGCTGAGGTTCGTGGACAGCATGAACGTCTTCCCCACGAGCCTGGCCAGCATGATCGACGACCTCAGGGTCTGCACCCACAAGCAGCTGCGTGAGCTCTTCCCGCTGATGGCCGCTTCACCCCGAGCTGCAGCTGCGCACACCGACCGACTCTCCGCCTCAAAGACGGCCTCTCAAACAGCGGCGGGGAGCAGGCGTGGGACTGCATCCTGCGGCCCTTCGAGCACTTCTGCGGCGCCGAGGCGTGGGAGAAGCCAGCGGTGTGGGAGCAGCACTTCTGGCTGGGAAAGCGGCGAGCGCAACACCGCCAATCTCATGGGGTGGGAGACCTTCCGCGAGTTCCACGGCGGACGTGATGGAGAGCTATCCGAGCGCAGTCGGCTCGACCCGATCCACTATGTCACGCTGCCCGGAGCCGCCTGGGACGCCACGCTGCGGCACCCGGCCCGTGAGACTCCCATTCACCTCATCACCAGCGAGCAGGCCTACAAGGACGCGCGGGCCATCTTTCAGCCCTTCGGTCAAGCCAACAACCCCGAGCTGGGCGAGGAGGACTACAACCCCGAGGAGCCCGTCAGCTGGATCTTGTACTTGGACTTCAACGCCATGTACCCTGCCGCAATGACGCTGCCCATGCCCAACGGCTACGACTTTCCCCCGGAGGTGCACACCACTTGGACTGGCCCCCCGCGCGCATGAAGGTCGGGAAGGGCCTGTACGGCCCGCACACGGCGGACATGGCGGAGCGCCCTCGGCCTCTCCCCGTCGCCCTGCGAGAAGCTCGTGCCCTTCCTCGGCACGCACGTGGAGGAGTGGACGGCAAGCGCCTCAAGTTCCTGCGGGACGTGCTGCAGCCCCTTCATGGCGGGCTTCATGGCGCTCAAGCACAGCGAGGCAGCTCAAGACGGCGGGGTATTTTAGGTGTTTTAAGTGATTTTTAAGCTATTTTTTGAAGGAAAAGATTGATATTTTCTCCAAAAAAATGATATTGTTTGAAGTGTTTTTCAACCAAAATATCAATCTTTTTTCGATTGTAAGGTTTCTTAGAATGAATGCAGGTTTATGAAATGGCTGCAGCTCGCAGAAGGGGACAGATCAAAGGGCATGCTGCTTGCCTCAGAAAAGCCCTGCAGAAGGGCAGCGACCAAGAGGCAGACTGCATCAGATCATTGCAGATGTTTGAAAACTGCAGTTGCAGCGTTTGGCCTAGATCTTGCAGTCAACACATAGGCGCAATGGGAAAGAGGGAGCAGGTGACACCAGTGGACCAGTCAGTGCTGGACATTGCCCTGCACAGCAATAAAAGCTGGCAGGACTTGGGTGCCTATGAGACCATCAGCAAAGTACAGGCTGCAGATGGAGAAAGTTTAGCCATGCACTTTGACTTGCTGAAGAGCTTGCTGCTGGTTCAGCCTGAAGGCCAGCTTCTTGACCCAGGTGAGAGCTTCAATCCTGAAGGCGGTGAGCTTGGAACGAGTTGAACAAAACCAGCTTGAAGAATCTAACCACTTGAGGAGGGCAACAGAGAAGCGCCAGCAGCTGGTTGCCAAGTCATCATCTGGTTCACTTGCCAAAGTGAAGTCCCTCATTGCCACGCTGACCAGTGAGGCAGGGCCAGCTGAGGGTGAGGCAGGGCCTGCTGAGGATGAGCCATGCCCTGCTCAGGGTTTGCAAGAAGATCTCCAAAGTGAAGCACCACACACCCCAGTGCCTGCAAGCAAGCAGCAAGGCACTCGAGCTCCTCAAGCCGCAAAAGCCCAAAGCTAAAGACAAAGAAGCAGCCAGAGCATGGCAAGAAGAGCCCTTTCCACTACAGAAAGGAGTACTACAAGAATGGCAACAAGTTTGGTGTTAAGAAGTTTAACAATGGGAAGTGCGTGGGGGTGGAATTGGATGCCTGGCATCCAAAGTCCTACACGATCTTCATTTGAGGCCAGGGGACACGGCCAAAGAAGAGGAGATCATGCTCCTGGCCAAGCACAAAGTTTGGAAGATGCTGAAGAATAAGCATGATTAGTTCGGCATGCTGTCTATAGCTTGGGGTTGTCTCACACGTAAAGACATCAGAGGGATCCATGCAACACATTCATCCTTGCTAGAGGGCTAGCCTCTGCAGAAGAGGTGCACCAAGTAAACCTTGTTTTTTGTGGAAGTTTGTTATCCATGCAACACATTCAACTGGACCAAGGACGGCAAGGAGGCTGGGCACTCCAAGCTTACAGGAACAGGGGCTGGTGCGACAACTGCGAGTATGGCCAAAAGAGGAAGTGGCATGGAAGCTGGGAAGAAGAAAGCAAGAGCAAGCGGCAGGAGCTGCAGCAGGGCGAGCAGGAGGCAAAGCTAGAAGTTGCAAACTTTGAGAAGAAGGAGGTGGCCAACTTTGAGAAGAAGGAGGTGGCCAACTTTGAGAAGAAGGAGTCACAGCAGCTGGTGGACTACCTGCTGAGCCAAGGGAAGAGCGAGCAGGAGGCCAAAGAGGAAGCCAGCAACTTCGAAAAGATGCAGGCCCAGGAAACAGAAGAAAAGATGGCAGCAGATGCTGCGCAGTTGGCAGCTGAGCAGGAGAAAAAGGCTGCAGCTGAGGAGAAAAAGGCAGCAGCTGAGGAGAAGCAGCTTGCAGAAGCAGTGGCCTGCTGAGGCATCTGCAAAGAGGAAGGCTGCTCAGGAGGCAAGAGCTGCAGCTGAAAGTGCAAAGAAAGCTGCTGAAGAGAAAGCTCTGCAGCTGATCTCAGAAGTTGCAGAGCAGATGAAGGAGCAGGATGCAACGAATGCAGCTGAAGAGAGTGCAGCAGACGCCTCTGAGACTGGGCCGCCTTCACCTCCCAAGGCCACAAAGAAAAAGAAGAAGAGCAAGAAGGACAAGAAGCCAAGGACCAAGAAGAGCCCCTTTGACCCGAGGTGAGAGCTGATGTATACAGTATTGCGTGAGAATAATATATTCATGGCGATTGCACTGCGCAAGTGCTATTTTCCACGCATTGCATCCACCAAGTCTTCCAGACCTGAGGAAAATGCTTTGAGCGCGTTTTTCCATTGCAGGGGGGGGAGATTCGCATTGCAGAAGTTGCAACATGTCCAGATGAATCAGGGGAGAGTCAATTAAAGCCTCTGCAGAAGACGCAACAGCGCTGCTTTGATTTAGTTGACAATTGAAACTGTTCAAGGGACAGCTTTGGTGCCATGGTGGTAAAGCCCCTGCAGAAGGGGCAAGAAAGACTGAGCAGGCATCCCCTGCAGAAGGGGGATCTGAGGCAAGCTGTTTGAGAAACACATATGCGCACGCAGTAGCCATGCAGCCTTGGATGTTCAAGAAGTAGCTTCCAGATAGCTTTGCTCCTTAGCAGGAAATGTCTAGGCCCATGAGGCTCCAGCTTGTTCCAGCCATTGGAGGTGACCATCTGATGTGGAGCCAAGAACATGGTTGTCTTCGCCAGCATCAAGGTGGACCTGTGGAAGCCTACCTGGAGCGTGAAGATGACCAAAGAAATGGTTTGCATTTGACGCACCAAGCATCACGAATGCTGAGGAGAGGTGGTCTCAAATGAGTGAGAGGCCAGAGCAGCTCAGATGAGTGGAGGGAAATGCTGCAGCTTTTGGACTTTTTGAAGCTTGGAGACATCAAGAATTTGTGAGCTCTGACTTCAAGCTTGTGAGAGCTTGGGTGCATGATTTGCCTGAGCCTAGCAAGGGCCATGGCAAAGGCAAAAACAAGCACACACAGCCTCAAAAAGGCAAAGGCAATCACTGCGATGAAGGGCAAAGGCAAACTTTGGTGTGAGCATTGCCAAAGTGCTTGCCACCCACTGCGCATGTGCCACTGCCATGATGTAGCCTTGGAACACAGGTACTGGGGGCAAAAAAAGTGCGGTGCGACTCCCTCTTGAGCCATAGTTATAGTTCACATGGCTTTGCTTTATTACAGACATTTTGTCTGCGCCATGCTACAGGTAGTTTGGTCTGTTTTTTTGTGGCCTGCATTGTAAATACTACAGTCTGTATTACAGATTTTTTATTTGTATTACAGATTTTTTATCTGTATTACAGATTTTTTATCTGTATTACAGATATTTTATCTGTGTTACAGATAATTAACGGAGTTTTACAGATGTTTTTTCAGAATTACAGATGTTTTTTCTGTATCACAGATGTTTTCCCGAAAGCATGGCGAAGGGTTCTTCCGCTGGGTTCACTTGAGCTGTTCTCATGAGAGTCATTACAAGGTGTCATTGCAAGGAATCATCATCATGAAAGTCATTGCGAGGAGTCATTGCAAGGAGTCATTGCAAGGAGTCATTGCAAGGAGTCATTGCAAGGAGTCATTGCAAGGAGTCATGGCAAGGAGTCATTGCAAGGAGTCATGGCAAGGAGTCATGGCAAGGAGTCATTGCAAGGAGTCATTGCAAGGAGTCATTGCAAGGAGTCATTGCAAGGAGTCATTGCAAGGAGTCATTGCAAGGAGTCATTGCAAGGAGTCATTGCAAGGAGTCATTGCAAGGAGTCATTGCAAGGAGTCATTGCAAGGAGTCATTGCAAGGAGTCATTGCAAGGAGTCATTGCAAGGAGTCATTGCAAGGATTGCAAGGAGTCATTGCAAGGAGTCATGGCAAGGATTGCAACTTGCACTTGACTCCTTGCACTTGCAACTTGCACTTGACTCCTTGCACTTGCAACTTGCACTTGACTCCATGCACTTGCAACTTGCACTTGACTCCCACTTGGCTCCTTGCACTTGGCTCCTTGCACTTGGCTCCTTGCACTTGCAACTTGCACTTAACTCCGTGCACTTGCGACTTGCACTTGGCTCCATGCACTTGGCTCCTTGCAACTTGCAATGGCTCTCATGACTCCTTGCAATGACTCCTTGCAATGACTCCTTGCAATGACTCCTTGCAATGACTCCTTGCCATGACTCCTTGCAATGACTCCTTGCAATGACTCCTTGCAATGACTCCTTGAAACAAGCAAGGAGTCAAGTGCAAGTTGCAAGTGCAAGGAGTCAAGTGCAATTGACTTGCGAGGAGTTAAAATCTCTTCTTAGGGCGGCGGGGTAGTGCCGACGACACTACACGAAAATCGACCCTCTGCGGGGATCGGCGTGGTCGAGGTGCAAAAACCCATGGTTTTTTGCGATTTCTAAAGTTCCCGCGCGACCCTCTGCGGGGATCGGCGTGGTCGAGGTGCAAAAACCCATGGTTTTTTTGCGATTTCTGCGGTGCTCGCGCAACCCTCTGCGGGGATCGGCGTGGTCGAGGTGCAAAAACTCAAGGTTTTTTGCGATTTCTGCCCGCGCGACCCTCTGCGGGGATCGGCGTGGTCGAGGTGCAAAAACTCGAGGTTTTTTGCGATTTCTGCCCTGCTCGCGCAACCCTCTGCGGGGATCGACGTGGTCGAGGTGCAAAAACTCGAGGTTTTTTGCGATTTCTGCCCTGCTCGCGCAACCCTCTGCGGGGATCGGCGTGGTCGAGGTGCAAAAACTCGAGGTTTTTTGCGATTTCTACGGTGCTCGCCTCACAAAACCAAGTCCAATGTGGAAAGTGAATCTGGCCCTGCAGAAGGGCCAGATGCAATATATAGGAGTGTGCCTGGCCATCATGTTGTGAGGGCGCAAGTGCTGCATTGCAATGTTCTCAGGCTTGCATGCGTTGCCACAAGTGGATCTGTGTAGCAAAGTAGATTGAGCACTGAAGACACTGAGGCATGGGGCCCGCAAGAGACCCTCCATGAGCACATCAGGTGAAGGCAAGAGCAAGTTGGCCAAGGCTGAGGGTGTAAGCCTGCCTGATTCAGAAGGGCCCAACCCTGTACCAGTCGACCAGACTGAAGAGCCTGAAAAAGCAGGCAAGAGCCAGAATGAGGACCCAAGCCCGCTTGACCACGTGAAGTCTGAGTTGAGCAAGTCAGAGAGCTTGAACATGAAGCTGGAGTTGCTGAGGAGCAACACCGACTTGTCTGCAGAGGATAAGTTGCAGCTTTTGAACGACCACTTGACCTTGGGTGACTGGAACAAGCTCAATGGCAGGCTTTCCTCAGCCAGGAAAAAAACAGTGAAATTGACAAGTTGGCTGCAAGCCAAGGGCAGAAAGCTCTTGGCTGCCTTGCCCTTGACCCAACCATGACTGATGTCTGGCAAGAGTTAACCCACACTGTGAGGGGGAGCCAAAATCTTGAGAAGACTGATGAGTGGATCAGCTGGACCAAGATGTTGCAAGAATGGAGTGAGGAGGAGCTGACGATGCACATTCACAGTGGAAGAATCTCTGAAAGGGAGTGCCCAGACACACACCTGGAGTTTGGGAATTCAAAGACAACAACAAGGTGAAGACAACCAAGGTGTTGGGCAGAGATTAGCAGCTCAGCAAATCTTCCAAGAGCCAGCTCAAGCCAGAGACCGAGGAGGACGATGATGATGACTGGGACAAGGCTTGGACTGCCTTTGGCTCAGCATCCAGCTTCAATGACATTTAGCTGTTTGGCACTGGTTCCAGCATTGCCAAGGGCAAGGGGAGCATGGGTAAGACTTTCAAAGGCATTGGCAAGAAAGGAAAAGCAAACAAAGATGATGAGGAGCAGGTGACCAAGAAACAAATCCAGTGGCTGAAATCTGCTTTGTCCAAAGCCATCACTGTCGTGGGCTGCAAGGCATTTGACACCACAGATGGTGACAAAAGAGAGCACGCAGCCAAAGCAAAGGGTGAGCTGGAAGAGATCCTCTCCAAAGTGTCCGACAAGGGCGATGTGTGGGAGCACAAGGAGTTCCAGGCCATTCAGCAGAATGTTCGGGGGGGGCTTGCCTTGCGCCGAGGAATATTTGGCTGAGAGGCTAGGATAGCAGCTGGAGTAACAACCTGCACTTTTTCCTTTGCTGCACCTTGGCTATTGCATCTCTGGGCCATCTGTCGGCTCCATTCACACCGACAGTCTTTGCAAATCTGCCACAGCTTCAAGTACTCAGTCCTGCATGCAAAGAAAACACATTCATCAAAACACATGCATGAGCAAGGCTGCTTGCATGAACTCCTTGGCAGGTATGGCTCCAGTTGGCGCAGCCAACAGGACAGGCAAATCTTATAATCTGCCAGCAAGGCAAGTTCTTCAACTGACAGCATGCTGCTAACCTTGCCCTTTGCTTGAGCCAAATATTTGCTTGGTGCAAAAAGCGCTCAAAACGGCCAACTTCGAAAAGTTCGTTTTTTCGTGTCAGACGGCAAGTGGGATGCCTGAGCCTCAAGTTTCGCTCGTTTTCGGTCGAAAGCAGGCTCCAGACGCTCACCTTGCTCAGGATTCCGCTTTCAGCCCGGAACAGGCGAAATCCTTCCCGCCGCTTGTCACCGCTTCGTCACCGCTCTCTTTTGGGCCGAAAAGTGCGCAAAGCGGCCAAGTTTGCGAGAAGACTTTGTTCTTGGCAAGTTTGAGTCAATAATGGAACGGGCTGATTCATTAATGGGCAAGGTTGGTTCACCAATGGGCAAGGTTGGTTCATTAATGCCAGGTCATAACCACTGAGACAAGGTAGCGCTTCAGCCAGCTCTCGTACTTGGAAAAGCGAGGCCGGCTCCGCGGCTTCGGTTTAAAAGTCCACCGAGGCCGGAATTCCGACTTTGCTCTCCCACCGAGGTCGGAATTCCGATTTTGCTCCACCAAGCTCGGAATTCCGACTTTGCTCCAAGCTTCCAATGCTGCCCAAAAAATCCTGCCGGAAGCGACGCGATGGGTAGCAGCACTGCCGGAGTTGGTGCGGGCCTGGCGCGGGCCTGGGCGGACCTGTGCGCTGGCGCGACCTGGGCCTGGTGCGGGCCTGGGGCTGGCGCAAGCCTGGTGCGGGCCTGGTGCTCTCTCAGAGGGGGTTTCCCAAATGGATTCTATTCTACCTGGAGGCTTCTGGCACTTGTCCAGGAAATGACCTGCGTGCAGGCGTGTGGCTGCAAAATAATGCCCCTAGATACGCTTGCAAAATGCCCAGCAGCTGCGTTTCTGCAAGGCGAGCTAAAAAAAACAGGAAAAAAAAGAAAGCCAAGCCAAACCAGCCAGAGTCAGCCAGGAGCCAAGCCAAACCAGCCAGAAAGAAGCCAAGCCAAACCAGCCAGAAAGCCACAGAAGCCAAGCCAAACCAGCCAGAAAGCCAGCCAGAAGCCAAGCCAAACCAGCCAGAAAGCCAGCCAGAAGCCAAGCCAAACCAGCCAGAAAGCAAGCCAAGCCAAACCAGCCAGAAAGCCAGCCAGAAGCCAACCAAAACCAGCCAGAAAGCCAGCTAGAGCCAACCAGAAGCCAACCAAAACCAGCCAGAAGCCAACAGCCAGCCAGGGTTTCCTTTGAGGGGGCTCGCCTTGAGAAACAAAGGCAGCTGCTGGGCATTTTGCCAAACCGCATATCTAGGGGTCATTATTTTGCAGCCACACGCCTGCACGCAGCGTTTTAGACTTTGAATCCTTCGCAGGACAAGGTCATTTCCTGAGAGGTGCTACGCTCTGTGTTCGCGCTTTTGCGCGGCGCAGTCTGCAGCTGTCCAGTCGCTGCGCAGTTCGCGCAGTCGCTGCGCTTTCGCGCGGCGCAGTCTGCAGTGGAACTCCACGCGGGCAGCACCCAAAAAATGGGTGGTGCCTGTTTCCAGTTCCGAGGCACTTCGAAAACATAAGTGCCACTTATGTTTTCAAGCATCACAGCCGCGCCACCTGACACGACAGCCCGCCGAGTCATACCACGTGGCGGTTTGGCACTTGCGCGCCACATTCCTGCCGCGCTACCTGCCCGAAGCCTCCCGGCCGCACCTGCCCGGCATTGAAGCCACGCCAAGCCGCTGAACCCCCACAGTCTCCAGGCTCCTTGCTACAAGTCCCATATGTGCTGTATGGTATCGAAGCCTGCCCGGCATTGAAGCCGCGCCAACCCGCTGAACCCCCACAGTCTCCGGGCTCCTTGCTATATGTCCTATATGTACTATATGTTACCGACACGCGCGTTAAAATACACTATATGTGCTATACAAGGCATATTTGGTACATGTTGAGATGCTATGTGTATAGTATACAGCTTTGCGGCTTGTAAGAGCCACATAGCACATATAGGACGTATAGCAAGGAGCCGGGGGACTGTGGGGGCTTCAATGCCGGGCAGAGCCGGGGGACTGTGAGGGTTCGGCGGGTTGGCACTCCGTACGCGCCGCATTTTGCATGGTTTTTGCATGGTTTTTGCATGACATGTGGAACAGCTTGTTTTTTGCACGGTTTTGCATGGTGCGGTTTTTTGCATGACATGACACGTGGAACAGCTTGTTTTTTTGCATGACATGACATGTGGAACAGCTTGCACTGTTTCGCACGGTTTTGCATGTCATGTGGCTCAGCTCCGTGCCCCTCCCCCTGTTTTTTTCCTGTCCGGCTGCCGTACGTGTCAGGTGTCGGTCCTGGCACACGTGCCGAGCAGGCACAGTGCCGAGCAGGCACTTGTAGGTAGGTGTGCCGAGCAGGCACAGTGCCGAGCGGGCAGTAGTTGGTAGGTAGACGTGCTGAGCGGGCACTAGTGGGTAGAAGCGGGCACTAGGACGTACCTGAGCGGGCACTGCGCCGAGCGGGCACAGTGCCGAGTGGGTACCGTAGGAGTGCCGAGCAGGCACCCGGTGCCGAGCGGGCACCGTAGGCACAGCGCCAAGCAGGCGCAGCTTGGAGCAGGCGTGTGGGCCACTGCGAAAGTGGCATAGTGGCATGGAGGCCACTGTGAAAGGTTGAGTACTGGCTCGCCCAACGACCCCTTACGGGTTCGCCCAACGACCCTGAGTACTGGCTCGCCCAACGTGGAGGCTTCGATACCGAGCGCGCCACGTTCCTGCCCGGCATCGGAGCCACGCCAGCCCGCACCCTCAATCCTGTTGTCACCCCAGGATTGCCTCCTTCAATCCTGTTGTCACCCCAGGATTGCCCCTTCAATCCTGGGCTCACAACAGGATTGCTCCGAAGCCCCTCAGACCGGCGTTCCCGTTTGGCCCCACCGGAGCCCCTGAAGGGCGTCGATTCTGCTCACAAGCCGCTCGCAGTGGGCGTCGACGTCGAATTGGGTCATCTCACGGAGGCGACCGACATCGATGTTAATCTGCTCATGCAGGCGGTCGGTTTCGATTTTGAGCTGCTCATGGAAGGTGATGACTTCTTCGCCTACGATGCGGTCATAGAGGGCGTCGGTTTCGACTCCGAGCCACTCATGCAGGGCGTCGGTTTTGAATTTGAACCGCGCCTCGAGGTTGATGGTGTCGGTCAAGAGCTGATCACGACGGACGTCGGTTTCGTCTGGGAGCCACTCACGGAGATCGTCGGTTTCGATCGCGAACCGGCTCAAGGCGGCGTCGGTCTGGATTTTGAGCACCCCCTGAACGCCGTCGGTTTGGACTTTGAGCAGACGCTGGAGGGCGTCAATCCTGTCTTTGAGCCACGCTGCGTTGGTCCGCGTCGCGTGTTCTGCCATTTGCCCGGCATCTGTGCGCCGGCGCTTGTGCTGCGACTCCTCCTCCAGTCGTCGCTCTTCCTCTTCTTGCACCCACTGCTGGTTTGCAAGGTGCAGCCGGCGCATCTCATCGGGCTCCTGGCTCTGGGCGTCGTACAGCCTTTTCTGGTTTGCGAACCAGCAGTCCCAGACAGCAACGTCGGCCTCCCACATCTCGAGCAGGTCTCGCTGCGAAACCATACAGGCTTGCGGGCGCGCCGGAGAGCCATGGTCTCAAGATGAGAGTAGAGGCAGCTGTGTTTAAAACCCACAGGCGCCAGCCCGCCCGCCGCGGCAGAGACCACCGGAGGCCAGCAGGATGAACGCACCGCCGCACCACCTGCCCGGCATCGGAGCCACGCCAGCCCGCCGACAGGTTCGCCCAACGACTCTTAGTGACCAAAAAATGGTCCGTGCCTGTTTCCAGTTCCGAGGCCAAAAACCCTACACCGTGACGGTCATACGGATTGGCGCTGCGCCACCCGGCCGCGCCACCTGCCCGGCATCGGAGCCTCCCACCCGGCCGCTTCGAAAGCATAAGTGCCACTTATGCTTTCCAGCATCACATTCCTGCCCGACATCGGAGCCGCGCCAGCCCGCCGACGTGGAGGCTTCAATACCTAGCGCGCCACCTGCCCGGCGTAGAAGCCTCCCGGCCGCGCCACCCGGCGGTGGCACGTTGAGCCAAAATTGGCTCCGCCGGTATTTTGCCCGAAAAACCCATCACCGGGCCAGCGCCGAAGGTCGGTCAGCGGCCTGCTTCTCGCCAGGCCGCTGACATAGTGTTTTGTTTCACCATTACTCGCTTTGCCGTCAATCCTGCGCTGGCAACAGGATTGCTCCACTCAATCCTGCGTTGACAACAGGATTGCTCCACTCAATCCTGCGCTGGCAACAGGATTGCCCCCTTCAATCCTGCGCTGGCAACAGGATTGTCGCGTCTCCCTGAAAACTCCGTCAGCGCGTCGCTACACAGAGACGCGCTGACATACTCGCCGCGCCACCTGCCCGGCATCGGAGCCCTGCCGAGCCCGCGCCACCCGAGGTTGGGATTCTTCCACCGAGGTCGGAATTCCGACTTTGCTCTACACCGAGGTCCGACTTCGGTATTTTGCCCGAAAAACCCATCACCGGGCCAGCGCCGAAGGTCCGTCAGCGGGGTCGGTCCTCGCCGGGCCACTGTCGGAGTGTTTTTTTCACCATTCACACGCCCTGCCGTCAATCCTGGCGTGAGCACAGGATTGCTCCGCTCAATCCTGGCGTGAGCACAGGATTGCTCCACTCAATCCTGGCGTGGGCACAGGATTGCCGCGTCTCCTTGAAAACTCTGGAAGCGCCATGCTATATAGCACTGCGCTCCCAGACTCGCCGCCCGGATTGCCCGGAAAACTCCGTGAGCGCGTCGTTATATAGCGACGCGCTCACGGACTCGCCGCCCGGCTTCCCGGCTTCAAATTTGGCAAGTAACGCAAAGGGATGGGGAAGATCCAGCTGTTTCCTGTGCCTGAACACAGCAGCAAACAATCCTCTGACCCCGTGGTGCCACTGGTTCCGTGCACGGGCATTTTCCTCGGGCCATCAAAATCGGGGAAAACCGTGACTCTGATCAGCCTGATTCTGGAGCAGTATCGCGGCGTGTTTGAGAGAATCTACATCTTTAGCCCGTCCATCGACATCGATGACGGCTGGATTCCCGTCAAGAAGTACATCGAAGAGGACCTGGGGGTGAACACCGAACGGGAGCAAGCGTACTGGGACGAGTGGGACGAGGCGGCGCTGCGCCGCATCATCCTGCAGCAGCGCAAGATCACGGAGGCGTCCAAGAAGTTGGAGATGAAGAAACTGTATCAGGTCCTGATAATCTGTGACGATATGGCTGATATGCCTCAGCTCCACAAACCCAACAGCGCCCTGGATACGCTGTTCATCAGGGGCCGGCACACGCACATCAGCACCTGGGTGAGCTTGCAGAAGCTGAGGCTGCCGCCGTGCGGGTGAACATCCAATTCCTCTGCTGCTGGAGGCTGCGCAACCAGCACGAGCTGGACGCCGTGGTGGAGGAGCTGAGCGCCCTGCTGCCGAAGGAGCAGCTGCGCCGGCTGTATGAGCAGGCGACGCGGGAACCCTACTTTCCTGTTCGTCTACTATCTGAAGCCGAAGAACGAAATGTTCCACACACGCTTCGAAGAGCGCTTCGCACTTGAAAAAGACGCCGATGGGAGGGGCGCAAGCTGTTCGCCAGCTCCACGCTGATCAACGCGAAGTGTGAGAACATCTCCTGCTGCACCTCCGTCGCAGCCGTCCAGCCGCCCGTCGTCCGCCGGACGGGCGGCTTCCTAAAGACAAGGATGACGACGATCTACGTGGACAGCCGCAAGAGGGTGGCCGGCTCGGACAGCGACTTCGAGGTCGACCTGGGAGAGTCGCTGCACCTGCAGAGCGACGCCCGGCTCGCCGTCTACAAGATCCGCCTGGCCGACAGTTTCCTCTCGACAGACCTCTACTGGGTTGACGCCGCGCTGGGCACGCTGAACTGGGCGTTGTTGCCCGAGGGCGCGTGCACGGGCGCACGGCTGGCCGCCTGGATCGCAGAGTGCTGGGCAACCTGGCTCTCCAAGATCACGCTGAAGAGCGGAGTGGGTACCATTGTGGAGACGGGCTCAGACGACGGGCACTTCATGGCCCTCAGGGGTACCCTGAGGCACATGCGACTCCGCCTGACCGACCTGGACGGCAACGTCGTCCGGCTTCGCGGGTCGTGTTATATCTTGACCACGTATAATTAAATGGAGCCGACCGAACACGACAGGGCGCCGGAGGCGCAAGAGGCGGAAGCGCAAGAGGTGGAGGCGCACGCTGCGCCGGACGCTGCGCCGGACGCTGCACCGCCGGAACCGAGGCGGGGCAGGCCCCCTGGGAGCAAGAACAAACCGAAGCAGGACGCGGCACTGGAGGCACCGGAGGCGCCTCAGCTCGCAAGAGAGCAGCAGCGCGCCCTGCGCATGCTGGAGAGGCAGTCGGCTTATGACCGGCTGACCACAGGCGCAAGTGTACTGGTATAAAAGTCCATAGAGCCCCGCAACGAGCCGCGGATGCTCCGGTGGTTCCGCAAGACGTACCCCAGCTATAACCTGCAGCTGAAGCGCTACCGAGAACTGGAGGAGGCGCGGGCCTTCAAATGGTGGGCAGGACCCAGATCATCCAAAAGTGCTTATTTAATTTAAGAACTTTAAATGCCATGACTATTAAGCAATGTTTTGTTAATTAAGCATTGTTTATAATTTAAAGAAAAAATGCTTATTTAAGCAATGTGAAATTTTCTATATGCACCATATAGATCCATATGCATATGCACTTGTGTTTTGACGGGGATCTATCCCGTGCAATGGCACAACATTTTTTGCAGCCAGCAGGTCGAGCTTGGAGTCGAGGCAGCTTGTTAGCTGCAAGAAACCTCCTCAGGACTTGGCAAGAAACAGCACGCATGCTAAATTTGCCTCCTCGTCTCCTACCCAGGAGCGCCAAGGTGTGTCCATAGCTCTCGTCCCGATATGTCCAGATCTTACTAGGATTGACATCATGCCTGGCCAATTCGACAAGCTGATGAGCTTTCGGTTTTACTCTGAATATCTTGTCTTCTTCAAAGAACGCCTCCAGTTGCCCAGCCAGCAATAAATATCTTTGAGCAGCATCCCTGAAAACAGCCTGGTCCCAAGCAGCAGAGCTCAAGCAAGTATACATGGAATTCAAAGCTTCTGCAGCATGTAGCATGGCCTCCTCTTGTGATATGACTGGATCTAAATATTTCCTGGCCAGCTCCAAAGCACAAGGCACAAGTGCTCGAGCCTCCCCAGCTTTTGCCCTCAACTTCGGCGCCTTAGCCTTGCCTTTGTCTTCATCTCTGAGCATTGTTGGCAGAAGCTTAGGCAATCTGTCAGTTGCTTGTACTCTGTTGTAATACTCCTGAATATCTGTGAACAGCTTTGCGCATCGGAGCAACTTGCTGACACCTCTGATCTTCTCACTCTGTAGGTAAAAGAATAAAGATCCCAACCAATCTGCTGTGATGCCCAGATCCACTGCATGCAGCCAATCCATTTTGCAGCAGCTTGTGCTAAAGCCTGGGCAAGAGAATAATCTTGAGATCATCTTATTCTGTTGCCTTTGCCTGATATAGAAATCCAAAGAGCGGATCAGTGGATACCTGACTTGGGCTGAATTCAGCAAAATCCTCCCAAGGGCCTCCAGAAAAAAACAGGCTCGGGGGCGATTTAATTATCTATATATACCTCAAACAAAAACAATTACTTGAATTAGAATGCGCCCATAGGTACTTGGCAAAGGTGTGGCTGTCGAACTTTTTGAGGTCGGCTTTAGGCACATTGCACTGCCAGCAGATGTAGCCTGTACTTGCCCAAGATGGGAAATCTAGGACATCCTTGTAGCAAGCCCAGTCTGCTCTGAATTCAGCCAGGCAGGCTTTGATGCCAATGCTCTTGTGGGCCAACTTTCTTCTATAGCTATCAGAGTTCGTGAATGGCTGCCCATCATGTCTACAGCTTGGGAACACACCTCCTAACAGAATCTTGTAAGACCACTGCAAAACCTCGAAGATGCATTCAAAAGTCTTCTTCTTGTGCAGAAATTCCTTTGGAAAAGCTGTCAAAGGCAATCTGGCAGAATCGTCACCAAAGATGTTGAGAGAAATTGTTTCCAAAGTTTGAGACCGGTCTGAATTGAATGGCACCCCATCAGACCAAATGCCTGTGAGAAGCAATTCATCAGGATTCAATCCCATTTGCTGCAACTGCGCCAAATGAGATAGCAGGTCAGGCCTCTCAGGCAATACATTGCGCTGGTTGGCCAACATTGTCTCCGCAGAATTTAATTTCAAGAAAGCATGCAACAGTTCGTGGGGCAGCAGCATGGCCAATTGATGTTGCTGCTCACATTGCTTGGCTTGGTTCCACCCAGGCACTGAAAATTCATACACTGATGGCCACTTGCTATTTCTGAAACATTTTCTGAGCAGGTCCCTGGGCATTTGAGCCCGACTGATTGACTTGCAAATCCTGCACATGTCGTGCCCCTGCCATGGCAGCATTGTGGAGCAGTCGAGCTGATCTCGCGCTACTCAGCTCATTGTTCAGGAAAACATCCACCATGTCATGCCTGAACCTTTTCTCATCTGGAATGTCTGCAATGTCCTCTGAAGCCAAAGACCTCTTGTTGTACATGGCACCAAATCAGCTCATGGCAGAATTGGATGTCCGGCAACTGCAAATTACATGCTATTGCTCATAGCCTGGCACTGCGCTAGCTAACATGTTTCTTGAAAAACATTCTGTTTACCGAAACATGCAAAGTTCAGAATTTTGGTGTCTACATGAAGAGAAGACCTAAAAGATCCCAAAGTTGTGTCTGATAGTCTTGCTTAAGCCATGCGCGCTTGCTCCCAATTATTAACACGCAACGTGCTGCACAAGGTCAGCGCAGCCTGCAAGCAATCAACACAACATCTGTTTCTCCAGCTTGCCGCAAGGGTGGATCCAGAGATCTCGAGCCGGGGCTTGACAGGAGAATATCCTCCAGCCGCCATGCTCACTGATCCAGGACTGCCTTGAAAGTCTTGATCATAGACTTGCCTCCTTTGTCATGTGCTAAGAGCCTGCATATGAACTGTAGCCAAGGACTTGGCCAGCTCTAGGCAATCAGCCTCAGCATCCTTGGGCAAACCATTGGCATGGTGAGCCCTCAGATCCTCCAAGAAGGAATCCAAACTGACGCATGCATTGGCCAACTCCTCAATCTTCTTGGTCCAAACAGGGTCATTCTTGTAAAGGCTGTTCATCTTGCGCTTCAAAAATTTGAGATCTTCCAAATTTGCGGCCAACCTCGCCTTGTCCTTGAGCAGCAACTTGAAGCTCTCAGATGCCTCAGAAAAGGAAGAGCTGACGTTCTCTGGATCCGGGCGGTTTGCGCTGCTGGTCTTGCCCATCATGATGTCCATGGCAGCTTTGTCCTTGACCTGCATGCCCTTCATGCCAGTGCAAGAACTGTCTAAGGTCTGCTCTTCCACAGTCCCTGTGGTTTGCTTCTGGCCTTGAGAATGCACAAAGTAGTACTTGCTCAGAATGTCAAACTTATCATGCAGCTGCGTCTGCCTGGCATGTCCAAACCTTAACTCACACATCGTCAAGATCTCTTCCAAAAGCTGCTGCTTCATGTCGTCATTTGCCAAAGAGCTCTCATCCACACCCTCAATTTTGAAGATGGCAGACCTGCGCGAGCCAGACAATGTGCAAGCAACATGCAATGCAGCAACATGACAGCAGAAAAACATGCATCGCAGTGGCCTTGTGTAGAAATTCCTGATGACATCTTCTGTATGGGCATTGTGGGTCTTTGTGCTCTTGCTGAGCTGGTGCACCCAGCTGCAATTTTTGACTCCATATTTGTCCAAATTGGACAAAATCTGCCTCTTGGTCTCCACATCGCCCTGCTCATACTCCTGCAAATACAAACAAGAACCAAAAACAACTCCAACCATGCCACAATGGAACATTCATCTGTCCTCAAGCGCTTTAGCTGCATCTTGTTTCTCTTCTGCGCTGAGCTTCTTGGACTTGGGCTGGTAGCGCAAGCTGGTGAGCAAGGCCGAAATGGTTCCCCTGGGATAGCCCAAGGTTTCCTTGCTTGAAGATGGCGCCTCACAATCCTGGACTTCTACATCTGTCTCCTTCTTAGCCTTCTGCGTTCTCCTTGGAGATGTCTTTTCCTGTTTGATTCTAGTCTTCTGGGTCTCCTTGTGCTTGGGAGCGGCCTTGCTCTTGGCAGCCATCTTCATGGCCATTTTTCCACCATTTTTTTTAGGCGCCATGCTAATTGGCTGCAGCAGAACTGCTTGCAGTACAATTGCAAACCATTGTTCCAACAGCACATCTTGCAAGCAGTTTGGCCTGATGTCCTTTTTCAACAGCTGCATGTTGCACAGGCGCCTAATAAGCATAATTCCAAAAGTCTGAAGCTCTCTACCTAGTCTCCTGGCCAATGCAGTGGCTGAGCCAGAGATAGAGAGGCATGTGAGCTCCCAAACTGGTGGTTCTCACAACCACCCTGCATGCCACTCATACAGAAACCTGGAAACATTGCTGGTGACCTTCAAAATACTTATGCCACAAAGCAGCACTTAATCCCTCCATGAAAAGCAATCTCATTCGCTTGAGGGAGCGCAGCACAGGCCTGGACCTGATCTGGCCCTGTGTACCAAGTCAGCTGAACTCTCATCCAATCTCTGGCCACATATTGCCAAGTACATTCCAACTACCAATTGTTGCAGCAAGGATCTGAGATTGCCACCAAACCGATATAGTAAACCAGTGATGGTCACCTGGCCAGTCATGGACACATGCAGCATGTGCAAACACTATAATTCCTACCACCAAAAATTTTTAACAGTTAAAATTTTTAACATTTTTTCAAAATTTTAACATGTTAAAAATTCCTGGTTTAAAAGGAAAGTCAAAGGAAAATCAAAATTTTTAACATGTTAAAAATTTTGAAAAAATGTTAAAAATTTTAACTGTTAAAAAAACGAATGAGGACTCTGGAAATTCATGCAGTGTCCAGCAAAAACCACCACAGCAATCTCCAGGTTGATCATCAACCAAGTGCACAGACATAACTGAGGTTGGGACCCACCTGCTCCTGCCCAGGAGCGCCTGCGCGTGAGAAACATTGGTGAACCAAAACGCAACCAGCTCTCACAACTGCATCCTACCAAGGAGCACTGCACTCATCAACTGCATCCTACCAAGGAGCACTGCTCTCATCAACTGCATCCTACCAAGGAGCGCTGCTTGTTTTTTTATACACCGCTGCCAAGTTTGTCTCATCGATCACTCTGCTGTATCTTCAGCATCCGAATGCACTTCCTGAGCTTCTTCAGCTTCCTGTTGCACTTCCTGAGCTGCCCCCACCAAGGACCTAACTGCTGAATTCAAATAGCTTACATGCTCAGGTGATTCTGCTGCCATGAGCATGGACACAAACTCATCCACTAGCCCGCGCTTATCCAGCTCAGACTCCAGTGCAGGCTCTTCGGGCTGCACCACATCAGCTGGCAAAGAAGCATAGGAAGGACCGCTTTTCTCCTGCAGGCAAAAAAAAACATGTCTGCAAGTTGCAACAGGCCACACTGCTATTCAGTCACTCTCCACCCAGCATGCAAATTGAACAAAACCAACAGTCCTCTCTCATGAGGCGAAGCTGTTTCGAGGAAGTAGATGGCTCGCCTCCAACCCACCTGCCCTCTTGCTTGAGGCTCATGATCTGGCCCTCGATCCAAGCCTTTCTCTTCTTGCCTTTCGTGCCCCTCTCCTTTTTCCAAGCGTCTGGCAAATAATGCTTCTCCCAAGCATTTCCTCCCCAATACTCTTGGGCCTCGGCATCTTCTGGATCTTCCTGTGGCCAGTCCTCCTTCTTCCAGCCCTCCTTCTTCCAGCCCTCCTTCTTCCAGCCCTCCTTCTTCCAGACCTGTTTCCAGCTCTCCTTAGGCCAGTCCTCCTTCTTCCAGTCCTTCTTCCAATCCTGCTTTGCGTCCTGCTCCTTTTTCCAAGTCTTCCAGTATGATTCCTTCTTCCAAACAGCAAGTGGGCCCTTCAAAACCAACAGCATCTGGATGGCTAGCTTCTGGATGGCTGGGAGCAGCTTCTGGATGGCTGGGAGCAGCTTCTGGCTGGCTGGGACCAGCTTCTGGATGGCTGGGACCAGCTTCTGGATGACCAGCTGCAACCTCCAAAGGTTAGAGATAGGGAAGGGAAGATGATTAACTCCTGGTCCATTCATTCCCTTAATTACAAGACCAGGAGGTGTGATAGGATAATGATAGAGAGATAGTGAATTGGTGGACAACCTGAGTCTTCTTAAGTCACGTTATTTCCTTACTATTTCCCAATCAACATGAAAAGAATAGCAATAAAAGCTAGAAATGGAAAGGAGATTCCTCACGTCATCAAATAATCATAAAAAATATAATAAAATAAGATGAAGATAATGATAAAGAACGAGAAAAGAGGAAACGAAAGTAATAAAAGAATATGAAAATGTGCTCTTCATCTGATGAAGCCACTTCTGTGATAACAGCAGTGCCCTCTTTCAGCCCATACACAGGGCTGGATTCATCTTCTTCTTCTTCAATCTCGTCCAGCTCTGCTTGCAAATGGGCTTGGTATACCCCGTCAGCATACCCAGCCTTTTTCCAGCTCTGCCAATCCCAGTGCTTGGGGCTCGAGACTGCATTGATCGGGCCTCTGACCCACAGATTGGTGTTCGGGGCCTGCCTCATGAAGTAGCTTTTGCAAAACATATTGATGCAAATCTTCTTCCTGATGTAGGATTTTGTTCCACATTGGGGACAGATCCTCAGATCTTGCAGGGCCTCGCCGGCCATGGGCTTGGCAAGTGCCATGGCGCCGAATTGCTGCTGCCACTCAAAATGGTATTTTCAATTGTTTGCCTAATCCTTTGCTTTCTGTCTAGCTTCCTGCCCGGGAGCTGCGGGACTTGCAACGTTTGCTGCTTGCATCCAAGATTTCTTGGAGGATGAGCAGCAACATGCAGCACGCTGCTTCAATGCCAAGTGCTTTCAAGACAAATTCCTTCCATGCAGAATGTGCGCCCACGCAGCCTCAAACACGATAGGCAACAGTGCATGCAGCCGCCCGCTGCCCAAACCTCAGGCTCAACACATCAGAGTCCTGTGAAGACATGGGATCTCCCACAACTGCGACAAGCATGACTCTGGCATGAACAGCAACGCATCCTACCAAGGAGCATCAACTAAGGAGCAAATTATACACCGCTGCACTCACCAACTGCGTCCTACCAAGGAGCAAATTATACACCACTGCATGTGCACAGGTGAGCCATCTGTCTCATCAGTCACTCTGGAGTATCTGAGGCCCTGGCAACACGAAAGCTAGCTCCACACTCTCACTTCTGAGGCCCTGGCAAAACAAGCAAACCGGCACAAATGGCCAAAATTGCTGCAGCAACTCACGCTTCAAAAATCCAAGAAAACCTTGCATGCAACCAAAATCAAGCAAATGGACTGAACAATTGCATACATGCATAGCAAGAAAACCTTTTCTGCCCACAAAGCGACAAAGGCCTCTCAGTTCAAAGTCTTTGCTGCCTTCGGCGTCGTCCAGGCGCCGCTGCCCCTCCCCAACTTTTCGCTTAAATCAGCATTGTTTCATGGTAACATTGCTTAATTAAGGACTTTTGCGGTCTTAATTAAGCATTGTGCCGCCTAAATAAGCAATCATTGCTTAAATCGTGTTGATATATAAAAATGTCAAAATGCTTAAATAAGCAATGTTTTTTAAGCAATGTTTTCAGCATGATCACGTGCACGCATGTATATCGATCGATCATATTTTTTAATTTCAATGTTACAGCAGGCATGCAAGAATAATGAGTTGTGAGCTGTGTTCTTGTCGATTTTTTTGTGGTGCAACATGCAGCTGCGTGGAATCACGCGCAGGAATTCATGCGCACCATGCCTGTGCTTCATGACGCCTGGGCTGTTTTGAGAGACCAAGATCGATTTAGCCATGGCCAAAGTTCGTGCTAAGACAAAGACATGATGGGTTGCTTTGTCCTGTGGAGTCGAGAGATTGATGTGGAGAGCTTCAGATTGTCAGAGCAGCAGGTCATAGTCCAAAATGAAAGGCTTTTCTCTGAACTCCTTGAGAAGACGGTCACAGAAGGAAGTGCAGCAGGGTCTGCGTATGGCCTACCAGATTGGTGTGGACGAAGCCAAGGCTATTTCCAAAGTATCTGCAATGCGTTCAAGTTTGCTCGAAGCAAAATCCAAAGCTGTTCCAGTGGAAAGAAATTGGAGTCTGCAGTGTGGAAGTTTGTGCAGCTGAAGACTCTTTCTGCCAGCAGCTCTAGCTCTTGCAGATCTCTTGACCGAAGAGGAAATCCTTACAATATATGCAGCGGGCAGCGCCAATGCAAAGAGCATGGATGCCAATGTTACCATCACAGAATCCTCTCGCATGCTATTTCCATACCTGAGTCGCGCAGTGGAGTCCTCTTCAGAAACAGAAGCTTTCCAGAAAAAGCGGGCACAGCGAAGCCTTATTTTGACCAGCAGAAGGGTGCTACATCCGGTTGGCTGAAGAGGGCAAGGTTTTGAGGGGAGGTTGGAAAAGGGGCCTGCCGTTTTTGCTTGGTTAGATTCGAAGATGAGGAGCCCTTTCCATCTGAAGTGCCCAACTTGTGGCTTGCTCCTGCAGAGAGGGTTCGAGCCCGCCGCCAGCTTCGCAAAGTCCACGGTGTTTGCCCTCGCCCGTCCAAGTATGACGTGCTGCCTGCAGCGCTGGAGCAGTTGGTGTACCCGGAGAACTCCATCTTCAACTTGAGTCTCCAATCCAAGTTGGGGTGCTTCCCGCGCCCCGATGCCGTCGTGCTGGTGGTCGTTGAAGGCCCTGCCCGCTGCCGCCGCCATCTTCTCCATCTGCAACCTCTCATAGTGGGCGTACAGGGCAAAGGCCGAGGCAGTGGAGCGGCCCTGCTCCATGTGCCAGTCCTTGGCCTTCTGTGGCAGCAGCTCAAAAACGGCCACGTGGTAGAGGCGCGTCGCCGTCTCGAAGCCGTAGAGCCAAGCAGCCACCTTGCCGCGCTCCCCCTCATCCGAAGCCAAGGGTATGTCCTGCAGCACCTTGCTCGTCCAGTTTGCGAAACCACCGCCAAAGCCAGGGCAATCATCAGCTCCTTTGCCACACTGCGGACGGGCCTTGGGCAGCTTGTGGAAGAGCACGCGGCCGATCTGCGCGAGCTCTCACGGTGGTCCAGATACTCCGCCATGATGGGCGGCAGCGGCTTCTGTCGGTTCAAGAGCTGGAAGAACGAGTTCTTGATGTCCAGCTTGACGGATCCAAGGCGATGCCGCGCAATGTAGCGGACCAACTTCTTGAAGGCAAATGCAGAGCGCCCCACAAGCGTGTCTGGGACCCCCGTCTCGATCTCCTTGCGAATCTCCGGCGCTGCTTCATGAACTCTGCCCGAGCGGAATCCACGGCGCCCTCACTCACTGCCTTTGTCCCTCCCCTACCTGTTAGCCTTGACCGGCGAGGGAAGGAGGTGGGTGGGGAGATGGGAGACATGGGAGAGTGAGTGAAGGGCGGTTAATAGGTGACTCATGGAAATTCCTCACTGTCACCGCATGCCCTATCTCTTCTCTGTTGGGTGCGTGAGCGAAGTGAATGATGGTGCAACCAACCCCTTCCCAGCCGTGTAATTCATAGGCTGGAGAGTGAGTGAAGAGACCGAAGGGAGCGGTTGGCCTTCTCTTTGCTTGTCTTTCCCTTCCATCTCCTTTCTGTCGTTGGAATGACCCGCAAAGCGAGGACAGACAAGACAGAGAAAGGGATAGGAAGAGAAGGCCATCACTCACCAGTCACTCCATTCAATTTCTGGAGTTCCTGTCACTATGAAAGACTCACGATGGAACGGTGAAGTGATAGAGTGAGGATAGGTGACAGGAAGGACAGGCCATCTCTTCTCCCTCGCTTCTTTCGGGTTCATCGACAGTGGATGGGATAGGAACGGATTGGAGATGAAGCGCTTTTTGGCAGGCGTCTCTTGTGCGGGCACCCGACCGATGCCGGAGAAGATCCGCCCCTTCAGCCCAGGCGCGGTGCGGCCTGGGCGCAGGAGCACGGGAATCCACCCAATGCCGTCCTGGTCCACATTTACAGAGTGCTTGAACAGGCTCATCAGCACATCAAAGAGACTGTGGTCGGGGCATCGCCGCACGGCGTGGAGCTGCAGAGCGTTGCTGATGGTGAACACGTCCGTCCGCTCCCAAACAAGGCGATGGTGTTTTAGGTTATCCTCGGGAGGCTCGGTAAACTGCTCCTTGAACTGCGTGTAGTGCTGGCTCCTCGACCGGCCCATGGGCCTCCGTCTCCTCCTGGGCCTCAGCCGTCTTTTCGGCCGGCTCATGGGCCTCCGTCCCATCGTCTCCATCTGCTCCCGCCTTCTACCGGCTCCTTGACCGGCTCCTCGGCCGGCTCATGGGCCTCCGTCTCCTCCTGGGCCTCCGTCTCCTCCTGGGCCTCAGCCGTCTTTTCGGCCGGCTCATGGGCCTCCGTCTCTGCCGGCTCATGGGCCTCGTCTCCGTCTGCTCCTGGGCCTCCGTCTCGTCTGCTCCTGGGCCTCAGCCGCTTTTCGGCCGGCTCCTCCGTCTGCTCCTGAACCTCCGCAAGAGCCTTTGAGAGCCTCCTTTCAATCGCCAAGGCTTCCTGGCACACAGATCTCTCAAGGCGCTTGCGCCGACGGAGAAGGCCGTCACAGAAATTGATGACCTGTGCGGCCTCCACCGGATCTCGGATCTCGCACAGCGCGCGGTGCAGAAGCCCCTCCAGCTCAGTCATGGGCCGCTGGCGAGTAGCGTCTGGATCACTGACGACCGCCAAGCTCTTGATGCTCTGCATCTCACCGAAGGCCTCTCCAGCGCGGGGGTCCGTGCACTTGTCCGGGTGCACCAAGTGCATCATCATCTTGAAGCAGGACGACGCAAGCCGGGAAGATCCTGAAGCCGCACCTCTCGCCAACTCGATGCGTTGGGCTCAGCACGAGCTGCACCGCCAGGGACCGCGCGGCATCCATGGTCATGGTAGGTGTCGAAAGCTAAGTCCCTTCTGAGAAAATGCTTCAAAAGATAAAGATGGCACGTCCCAGCAAGTACCCGAATGCTTGGCAATGACTGGCAACCAGGCCCCGGACATTCGGAAACAGCAGCCGAAGTTGAAGGCGTCTGAGCGGCAACTCCACCCGGTCCTGGAGATGCTTGTCAAATGGCCTAGTTCTGTGCCCCCCCTGAGGCGGTTTTTTATTTATATAAAAATCTAAATGCTTCGATCCCTCGTGCTTCGATCCCTGACATCCCGTGCTTTCTGCGCCCCCCTGAGGCGGTTTTTTATTTATATAAAAATCTAAATGCTTCCATCCCTGGCATCCCGTGCTTTCTGTGCCCCCCCTGAGGCGGTTTTTTATTTATATAAAAATCTAAATGCTTCGATCCCTGGCAGGTTGTCTCCCGTGCTTTCCGTGCCCCCTGAGGCGGTTTTTTATTTATATAAAAATCTAAATGCTTCGATCCCTGGCAGGCTGTCTCCCGTGCTTTCCGTGCCTCCCTGAGGCGGTTTTTTATTTATATAAAAATCTAAATGCTTCCATCCCTGGCAGGCTGTCTCCCATGCTTTCCGTGCCCCCCTGAGGCGCTTTTTTATTTATATAAAAATCTAAATGCTTCGATCCCCGCCATCCGCTTTCTGTGCCCCTTGAGGCGGTTTTATTTTTCTAAAAAGCTACATGCTGCAATCCCTCTGCAGGCAGTCTGACAAGGAATGCGAGCGTTTAGGTTTTATATAAAATAACAACTTTTTTTTTATCGAAACACTTCCTCGCGGCTTGTCAAATGGCCTAGCTCTGTGCCCCTTGAGGCGGTTTTATTTTTTCTAAAAAACTAAATGCTTCAATCCCTCTGCAGGCAGTCTGACAAGGAATGCGCGCGTTTAGCTTTTTATATAAAATAAAAAGTTATTTTTTCAATTAAGTGCTTACGGATAGGTCCCTGCGCAAGGTGTCTGGGGACCTATCGATTCGAGCAGTGTGAAACTCTTGGCCTGCAAGCAGTCTGACAAGGAATGCGCGCGTTTAGCTTTTTATATAAAATAAAAACTTATTTTTTCAATTAAGTGCTTACGGATAGGTCCCTGCGCAAGGTGTCTGGGGACCTATCGATTCGAGCAGTGTGAAACTCTTGGCCTGCAGGCAGTCTGACAAGGAATGCATGCGTTTAGTTTTTATATAGAATGAAAACTTTATTTTTTTAAAAAAAGAAAAGAATACTTCCTCGCGGCTTGTCAAATGGCCTAGCTCTGTGCCCCTTGAGGCGGTTTTGTTCATATAAAATCTTAATGCTTCAATCCCTCTGCAGGCAGTCTGACAAGGAATGCATGCGTTTAGTTAGTTTTATATAAAATATAAAAAATTATTTTTTTAAAAAAAAAGAAAATAATACTTCCTCGCGGCTTGTCAAATGGCCTGGGTCTGGCGCTGGGGGGAGGTTTTTTGGGCAGTGCCGAGTGGGCACGTAGGATTAATACTGCTTCGCCCAACGACCTGGAACTCAGCTCCGTGCGCTTCGCATGTTGGCATCCCTATATCACACACCTCAAGGATGAGGATGGCTTTTTTTATTTATATAAAAATCTAAATGCCTGTGTGCCAAGTCGAAGGTGTCTGAGCAGCAGCGGCTCGATTTATTTATATAAAAATCTAAATGCCTGTGGAAAACCGCCTCAAGGGGGCACAGAAAGCACGGGGACAACCTGCCAGGGATCGAAGCATTTAGATTTTTATATAAATAAAAAGCCGCCTCAAGGGGGCACAGAAAGCACGGGGACAACCTGCCAGGGATCGAAGCATTTAGATTTTTATATAAATAAAAAAACCGCCTCAGGGGGCACAGAAAGCACGGGAGACAACCTGCCAGGGATGGAAGCATTTAGATTTTTATATAAATAAAAAACCGCCTCAGGGGGCACAGAAAGCACGGGAGACAACCTGCCAGGGATGGAAGCATTTAGATTTTTATATAAATAAAAAACCGCCTCAGAGGGGCACAGAAAGCACGGGAGACAACCTGCCAGGGATGGAAGCATTTAGATTTTTATATAAATAAAAAACCGCCTCAGAGGGGCACAGAAAGCACGGGAGACAACCTGCCAGGGATGGAAGCATTTAGATTTTTATATAAATAAAAAACCGCCTCAGGGGCACAGAAAGCACGGGAGACAACCTGCCAGGGATGGAAGCATTTAGATTTTTATATAAATAAAAAACCGCCTCAGAGGGGCACAGAAAGCACGGGAGACAACCTGCCAGGGATGGAAGCATTTAGATTTTTATATAAATAAAAAACCGCCTCAGGGGGGCACAGAGCTAGGCCAGTTGGGCGAGCCAGTATCAAACGAGGTTGGGCGGACCAGTACTATGGGCCGTTGGGCGAACCCGTACTAAGGGGGCCGTTGGGCAAACCCGTACTAAGGGGGCCGTTGGGCGAACCCGTACTAAGGGGGCCGTTGGGCGAGCCAGTATCAAACGAGGTTGGGCGGACCGTACTATGGGCCGTTGGGCGAACCCGTACTAAGGGGGCCGTTGGGCGAACCAGAACTAAGGGGGCCGTTGGGCGAACCCGTACTAAGGGGGCCGTTGGGCGAACCCGTACTATGGGCCGTTGGGCGAACCCGTATAAACTTATGGGCCGCCCGCTCGGCACCGTGCCCGCTCGGCACTCCTACCCCTAAAGTGCCCGCTCGGCACTGTGCCCGCTCGGCACCCCCTAACCTAAAGTGCCCGCTCGGCACTGCCTACTCCTAATCTAGAGTGCCCGCTCGGCACGTTTACCTAAGTGCCCGCTCGGCACTGTGCCCGCTCGGCACTCCTAAGTGCCCGCTCGGCACTCCTAAGTGCCCGCTCGGCACTGGAAAAAACCAAAAAAAAAAGGCCGCGGGCCCGAGCGCTTTTTCCAGGTCGAGGCCGAGGTCGAAGGTCGCGCCGGGCTCACACTCCTGCGAGGGATCGATCGGAAAAAAAGGGGGAAAACGACGGCGAGGGGGTCCTCGGCCTCGGCCACGCTTCGGAGGCGGCGCCGCGGAGCCCTGGCACGAAAGCGAAGCCGATCGATTTCAACGGCCGACGGATGAGCCTTGAGCTGCTCCAGCTCCCGACGGAGTCCGCCTGGCGGGGCGCAACGGGAGGGCAGGGGGGGGGGGAAGACGACCGGCAGCGGGCCTGGAAGCCCTGCGTCCAGGCTTTCTCGCCCCGCAAGGCCTCCTCCAGGACCGCCACGCGTGTGGCCTGACCAGGGAAAACCCCCCCAAAAAGGGGGGAAAAGAAGGAAGGGAAACGCGCCTGCGAGGCGATCTCCTTCATCAGCTCCACCTGCAAAACGGGTTTGCGGGTCCCGCCCAACCCCGAAAAAAAAAGGGTCGCGCCTTCTCCCGTTCGAGGACCAGCACCCGTGCCTCCGCCACGGAGGCACGGGTCTCCGCGGCGTTGAGCTTCTCGTCCTGACAGGAAAAAAAAAAGGCCGGCGTCCGAGCGACGAAGAACGCGCCTTCACGGCGAGCTCAACGCGCGCCCGGTCCTGCCAGGCGAGAAGGGGAAAAAACGCGCCTTGGCGGAGTTGAACTCCGCCTCCCTCCGGCGCTTGGAGGGCGGGGGCCTCCGCGAGCGACGCAAAAACCGAGAAAAAAAAGGCGAACGACGAAGAACGCGCCTGCGGCTCGCCCCCCAAGCCGCCTCCTGGCGGGCACGGAAAAAAGAGGGAACCCCTCCCAAAAAAAAAACCCTCGGCCGTCCTCCCAGCCACCGCCCCAGCCGACGGCTGGGACGTCCCACCCGACGTCCCAGCCGGCCGAGCCGCCGCACCCGTCCCACTCCTGACAGGCGTGAAAAAAAAAGAAAAAAAGGCGAGGGCAAACCGGGCCTTGGGCGGCTCCCACCGACCCCAGCTCTCGTCCTGACAGGAGACGGCAACGCACCAAAAAAACGGCACGAAAAAAACTCCGAACGTCCTCCGCCACTCCGCCAGCTCCACTCATGGCCGGATCCCGGGCGCGCCGGGTGCTGATGCTGCTGTGGATGCTGCTGTTGATGCTGCTGCTGATGCCCAAGACCTTGCCCCGCTACCCGAGACCTTGCCGCTACCCGAAACCTTGCCCCGCTACCCGAAGCCTTGCCCCGCCGCTACCCGAAGCCTTGTCCCGCTACCCGAAACCTCCTTAGCTCTCTACCCGAAACCTTGCCCCGCTACCCGAAGCCTTGCCGCTACCCAAGACCTTGCCCCGCTACCGGAAGCCTTGCCAGAACCCCTTGCCCCGCTACCGGAAGCCTTGCCCCGCTACCCGAAGCCTTGTCCCGCTACCCGAAACCTTGTCCCGCTACCCGAAACCTTGCCCCGCTACCCGAAGCCTTGCCCCGCTACCCGAAGCCTTGCCCCGCTACCCGAAGCCTTGCCCCGCTACCCGAAGCCTTGTCCCGCTACCCGAAACCTTGCCCCGCTACCCGAAGCCTTGCCCCGAAGCCTTGCCGCTACCCGAGCCAGTGCTGTTGCTGGTGCTGGTGCTGTTGCTGGTGCTGTTGTGCTCGAGCCCTGCCCGCAAATCAAGTCCGATTACGGCACAGTCTGCTTGCAAAAAAACACCAAACGGGTTTGCGTCTTGACAAGCACCCCCGAAGAGGTATTTTCCATTGGTGTCCTTGTCAAGAACCCAGATTTTCAATGAATAGATTGCGCCAACTTTGATTCAATGGTCGTGTGGGACAGAATGGGGGAATCCTGTGTCAAAGAGCAGGAGTTGACCTGCAATCAGGCCTCGGTCGGAACATCTTTGCCCACCGATTTGGCAATAATATAGGGAACCCAGTGCTCCTGTTCTGCATGCTACTGAGCGCCACTGAAGCTGTTTGCAACTGCATCCTTCAAGACAAGGCCCAAATTCAGTGACAAATGGCGCAAAGAACCTGAAGATTTGCCACACGAATCCGCTCCACACGGAAAGGTCCCCTAGCAAGCAAAATCATGCAAAAAAATCAACGTGACATCCGTGCCACGCAAAACGCATGCAAGAAAAACATGTCATGCCAAAATCGAGAAGGGGTCACAGGCTGGCAAGCTGGGTTTCCGTGGCTGGCGCATAGTGTTGATTGAAGTAGCCCTGCTCGGAGGGCAGGGATTGAGTTGATTGCACATGGATAAGCTCCAAAATCGACGGTGTTGTTGGCGCCAATGAAGCCGCCTTAGAAGAGACCCTGAAAGCTTCGGGGGGGCGTGAAAACGGACCTCTGTTTCCACACCCCTAAGTTGGGGCAGCATCGCCAACAACACCCCCAGCATCACCAGCAACGTTTGTTCCCAGTTATGAGGCGTGGACCAGAACCGAAACGTGGACCAGAAAGGGGGGGGGGTTCAGGGTCCCACCGTGTGGGGTGTGGACCAGAAAGGGGGGGGGGTTCAGGGTCCACCCATAAGTTCCTATAAGGGCCCCCTCCAGCTCCCTCTCCCTCATCAATCCACGCAGACATCGAACGTTCTGGCGGCCATGCAAATCATGCAAAATCCTGCACAGATGCCTCGGAAAGTTGCGGCCCGGCCGACCGACAAAAAAATCTGGCCCCGTAAAAAAGAATGGCAAGTTGGATGAGACAACGACAACACATCAGCGAGGCGGCGGATATGGGCGCCAGGGGTCGCACGACGGCGGATGGCTCCGTCGTGTTGAACCTACACAGAGGGGCGGGCGCCTACGCGCTGCTCGCGCGCACGGACGGGCAGCTGACCCGAGCGGGGCAGCGCTACTACTCGCACCTGGGGCTGCGCCCCCCCACCAAGGACTTTGACTACAACCAGCCCCTCATCCGCGAGGGGCCCAACGACTACATTCTCCTGCGCAACGGGCAGAAGAAGCTCGTGCGGTCTTTGGAGGGCGACGGCGAGCACCGGCTCACCAAGCTGGGGAAGGCCTTCTTCCGAGACAAGTACTATGAGTACCTGGTCCACGTACCGGTGGTCATCCGCGGCCGGCGGCGCAGCGGGCGGAACGCGGGCGCGGCCTACGAGCGGAAAGACTGGCTACCGATCAACGAGCTCGGGGGCGCCATGACTCGGCACCCCGCGGGACTCACCGAGGAGCAGGTGGCGCAGCGCGTGCGGCGGGGGGTGGAGGCCTCCCTCGGGGACCCCGCGGGGCCCATCCTCCAGCTCTCGGACGAGACGTACTACCTGGACCCCGAGGGGCGCTGGGTGGTCAGCACGCAGAGCACGCACTACCGGAACTCGCGGACGGAGGTGGAGACGCTGCTGCGGCAGCGCATGCAGGGGCTGCGAAGCGTGAGCTTCCAGCTGCCCTGCGAGGAGGACGTGCTGGCCAGTGCCTTCGTGGACAAGCCGCTCTGCGTGGCCCGGCAGCTTGCGGAGCTGCTGCAGCTTAGCCTCGAGGAGGTCTGTGCGGACTTCGACACCATGCTCTGCCACGACTGGCGGAGCCTGGGCGTCTCGGCCGAGGAGGTCCGGCAGTTCTGCGTCTGGCGCGACGCCCCTATGCGGTTCCTGAGCTCGCAGGGCGACGTGGTGGACAGCTACGACCCTGCACTGAAGAGACACCGCACCGTGTGCTTCCTGTGCTTCAACGGGCACTGCTACATGTACCGGTGCGTGAAGCGCGTGCTGGAGCGGGATGCGTGGCGCACGCTGTACCGCGGCGAGGCGCGGCAGGAGCTGCCGCCGATAGTCGAGTGGAAGCGTTTTGACCCCGCGCTGCCTTTGGAGCCGGGGCTGTTCTGGTGCGAGGACCTACGGGAGGCGCGGCGAGACTTGATGGCGGCCGGGGAGAGCCCCAAAGTGACCCTCAGCAGTCCCTCCCAGTACAGCGGGCTGAGGCTGAGGTGCGGCATGCGAATCCGTGAGCTGCCCGAGGAGCACGAGCTGCTGCGGCGCTGGTGCGAGGGGTTGGACCAGGAGTACCGGGGCCAGCGGCTGGCGGGCCTGGCGCACGAGGTCTTTCTCAAATTACTGAAGGCCAAGCGGGAGGTTCCCACAGCGGCGCAGCGGCAGGAGGTCCTGGCCGTGCAGCAGGGCTTGTGCGCGCTGTGTGGTTGCACGGTGACGCAGAGCGCCTGCGAGCTGGACCACGTTGTGCCGGTGCGGCAGCTCTTCGCAGACAGCGTGCAGCGGCTGCAGGCGCTCTGCGTTGACTGCCACAGCGAGAAGACGCTCCGGGAATCCGCGCAGCCCACGAGTCTGGAGAGCCGCGTCTGCCCGGGGGTTATGGAGGCCTACGTGCGCAGTCCGAAGCTGCCGCCGCTGGTCTTCGAGGCCCAGGGGAGCCACCGCGAGAAGCCCTACGTGGGTGTGGACGTCGTGCGCTGTCGCCGCAACGGTTTGGCCAACGCACCCTTCCCGCTGCCCATCCTTTGCCCCGCGGACGGCGTGGAGCCCGTGGAGCCGGGGCGGCTGCCGGACTTGGGCTACGTGGAGGGGTGCCGCGACGCGCGCCAGGCCGCGCTGCAGCTGCTGCCGTTTGTGGGCCCTGGCTGGTACCCCAAAGTTTCCATTGCCGCGATGCTGGAGACGGGCGTGTGCCGTTGGGATCACATCCCGCTGGGCATCTATGCGCGCGGACACGTGGGCGCGGCCACGCTCCGGCGGGCCCTGGAGCGCATGGACGCTGCGTGGCCCGAGGGCGAGGAGCACATGGCCAAGCTCTCGGTGAACGCGATGATCGGGCTATGGGCGCGCCGCGCGGACGTGATCTACTCCGTGCGCAGCAGCAGCTGCCAGCTGGACGGCCCCGGCGCCGACTTCACGCAAAGCTTCTGCTACGGGGAGGGCAGCGTCTGGGACTTCGTGTACACACGGCGCCTGCTAACCAACGGAACGTATCGCCCCATCCACGACGCCGTGCTGGGCTTCGAGCACTGCATGGTGGCCAAGGCCCGGCGGCTGCTGGCGGCGCCCCCGCGGTACGTGAAGCAGGTCAAGACGGACTGCCTACTGCTCCAGGGGCTGCCAAAGAGCCGGCAAGAGAGCCTGGAGGCGCTGACCAGGCTGCGGCACCAGGACGGCACACCCGTCTTTCGGGTGGAGGAGTGTAAGCCATTGCTGGGGCGCAGCGCACCGCCGCGCATGGAGGCGGAGAGGCCAGCGCTGCGGCGGTGGCGCGAGGTGGAGGACCCCCTGGAGCACTGCGCGGCCGGCAACTCCCTGTTGCTCACCGGCCTGCCGGGCACCGGGAAGACGTACCTTGCGCGCAAGATCGTGGCGCGGCTCCGTGAGCAGGGCGAGGCGGTGCACCTGGTGTCGAAGACGCATTGCTCTGCGCAGAACCTGGGGCTCGGCGCGCAGACGGCCGACCACTGGGTGCGCAGGTACGTCCGCAACGGGAGCGTGCAAAAACTTGACTGGCTCGTGGTTGAGGAGATCACCCAGCTGGACATGGCGCTCTGGGCGGACCTGGCGTGCGTGGGGCTGAACCCCGACGTGAAGTTCCTGCTGCTTGGCGACTTCCAGCAGCTGCCCGCGGTGCTGGACTCCTGGGCCGGGCAGCCCATCAGCGCCCCGCTGGAGCATAGCCAGCTGGTGCTGGACCTCGCAGGCGGCCACCGGCACGAGCTCACCGAAAACATGCGCTCCGACCCCGCATCTTCGATTTTGTGAAGTGGCTGCAGGTGGGCGAGCCCGACGCGCCCGCGCTGGAGGAGGCCAAGGCGCGGGCCCGCGAACTCTTCCCCGCCAAGCCAGGGTGGCCCGAGACGACCCTGGTCATCAGCCACGCGCGGCGGGTGGCCGTGAACGCGGCAGCCAACCGGGCCCTGCAGCCACCGGGCGCCAAGCTCTTAGTACTGGAAACGGGTGTGGAAATTGCTCTGGCGCCCAAGAGCCAATTGCAGAGCCCGCAGAACCGAGCGCAGAACATGCTGGTGTGGCCGGGGCTCCGGCTGATCGGTGGGAAGATTCCCAAGGGCGTCTTTGTGGCCGTTACAGAGAAGGGAAAGTAGCTGCGACTAGCACTCCAGCCATTTGGAACCAGCACTCCGGGGCAAGATTTCTCTGAGACAAGATCTGACTGATGCAGCTTCCTCCTTAATCAGATGGGGGCTTGTCACAACAGGGTGCCCTTTTTTTTCGGGCATTGAGAGGGCGTTCAAAAGGGGACGTTCATTTTGACAACACCCTAGACCCACTCCGCCCGCCCCCTTTTACGCTCACAGCTTTTGGCCACACTTCACTCGACCGCCCGGCTCTGAGCAGCGGCTTTCGCGACCGCGCGTGCCTGTCCGGGCTGGGCAAAGGCAATGACAGTAAGATAGCAAAATAACAGGCCTGCTTGATGGTTTTTCCTTCGCGCATAGCTGCGTGATAGTATCGAGAATACACGTTGTTGTAGCCCATCTTCAACTGAATCTTCAACTCTTTTTCTTCGGCCGGCTCCTCTTCATGGGGGTGCTTTTCTTCTTGTCTTTTGCGCGCTGCTGCCTGACCTTGGACTCTGGGGTCTCCATCTTTTTGCGCTTGGGGCCCTTCGCCTTCTCTTTCTTGGGGGTCACAGTCTGCGTCTTGCAGTTTCTACTGTTTGCTGCGGGGAAGGAGTCGTGGATTTTGCCCTTGGGGATGTCCGCTTGCATTGAGGCCTTGGGATGGCGCGGCGCTTCAGACTCCAAAATACACTGAGGCTGTGGCGGTCCAGCGTTGGCTTGATTCTCAGGAGCTTTCGGTGGAAGAGGTGGACCAAAAACCTCGGCGCAAAAGGTGCAGTGTATCAACTATGTTTGCCAACCGTGCCTTCTCGGGAGTCAAAGCATCAGAATCACTGGCGGAAGGCTTGACCACCTCTTGAAGGGACATTGTTTAGAAGAAATCAACCGAATGTTGACCCAAGGGGATTCGAACATTTGGTTGGACACTGTAGCAGAGCAGTGTGACCTGATCCTTGCTGACTGTTTGCAGCTTGCAAAAGCACTGCCTCTTTGAAATGCATCTCTTTCACCGTTGAAGCAGGTTGGCAGGCCCTTGGCTGACCCAAAGCACTCAGGGTAGACGTGGTCGTCAGCTGGCCCAGCGTCAGCAGCCAAGGTCCACACTGGCGCCTGAAAAAAACTGCGCCCAACAAGAAAAGCTGCTCAACCGCCTTTTTGTACATCCAACCTTCGCAGCTGGCGCGCGCTAGGGGTCAATCCAGTCAAAATACTGCGCGCAGGAACGTCTAAGCATAGGCCTGCTCTTTTCTCTCTATTAAAGGTTGATGAGTCAGGCTCATCAACATCATCAGCGTCAACCGTTGTGTCAGCTAGCGTAGCTGTAGCTAGGAGTGCTATTGAACAGGTAGCGTCAAGGAGCGCAGAGCCACCCGCGTTTTTCGGAATGAAGTCAGTAGGCAATGCCCAGCGCCCATTCCCGCAACCCTCTGGCCACTCATCAGGCTCGGTTGGGCGCTCCCAGCTTTGCGGCATGCAGCAGGTGCCACGCTTGATCTTTTTTGCAGGGGGAGGCCCGTCATTGAGAGCAGCATCTTGCAGCCGAGCGTGCGTGGAATCTAGCACCACTTGCCCAAGAGCTTTTCCCTGGCATAGAAGGCTCTTAACGCTGTTCCCCTCACGCTGGGGATGTGACCAGTGTGCCATTGCAGCTTTCCCTAAATCTAGGCTACTCACACCCCTTACTGGAGCCACACAAAAAACACTCCATCATGGATTTGCAGTGCCGAATCAGAGAGGCAAGGCTGTTCGCAAACCATAGCGATAAGATGAAGCTAAGCTTTCGCCAATCCCAGCCAGGCTCCGTAGATTTTGAGTGAGCCCTGAGTGAGAAGGGGGAGGACCTGCGCTTGCCTGCGGGCATGAAGTTTAACAGTCCCTCTTTCCTCCTGGTCTGCCCAAAAAAAGGTTGGTGTTGATCCAGTTGTGACTTATACAGACTCCAGGGTTTGAAAGGACGGTTGTTCCAGGGGTTGAGTACACGGTTCTGATTCTGTTCCAGGGGTTTGGTACACGGTTCTGATTCTGTTCCAGGGGTTGAGTACACGGTTCCGGCTGCAGGTCTCAAGTTTCCAGGGATTTAGTACACGCATTTTTAAAAACCCATGTACGATTTCCCTGGGTGGACGCACCTTCGAAAATGCGCCGGTTTTTAAAAACCCAGGTATTGTGGAATGCTTGGGGCCCAGGGGTGGTGTATGTTGCTGTCTTCTCAAAAATGGTCTGGGAATGCATGGCTCTTTTGTAAAAGCCTTGGCAGTACACGGGTTTTTAAAAACCCATGTGCGAATCAGGTCTGGGATTTGGGAGCCAGAAATACACGGTTTTCTCTTGAATAAGGCACTGGGTAACTAAAAAGAGGCCTGTCTATTAGTCAATCTAAAGAAGCTCGGCGCTCAATCCCTGGCAACTTGAGCCCTGCAGCCAGAACCGTGTATTCAACCCCTGGAACAGAATCAGAACCGTGCACCAAACCCCTGGAAGAGAATCAGAACCGTGTACCAACCCCTAGAACAACATCAGATGTTTTCGTGCATCTTGCTTTTGGATGTTCCTGAGGTTGGTGGTGGGTCTGTGCTGGATCCTCTCAAGGGCTGAATTATCGCTATGGTTTGCGAACAGCCTTGCCTCTCTGATTCGGCGCTGCAAATCCATGATGGAGTGTTTTTTGTGTGGCTCCAGTAAGGGGTGCGAGTAGCCTAGATTTAGGGAAGGCTGCAATGGCACACTGGTCACATCCCCAGCGCGAGGGGAACAGCGTTAAGAGCCTTCTATGCCAGGGAAAAGCTCTTGGGCAAGTGGTGCTAGATTCCACGCACGCTCGGCTGCAAGATGCTGCTGTCAATGACGGGCCTCCCCCTGCAAAAAAGATCAAGCGTGGCACCTGCTGCACGCCGCAAAGCTGGTTCCGAAAAACGCGGGTGGCTCTTCGCTCCTTGACGCTACCAGTTCAATAGCATTCCTAGCTGCACACAAGCTGACACAACGGTTGATGCTGATGATGTTGATGAGCCTGACTCATCAACCTTTAGTAGCGAGACTGTCCATCCCAGCCCTTGCAAACAAAAGAGCAGGCCTATGCTTAGACGTTCCTGCGCGCAGTATTTTGACTGGATTGACCCCTAGCGTGTACCAGCTGCGAAGATTGGATGTGCAAAAAGGCGGCTGAGCAGCTTTTCTTGTTGGGCGCAGCTTTTTTTCTGCTCCCCCCCTTCACTGCAGGAGCCGGCCTGCAACACAGGAAGGCAGGCGCCGTTGTGCACCTTGGCTGCTGACGCTGGGCCAGCTGACGACCGCGTCTACCCTGAGTGCTTTGGGTCAGCCAAGGGCCTGCCTACCTGCTTCAACGGTGAAAGAGATGCATGTCAAAGAGGCAGTGCCTTTGCAAGCTGCAAACAGTCAGCAAGGATCAGGTCACACTGCTACAGTGTCCAACCAAATGTTCGAATCCCCTTGGGTCAACATTCGGTTGATTTCTTCTAAACAATGTCCCCTCAAGCGCTGTGCCTAATGCCTTGCCAGGCCAATGAGGTGGTCAAGCCTTCCGCCAGTGATTCTGATGCTTTGACACGGTTGGCAAACATAGCCGCGCCTTTTTCGCCAAGGCTTTTGGTCCGCCTCTTCCACCGAAAGCTCCTGAGAATCAAGCCAACGCTGGACCGCCACAGCCTCAGTGTATTTTGGAGTCTGAAGCGCCGCGCCATCCCAAGGCCTCAATGCAAGCGGACATCCCCAAGGGCAAAATCCACGACTCCGTCCCCAAAGACGAAAGCAGCAAACAGTAGAAACTGCAAGACGCAGACTGTGACCCCCAAGAGGGAGAAGGCGCAGGGCGCCAAGCGCAAAAAGATGGAGACCCCAGAGTCCAAGGTCAGGCAGCAGCGTGCAAAAGACAAGAAAAAAAACACCCCCATGAAGAGGAGCCCGCCGAAGAAAAAGAGTTGAAGATTCAGTTGAAGATGGACTACAACAACGTGTTTTCTCGATACTATCACGCAGCTATGCACGAAGGAAAAACCATCAAGCAGGCGTGTTGATTTTGCTATCTTACTGTCATTGCCTTTGCCCAGCCCGGACAGGCACGCGCGGTCGCGAAAGCCGCTGCTCAGAGCTGGGCTGTCGAGTGAAGCACCCATCTATGTGGCCAAAAGCTGTGAGCGTAAAAGGGGGCAGGCGGAGTGGGTCTGGGGTGTTGTCAAAATGAAGATCCTTTTGGACGCCTTCTCAATGACCGAAAAAAGGGCACCCATGGGCACCCTTTTATGACAAGCCCCCATGTAAGGGGGAAGCTGCGCAGCTGCTTCAATTTCAAGGCTGCGTCAGTCAAATCTTGTCTCACAGAAATATTGCCCCAGAGTGCTGGTTCCAAATGGCTGGAGTGCTAGTTGCAGCTACTTTCCCTTAGAGGTGGAGCCCGAGCACGTCAGGCTGGACAACGGGCTGCGGCTGAAGCAGCAGGAGCTGCTGCGCGCCACAAGGCTCAGCCACGCCGTCACCTACGCCAGCTGCCAGGGTTTGACTCTGCAAGGCCGCGTCAGGCTGGACCTGGGCTCCGTCCACCTGTCTCTGCGCCACCTGTACGTGGGCGCGTCGCGGGCGACCAGCTCCGACCTGCTTGAGGTGGCGTGATCAGGCCCGTTGCAGCTCCCAAATTATTTTAATAATTTCTGAATTGAAGAAGACCTGGCATGCGATTCCACGAGCTGACAGGTGGGCGCTTACGTTAAGCCGTCTTCACCTTCTTCTCTGGATTCATGAACTAATAGAGGAGATGAACGGGCAGCAGGGCGCTTCGACAGCGTCCAGGGTGAGGTGCCGGACCTCGAAGAGCACGCCAAACTGGCGGCCCATCAGCCAGACCTGCCGCGCCTCGATCACGGCGCGCCCCCGGCGGCGAGCAAACTCCGAGGGCTGCGGCGCGGGCTTGCCGTTTGAGTCCCAGTAGACGCAGCGCTCCAAGTTGATCTTCGCCTTGACGTGCTGGCCCTTGGGGCTCACCTTGACGGCGCTCTGGAGCTGCGCTTCCAGCTCCGTGCGGGACGCGCCGGGGAAGGGGCCCTGTTGCACGATCATGTTATCCACGACGGTGTCTTCCACGGAGAGCACCCAGTCGCGGAGATCTGGGTCCGCTGTGAAGCAGATGCCCAAACGCTTTGCGCCATCGTCTTGGAAATTACCGGGCTCCCAGAGAATCTCCACGGCGCAGTTGCGGCGGTAGAAAATTTCTTCACTGTCCTCGAGCGAAACATACCGCCCGCCCTTGGCGTTCGACTGCACGGGTCCCAGGGCAAGCTTCATGGTTCGAAGCGGAAGATCGGGCTTTTTCATTCGAACGAAAAAAAAGTTGGCCCGACGAACGCAGGCTTGATTCCTGCCCGGACGGCGAGTTGGGTGCCACGCAGTTTTTAGTCCAGGACGGACACACCCGTTCCGGAGAGCGTCACCAGCTGGTAGGCCACCAAATGAATGAACAGGTCCGTCATCGTGCCGTCCAGGCCCTTGAAGGTGAACCGGGCAAGGTCGCCCGAGCGGGTGCTGACACCACTCAGCGGCATCTTGGGCACGCGCTCGGTGGGAAAGCCGGCAATGAAGCTGTGGCGCAGGTAGCCCACGCGGCCGATGTCGATGTTGCGCACCGTGTCGTCGTAAGTACCCGCAAGGACGGAGAGGAAGTGGAAGTGCTCCGAGGCTCCCTTCATGGGGTTGTGAGGGTACTGCAGGCTGCCCAGCTGCATCTGAGACTCCAGGAGGCTGTCCTCCTGCCTGGCCGCGCCGATGGGGGCCACGTCCTGCCCCGGGTTGGCCAGCAAGTGGATCTTGGAGCCCGCGTCGTTGTCCCAAAAGGTCACAAACGCGCCCATGAGTTTTGTGAAGGCGCGCGCCACGGTGACGTTGTGCTCCGCCACGCCGTTCGGGACGCTGGACTGCTGCGTGTGCACCGTGGGGTAGCTGAACACCAGGGACCTTCCTGAGAGGAGCACGCGGTTGAAGGACTCTACCAGCGCAGAGTCCAGGACGACCTGGGAGGCCAGAACTCGGACGTTCTGGATCTCAAAGTCGGTGCTCAGTGTGGCTCCGGACGGGTGCGCCCCGGCGTTCTCGGACCACAGCGCAGTCGTGGCGTCCGCGAACTCAATTTCTATCACCAGGTTCAGCTGCGGCGGCAGCATCTTGCCGCAGCGCAGGATGCCCACCATGGTGGGGCGCAGCAGCACGTCCGCGTAGCGCGCCCTGTTGTCGTCGAAACCCTCCATGGCCTTGTTGCGGTTGTACTCCCGGCCCTTCAGCAGGTCGTGCACGGCCACGGTGCGGCCGTAGTAGTTGATGTCGTCGCAGCGCTGGCCGTTGGCGAAGACCTGGACGCGCTGGACGAAGCAGGCGGGGTTGGGCGTGGCCGGGGCCAGCGGGTTGGTGCCGTCCGTGTTCCTGACGCGGAAGGCGATCTTGATGGACTCGGGGTCGATGAAGGACGTGCCGCTGGTCAGCGGGATGCGGCAGACCCGAGAGGTTGTGGGGGAGAACGAGCTCAGCGAGCTCGGGAAGTACTGCACGTCGTGCCGCGCCGTCACGTAGCTGGTGTTGCTCGTCTTCAGCTTGTAGTCCAGGCTCTGCATCAGCTCATCCTGGGCTCCGGCGGTGACTACCTCCATGCTTCTTTACATGTACCACGACACGCATTTTCACTCGTACGGCGAAGGAGCAAAATCGACTGGAATTTTTTTTAGGCAGCCTCGATGTCTCGTGCCAGCTGGTCGAAGCTGGGCGGAGGCAGGCTCCGGCGTGACTGCCCGGAACTGGAGCTTGCCCGCGAGCTCTGGGACTGGGGCAGGGCCACGGGGTTCAGGCCCCAGGAGAAGGGGCGCGGCGTGTTGTTGGACTGCGCCTGCACGCGGAAGCCGGACTGCGAGGAGGCGCGGCTGCTTGCGGGGCTGCCTGAAGTGCTGCTGCCTGAGCGCAGCGTGAAGTGCTGAGGCTGAGTGGCGTCATTCATGTTGTTGGCGGACCGGACGTCCTGCACGGCCGCGTCCTCGCTGCCCTGCTGGGGCCGGAAGAGCGTGTTCTCCAGCACCCAGCCCGTGCCGCGCGCGAGGCCGTAGGCTGCGCCGCCTGCGATGCCCGCGGCCAGCCCCGCCGTTGCCGCCGCCGCACCAGCCAGCGTTCCAGCAACCTCGCCCGCGGTGGGCGCCAGGGCAGCGGCCCCTTCTGCCAGGCCCCCCAGGTACCCAAAGGCTCCGCCCGCAACGGCAACTCGCCCTCCTCCGCAGCCACGGCCGCCGTCTCCTCAACGGCCTGCGCCGCGCCGCGCTCCACCTCCTGCGCGCGCTGCCCCGCCTCGTCCAGGAGGCGCTCCACGTCACTGGGCCGGCCTATGATCTGCGGAGGCGGCTGCGCCGGGCCCGGACGGGGCAACACATTTAGGCGGACGTACTCAGCGGCGTCCTGGGGCAGCTGAGAGCGGAAAGCCTGCGCGGCTGCGAGCCCCGCCGCCCCTGCGCCTATGAGGTCCGCTGCCGCCTGCGCGCCGTCTGCAGTGCTGCGCAGGCGGTCCGTGATGGAGGGCGGCCCCTGCCCGTTGCTGGCCAAGGCGCCGGCCTCGGGGTCTCCTGCCAGGTCATCCTCAACAAAGCGGGTTCCGCCGTACCCTTGGTACCTCCGCGCAAGGCGCACGTCCTCGTCCGTGGCCTCTGCGGGAGTGCGGAAGCGGGCGGCAGGGGCGTGTGCTGCAGGGGCCGGGGGTTGGGGTCCTCGCTGGACTGCACAAAATCGTCCAGGTAGAAGTGGCTTGTGACAAACGAGGTGGCCTTGCGGTCCGGTTGATCCAGGGGCAGCGGCTCATTCCGCTCTAGGTAGCCCACCACCTGCTCAAAGCGCGGGCGCTGATTGAAGCCGTGCGCCCGAAGCGTCTTCATTTACTGTTGCGCAACTTCGTCCGCCGCCCGTTCCACGCCCCGGCGCTCGGCCCGCGCGTAGCGCAGCTGGGGTACCTGGCGGTGCACGGCCTCCGTCAGCCGGCTCACGTCGTCCAGGTGCCGCTGCCCCTCCTGCGCCTGCCTGCGCTCCCCAAGCCAGTTGTTGAAGGCCCGCGCCTCCTCCAGTTCTCGGTAGCGCTTCAGCAGCAGCGGCTGCAAGTTATAGCTGGGGTACGTCTTGTGGAACCACCGGAGCATCCGCGGCTCGTTGCGAGGCTCGATTGACATCATGCTTTTACACTAGTACGCTTGCGCCTGTTGTCAACCGGTCATAGGCGGACTGCCTCTCCAGCATGCGCAGGGCGCGCTGCTGCTCTCTTGTGAGCTGAGGCGCCTCCGCCGGTGCCTCAGCCGGTGCCTCTGCTGGTGCCTCCGCCGGCGCCGTCTCAAGTGGAGGCGGCTTTGGCTTGCGCTTTGGAGCAGCCGGCTCAGTAGGCACGTCCTGCTTCGGTTTGTTCTTGCTCCCAGGGGGCCTGCCCCGCCGTTTCGGTTCCGCCGGCGCAGCGTCCTGCGCAGCGTCCGGCGCAGCGTGTGGCGCAGCGTGTGGCGCAGCGTGTGGCGCAGCGTGTGGCGCAGCGTGCGCCTCTTGCGCCTCCGCCTCTTGCACCTCTTGTTCGGTCGGCTCCATTTAATTATACGTGGTCAAGATATAACACGAACGACAAAGACGACCCGCGAAGCCGGACGACGTTGCCGTCCAGGTCGGTCAGCCGGAAGCGCATGTGCCTCAGGGTAACCGGGCCCCTAAGGGCCATGAAGTGCCCGTCGTCTGAGCCCGTCTCCACAATGGTACCCACTCCGCTCTTCAGCGTGATCTTGGAGAGGATGTCGTCGCCCAGGTTGCCCAGCACTCTGCTGGCGTTGGCCAGCTGGGCGCAGCGCAGGTAGACCTCGTTGTGTGCCATCATGCGGACGAACTCAAAGACCTGCTGCCCGCCGGAGACGAAGCTCGGGCCCAGCATGTGGTCCACGCTGAAGGGCTTGGTGGGAGAGGCGGGCGCCGCAGCAGGGTAGTCCGCTGCGTTAGGAAATTGCTGGCGCAGCTCCAGGTCGTTCAGGATCAGCCGGTTGCCGTCGTAGGCAACGCTCAGACTGTTTGTGGTCTCGCTATAGGTGGCGGTGGCAAAGTTGGAGCTGACCCAGGCGGCCAGCCGGGTGCCCGTGTAAGCGCCCTCGGGCAGTAGCGCCCAATTCAGCGTGCCGAGCGCGGCGTCAACCCAGTAGAGGTAGCGGCCGCGGTCCGTGGACAGGAAGCTGTCGGCCAGGCGGATTTTGTAGACGGCGAGCCGGGCGTCGCTCTGCAATTACAGCGACTCTCCCAGGTCGACCTCAAAGTCGCTGTCCGAGCCGGCCACCCTCTTGCGGCTGTCCACGTAGATCGTCGTCATCCTTTTCTTTAGGAAGCCACCCGTCCGGCGAACGACGGGCGACTGGACAGCTGCGACGGAAGTGCAGCACTGAGCGCCTGAGGCGCAGGAGATGTTCTCACACTTCGCGTTGATCAGCGTGGAGCTGGCGAACAGCTTCTGGCCCAGGAAGCTGAGCGCTGCCCCCATCGGAGTCTTTCTCAAGCGCGAAACGCTCTTCGAAGCGCTTGTAGAACATTTCGTTCTTCGGCTTCAGGTAGTACACAAAGAGGAAACTGTAAGGTTCTCGGGTCGCCTGCTCGTACAGCCGGTACAGCTGCTCCTTCGGCAGCAGTGCGCTCAGCTCCTCGATGACGGCATCCAGCTCGTGCTGGTTGCGCAGCCTCCAGCAGCAGAGGAATTGCATGTTGACCCGCACGGCGGCGCTGATGAGCCTCAGCTTCTGGGAACTCACCCAGGTGCTGATCTGCATGTGCCGGCCCCTGATGAACAGCGTATCCAGGGCGCCGTGAGGCTTGTGCAACTGCGGCGTGTCAGCAAAGTCGTCGATGACTACAAGCACCTGGTACAGTTTCTTCATTTCCAACTTCTTGGACGCCTCCGTGATCTTGCGCTGCTGCTGGATGATGCGCCGCAGCGCCGCCTCGTCCCACTCGTCCCAATACGTCTGCTCCCGCTCTGTGTTCACCCCCAGGTCCTCCTCAATGTACTTCTTGACGGGTATCCAGCCGTCGTCTATGTTGACACTCGGGCTGAAGATGTAAATTCTCTCAAAGACGCCGCGATACTGCTCCAGAATCAGGCTGATCAGAGCCACGGTTTTGCCCGATTTTGCTGGCCCGAGGAAGATGCCCGTGCATGGCACCAGGGGCACCACGGGGTCAGAGGGCTGCTTACTGCTATACTCTGTCGTAGGAAACAGCTTGATCTTCCCCATGCGTCCTTTTAAGGCATGCAGCTGAAATTTATGGGTGAGTTGTGGCATCTGGACGAACATGCGCTGGGCGCCCAGCTGCGGACTCTGCGGGCCCGGCAACCGCTGCGAGGCCTGGGAGAACGGCAGGCACGCACGCGCCGCACAAAGGGGTCCCCGGAAAATCGGCCAGCGCTACGAGAACGTTCGCAGGCAGTCCCGTGAGCTGCTGTACAGCATTCCAGCGGCGCTCTGTGACGAGATTGCGGCGGCAGCAGAGGCAAGCGAGACTTAACCGGAAAGCCGGCCCGGCCCCGGAGGAGCACGGAAAGCACGCGGAAGACTGCCTGCCAGGGATGGAAGCATTTAGATTTTTATATAAAAAAAATCCAAGGTCCGGCCCAGAGAGTACCGGCACAGAAAGCACGCGGAGACTGCCTACCAGAGATGATTTTCAAATCCAGGACCCGGCAGAGGAAGGGATGGTATGCACAAGGGTTGCCTACTCCAACAACATTGCAGTTACGGACCCAGCAAAGCTTGCGCAGGAATTCACGCAGCCTCACTTCTACACACCGCCTGCAAAAAAAGCTTGGCGTGCAGAAGTGAGGCTACAAGGCAAATTGCAAGCAAATCGAGGGTGCGTTACGTTGCAGCGCCGTGGCTGCAGGAGCAATTCTGGACTTGAAATTCTTCGCAGGACAAGGTCGTTTCCTGAGCGGACGAGCTCTGCTGGGTCCGTAGCTGCAATATTGTGGCAGTTGGAAACCCTTGTGTATAGAGAGAGGGTCGGCTAACTTGAGACTTATCCGTGTACCATGGAATCGAACCCCGGCGACTGTCTGACGTTGGTCTCCGTCTGACGTTGGTCCGGAGACCAAATCTCACCACGGCGTCGTCTCACGCCGGAGCTTGCCTCCGCCAGCTTTGACCGCTGCAGGAGACACTTGGGCGAGTTATTTTGCACGGTTTTGCACGGTTTTGCGCTACAAAATGGGCCGTAATGCATGTACACCCGGACTAATGGCTCGCTTTGCACGTTTTGCGCGCTATTCGTCCAGTGCCTATGTCAATATAGACACTGGACTATGGCTTTTGCACGGTTTTTGCGCTGCAATTCCCTTCAGCTCAGCGTCTTCTCGCTGTGGTGTTGCCGCACAGCGCCTACAGAGTCTGCGCTGCCCGCAAAGGCCTGCCTCACGTGGGGTCGGTTTCATTGGTGGGTGTTTCTGCGCACCTTTGCAAATGCTTGTGACACCCTGGCTCAACACCTCCTGCCACCTTGCTCAGCAACGAACCGCCTGGAAGTATTGGGCGGAACAAGCTTAAAGCGAAAATGGACTTGGAATTGGGAAATTGCTTTTGTGGAAGGCTATGCTTGAAGCCCATGGATACCCAGACATGGGGGTTTGTGATGAGATGATGTGGGGTGTCACTTACGGCAAAAGTGCCTGTGACCGCCGGCCGAGCGCACCCTTGAGTCTCTGACTGAGGCGGCAGGTGCAAGCAATGTGGCAATCTTTAACAGCACGCGTTCGTCAGGTTCGCCAGAGCTTGGGGGCCGTGTTAAATCGCAGATTTGGACTCCAGCAGGCCAGCAAGGTGAGGTTGATTGACAACTTCAGTGGCAGTGGAGTGAACAGCACTGTGCAGGTGTGCGAAGCTCATACCACGGATGTGGCGACGGCCGTGTGCTCGCGTTTGCTGCAAAACTGTGACAGCGCAACCGATGTGCTGGGGGCCGCCTACGATTTGAAGTCCGCATACCGTCAGGTTGGACTTCTGCTTTGTGCTAGGAAGTTTGCTTACATCGCTGTCTATAACCCAGATCTTAAAAAGCCTGAGGTTTACAGACTGGTTGCTGTGCCATTCGGTGCGTCTCGTGCGGTGCACGCGTTCTTGCGCGTCTCACATTGCATTTGGTGGTTGGGGGCGCGTGCTCTGAGTTTGGTGTGGACGAACTTCTTCGACGACTTCATCACCTTTTGCCGATCACCTGAAGCTGTGAGCGCTAGTCAGTGTGTGGAAAGTCTGTTTTGCTTGTTGTGTTGGGGTTACGCCGACTCTGGCAAAAAAGCTGGGCGATTTGATACCTGCTTCCAGGCTCTTGGGATTCAAGTTGACTTGAGCGGTTTCAGGAAGGGAGTGATCCTTTTTGATAACACAGCCAAGCGCAAGGTTGAGCTTTGTGGAGAAATAGATTCCATCTTAGCAGATGCCACCCTCAAGCAACCACATGCTTTGAAGTTGCGTGGACGTATGCAATTCGCCGATGGTCAGCTTTTCGGGCAAGCCAGCAGGTTGTGCCTCAAATTCAAAACAATGCGCGCGCTTTCTCTGACTGTGGTGAGCATGTAGGCCCTCGATTATCGTTGGCGCTTCGGAGATTCAGAGATCAGTTGTCCCCGTGGACAGCCTAGGCAGCTGACGCGTACCTTTGGGGACCCGTGGTACATTTTCACACTTTGAGAAGGAACGCCTGGAGTGGATGTGCGGCTTGGGGGGGATACTGTATAACCCCTCAGGTGAGGCTATCGAGTTTGTCTCCGCATGTCTTTCCCATGAAGAGGTTTGTGCGCTTGGCGGTGATGTGAAGAAAACAATCATTTTCGAAGCTGAGCGTTTGGCACTCATTGTTGCCATTCATTTGTGGTCCAGTACCTTGGAAGGCCAGCTAAGTGTGTTTTATGTCGACAACAACTCGGCGCGAGATGTGGCAGTGTCGGGTAACGCCCGGTCCGAAACTGGTTCGGCATTGGTTTCCATCCTTCAGAAAATTGAGGATAGTCTTTCCTTCTTTCCTTGGTATGCGAGAGTGGCTTCACCTTCAAACCCAGCTGACAGACCCTCCAGAGGTTCGACCGAGCATCTGAAATTGCTTGGGGTAAAAGAGGCATGCTGTAAAAGTGTATTTGAGAAAAACATTCAACAAATCGGATAAGATGGGGATTGCATGTAAATAAATATGTGAATACTTGCCACGCTGAACGTGTGCCAGCCTACACAGCAGTCGTGTAAAACCTTGGCAGTGTGCGCTATGATGTGTGCGACCTATCAGTGTGAATCTGCATGGATCGCTTCGTGCAAAGCGACTTTCACCTACCCCCGTTTGCATTAGAAAAAGGAGAGAGTGCGCTTCTTAGTGCCGGCGGTTAGCAGGTCTGATTGAATGCAGTGTCGTGTGTGTTGGGGGGGGGGTTTGGCTCAAGACCTAAGCCAGTTGTCAAAGCTTGATAACGCTTTAGGGAAAGAGGCAACCCCCCTCCTTGTTTGTGAAATATGCATTTCACAAACACACACGTTTGTGGAAACAATGCTTGAACTCGAAAGTTCTCTCGGTAATTTTGTAGATTGCCGATTGCTTTTTCCCGCCCGCCCGCCCCTGCATGTGTGCCATTGCTGGCATGAGCAACAGCTCATTTTCTTCCATGCCTTTTTCAAGAAATTGCATGTGGGGATTGCATGTAAATAAATATGTGAATACTTGCCACGCTGAACGTGTGCCAGCCTACACAGCAGTCGTGTAAAGCCTTGGCAGTGTGCGCTATGATGTGTGCGACCTATCAGTGTGAATCTGCATGGATCGCTTCGTGCAAAGCGACTTTCACCTACCCCCGTTTGCATTAGAAAAAGGAGAGAGTGCGCTTCTTAGTGCCGGCGGTTGGCAGGTCTGATTGGCTGCAGTGTCGTGTGTGTTGGGGGGGGGTTTGGCTCAAGACCTAATCTGGCTGGCTTCTGGCTGGCTTTCTGGCTGGTGCTGGTTTGGACCATTTTTTTAAACTCGCCTTGCAGAAACGCAGCTACGAGGCAAATTGACTGCGCGTATCTAGGGGTCGTTATGTTGCAGCCACACACCTGCACGCAGCATTTTAGATTTCGAATCCTTCGCAGGACGAGGTCGTTTCCTGGACGGACGAGTGTCAGGAGCCTACCAGGTGGAATGGAATCCATTTGGGAAACCCCCTCTAAAGAGAGAGCGGGGAGCCCTTGCGCTTGCGCAGCCTCTGCAGCACACGCCCCTGCGGGCAATTCCCGAGGAAGGCTTCCGCACTCCCGCAGAGGGCACGGACGAGGCTTAACGCCCCGGCCACTCCATCTGCAAAGCCTCAGTCTCCGCGCCAGCCCATCCACCTGAGCTTGAAGAGGAAGGCCGACCAGCAGGAGCCCGACCAGGAGGCCGACCAGCAGGCCGACCAGCAAAAACGACCGCTGCTCTTGCTTTCAAGGGCAGCCCGCTGCGCCAGAACCCGCCGCCTTGGCAGAGGAGGACTTCATGAAGAACATCGGTGCGGTGCGGTGCGGTGCGGTGCGGTGCGGTGCGGTGCGGTGCGGTGCGGTGCGGTGCGGTGCGGTGCGGTGCGGTGCGGTGCGGTGCGGTGCGTGCGGTGCGTGGTGCGTGGTGCGGTGCGGGCGGGGCGGGGCGGGCGGGGGGCGGGGCGGGGCGGGGCGGGGCGGGGCGTGGCGTGGCGTGGGTGGCGTGGCGTGGCGTGGCGTGGCGTGGCGTGGCGTGGCGTGGCGTGGCGTGGCGTGGCGTTGCGTTGCGTTGCGTTGCGTTGCGTTGCGTTGCGTTGCGTTGCGTGGCGTGGCGTGGCGTTGCGTTGCGTGCGTGGCGCGCGCGCGCGCGCGTGGGTGGGTGGGTGGGTGGGTGCATGCGTATGTGGGTGGGTGGGCGCGTGCGTATGTGGGTGGGTGGGTGGGTGGTGGGTGGGTGGTGGGTGGGTGGGTGGGTGGGTGGGTGGGTTGTGGTGTGTGTGTGTGTGTGTGTGTGTGTGTGTGTGTGTGTGTGTGTGTGTGTGTGTGTGTGTGTGTGTGTGTGTGTGTGTGTGTGTGTGTTTTTGAGCGTGTGTGTGTGTGTGTGTGTGGGTGTGTGTGCGGAGTGGCAGAATACCCTGCCACCACTTTTGTTGTGATTACTACCGAAGGGGGACACAGCAAATCACTGGGACTGTGTCCAACGAAGCTACCAGTGAAGTGGGATATCCAGCTTGGCCAAGTGTGATGTTTGTGAATGTCCTTTTGGCCCCCTCCCTGAATCCATTGCTTCCTTGATTCCCTGTTCAAGTATTAGAGTGAAGCCAAGTGCGATGCGAGCCGAAACTATTAATATTACTCGAAGACCCACACAGCACTTTGATGAGTACCCTCCCTCGGGAGTTCAAGGGTGTGTCTGTGTGTGTGGGTGTGGGTGTGTGGGTGTGGGTGTGGGTGTGTGGGTGTGCGTGGGTGTGTGCGCGGGCGTACGCGCGTGTGTGGGCGCGTGTGTGGGCGCGTGTGGGCGGGTGTGGGCGTGCGCGGGCGCGTGGGGGCGCGTGTGGGCGCGTGTGGATGGGCGCGTGTGGGCGCGCGTTGGCGCATGTGGGTGCGTGGGTGCGGGCTTTGAGAGCGCCGCCTGCATTGTGCTGGCCTGCGAGGAGTTCCGCCACACAGGCCCGCGCAAAGCAGATCTCTTGGGCTATCTGTACAAGGTGGGCCAGGAGAAGTACCAGTGCAAAGGCTGTGCTTGGGCGGCGTGGCGCCTCCTGGGCCAAGCTCAGCAGACCCCTTCCGTCACGCACGCAATGCTTCAGCCCGAACAAAGGGCAAGCACGTGGGTCTTCTTCCACAAGACTACCATGAAGCTACTGCCCCGTCCTCCTCCGTTCACCCACCTGTGCAGGTGGCTGATGACCTGCTGCCGGGCGCAAAGGGGGACCATGCGGGGCATGACGCGGTCCGAGTATGATGCCATTGTTGGAACAAAACCGGTCGGGTCCTGAGAGGGTTAGGAGGAGATGACGCTGGCCGACTTCAGCCATATCATGAGGCTCGACATAACCTACCAAGGCGACACGCGAACTCCGGGAAGCGCCCGAGTTCACGCACTTGCAGAGCAGGCGCCTCATGCAGCTCCGAGAGCCTGTTAATGTCGTGCGACCGCGCTTAAGATGACCGACTTTGTCTTTAGCAAGGGCGCCGTGAACTGCTGGTGGTACAACCCCGAGGTCCGCCAGAAGCAGACGCTGGGCCTTTGCTCCTGGACGAGCTTCAAATCAGCAGCAGCAGCATCGGCGCCCAAAGCGGGGGAGTGGACACGCTGAAGCATCTGCTTGGCCTGTCACCCGATGAAGTCTTGTTCTGCAGGGTTCCACGGCAGCTTCCCGGATAACCAGGCCGTACCTGGTCTTCCCCCGGGTGTTCTGGCTGAAGTCGACAGCCGGTCGTTCGGCCCCTTGGCAGCCGACTTAACTTGCCCAGCGCACGTGGCCGGGGCGCCTGCGCCTGCCGCCTTGAACCTGCATCGCGTCGAGGTCCCGCTGCAAGTCGCCCTTGCGCACCCCCAGAGCACGCTGGTGAGGTGCGAGTAGTCGAGCGTGACCATCTCGGCGCCGTCGCTCCACCGGGCGGTCTCCGTCAGGTTCTTCCACTTTGTTCCTGTGAAGTTGTCCGAGGCAAAGCCCAGCCTCTCAGGTCCCCGTTCATGTCGGGGCGCTTCAGGTTGGCCTCGGCCATCTCTGTCTTCACCTGGCTGTCCGACAAGTTGGTGAAGCTTGTGTTGCAGACCACGTTGCCCGTGTTCCGGCGATCGCCCAGGCAGCAGGGGTTTGTCTGGTTCGTGGTGAGGGACAGCTGCGTCGGGGGGCTCTTCGTCTGCACCAGCGCCTCGTCGTTGATCATGATGAGCTCGCGCTGGTGCGCCCCGCCGTCCCGCTCCAGGAAGACCCGCGCGCTCTGGTTGCCCAGCAGCCGCAGCTCCGGGCCGCTGTCCGAGGCCGCGCTGTTGTTGGAAATCTGCACCTTGCTCCAGCCGGCCCAGTTCTTCGTCAGCGTCAAGTCGTCCGAGAAGTCGGAGGTGTTGGTCACGGTGAACGTGTTGGACGCAAAGAGTTGCGGGGCCGAGCAAGGGCGACAACAATGACCAACGCTGGGCCGCGCTAGCGTACCGAGACATGTCGGGCGCCGCTTGGCCACTAACGCAATGCTGGTAATCCAGCAAAGGTGACAGCTGCTCTTTCCTCAAAGCTGCTGAGGCGCTGCGCATAAGTATGTCACTTTTTGTTGGGAGTTTCAGTAAAGACTTGGTTTGGCTGGAAACATCCCAAATTTCGGCAAACCTTTTGAGCGATCTGTGGGTTGAAAAGGGGCGAGCCAGCGCTAGTTTCCTGTAATCCTGGGCACGTCTTGCGAAGGGTGAGGCCTACTGTTCTGTGATTCCCCTGCCCGGCGGGGTTGAGCCAGCTGTTATTGTGACTTGCCCGCCTTACACGGTTGAACCATGGTTTGCAAAGGTGTGAGGCGACGCGCTCTTTTGCGGCTCCTCCGCCCTTTGAAAGGGGTTTGACCGTTTTTGCCAGTGGGATTAGATTTTTGAAGCCGTTTTCGGTGGCCGTGTGTTCCCGACAAGAAAGGTCCAGCTACAATCGCCTTTAACGCTGCAGGAACCCGTTTGTTTCCGGAGCTAGAGAGGGTGAAGCTGTCATTCTTTCATCCTTTGCGGAGGTTGACTGGTTTGCGACGGGGGTGGGGTGTTGGGGTCTGCCACCCCAAGCCTCTTTCCTAAAATGAAAAGAACTGGGTCTTGGAGAGCTAAGTTTTGCGAGATCAGCCCATCCAAAAAGTCACATCGCTTGGTGAGGCGGCAGAATGTTCATGGAACAGTTTTGAAGACGCAGCGCCTGGCTTGCTGTGAAAGTTGGAGCCGGAGTCGTCAGGAACATTTTCTTTGTGGTTCAGTGTTTGTTGGCGCGCGAGCCCTTGGGGTGTAAAATTGGTTTGAGCTGGCAAAAAACCAGGCGGAGAAGCTGCTGGGCAGGCGGAGGGGCGCGTGCTTGCTTGGCGTTGCCAGCGCGGCGCGTGAGGCGAAGTGGACGTGCGCTCCCTTGATTGCTCCTCGACCCTACTGTTTGCAAGCATTTGCAAACATCGTCGTTGTCGTTGCTGTTCCTGTTGTTGCCACTGCTGGTGCTGGTGCTGCTGCTGCTGCTGCTGGCTCTGTCGCTGGCGTTGCTGCCGCCATGGCAATGCTGGCGTTGCCGCTGTTGTTGATGTTGTTGTTGTTGCAGCTGTTTTTGTTTCTTGGTTTGTTTCTTTGTTTGTTTGTTTGTTTGTTTGCTTGCTTGCTTGTTTGTTCGTTTTGTTTTGTTTTGTTTTTGGTGGGTTGGGTTGGTGGGTTGGCGGGTCGGTCAGTTGGCGGGTTGGTTGTCGTTACCGTTGTTGCGCATGTCTTGCGACTCTTCGTAAATGTTTTGTTGCTGCTGCTGTTGCTGTCGTTGCTGCTATTGTTGCTGTTCTCACTCGTGTTGCTGTGATTGCTGTGATTGCTGTTGCTGTTGTTGTTGTTGTTGTTGTTGTTGTTGTTGTTGTTGTTGTTGTTGTTGTTGTTGGTGTTGGTGGTGGTGGTGGTGGTGGTGGTGGTGGCGGTGGCGGTGGCGGTGGCGGTGGCGGTGGCGGTGGCGGTGGCGGTGGCGGTGGCGGTGGCGGTGGCGGTGGCGGTGGCGGTGGCGGTGGCGGTGGCGGTGGCGGTGGCGGTGGCGGTGGCGGTGGCGGTGGCGGTGGCGGTGGCGGTGGTGGTGGTGGTGGTGGTAGCGGCGCGGTTGTTGCGGCGCTGGATCGCCAAGCCCAGGCCCATCATCAGAGTGGTGGGATAGGCCAAGACAGCTTCAACAGCCATACCGACATCAACAGCAGCAGCAACAGCAACACCGCCGACACCTGCAGCAACAACAGCAACAGCACCAAGAGCAGCAGCAACAGCAACAGCAACGACAATGACAGGAACAACGGTCATAATAATACGTTTGAGAATAACAATATCAAAAGAGTTAGCAACAGACAATAATATTAACAATAATGATGTCAATGATAGTGACAACAACAGCAGCAGCAGCAGCAGCAACAACAACACCAGCAGCAGCAGCAGCAGCAACAAAAGCAACACTCCGTACTGTTCGTGCTTGTTGTACGCCTGTTTTCGTTGCGACGTAGTTTTCTCCGGTTTCGGAAACTTTTCCGAGCCAGATGCGTTTCTGCATTCGTAGGTCTGCTTTTCTTCCCCAACGTTCAAAGCTTGTGTAGCCGTCTGAGTGGATGACGTAGCGATTTACCGTCCACGCTGCGTGTCGTACTTCCAAGGTAGTAGACAGTGCTTCGTGGACATTGTCATGCTGTAGTTGCTTTCAACTTGTACATTGACAACGCGTACCTGTCCAAGGAGTGTTCGATGTAGTCGCTCAACGCTTCCTTGACTCGAGCTCAAACAGTCATTGAGCCAACTTTGGCTGCTGTAGCCTTTATAGTATGCCTTCTTTTCTTCCGCGCTCAAAGATGAGTGCTTGTAGGTTGTTGACCATGTAGTCCATCATTGATGGTTTGTCCGGGACCATTTCCGCCACACACAGTTGTGTAGTATCATCTGCTGTTAAGACTGGTATGGTCTTTGGGTCTTGTTGTGGTTTTGATGCAGGCGAAGTCTACTTGAATGACAGGTTGTCGTGATTGTTGTTTCTTGTAGTTGTCTTGGCGTGCCTTGCGCGCAAATTGGGCACCAGTTTCTGTATGGTAGGTGTGTCAAGTTGTGTTCTGCTATTTGTTGTTTGGTTGGTTGTGCTTGTCGTAGTCCTCTTGCTCTGTGTGCTTCGTGATGCTCGTGTTGTTGTTCCTCATCGTGTTCTTCCTCCTGGATGTACTCGTAGTCTTTCTTCATGGTGAACCTTGTTGTTCCTTTCCATTGAAACGGTAGTGCTGCGTTGACTGTCCAGTCGTTTTTGCGTTGTGAAACTTTGAAAGTTGTTGCGAGTGTTGTAGTTCTGAGGTTCAAGTGTGCTAATTGGTGGATGTCCTGGTCCATCTGTTGGAGTAAATAGTGTAGTTCTAAGTAATGTGCACTGCCTTATCCACCTTGTCTTTTCCAGTAGTCTTGGTTGTTTTCCTGTGCTGTGAGTGGTCTGTGTGTTGTCTCCTTTGGTTGTGTTGGTGCGGTCTTTGATGTTGCTCTGTGTGTAGGTGTTATCTTTCTTCTGAATCTAGTTTCTCCAGTCCAGTTGTCACCTTCTTGTCTTCGTTGTAGTTCTTGCTTGGAGAGTTGTTTTGGGTCCTCTTGTAGTTGTTCTTGGTCTTGCCCTTGTCTGTTGATGATGGTTAGTCGCCAATCATCTAGTTCTCGTTCGGGCAGCCGCTGTTGTGTGGTGTGAAAAGTGCTTTGCGTGGTCGTTTGTGAACTCTTCATCATCACCTTTGCACACGCTTTCGGCATAACATGGGTCTAGTTCAAATATTGGTCTCAGTTTCGATGTGGCAAGAGTGAACAGTTTTCCTTGCTAACAGAACTTTTGTTAGTTTGTATGTTGCAATCTTTGATGCACACACGCATGATTGAAGGATCTTTGGCCTGGCTGGGCTTGGTTTTCTTGTTTGCATGGTTTGCTTGTCTGCGAACTTGTTGCTTCATTAGCTTGCGTGCTTGGCTTGCTTGGCTTTGTTTCTTGATTGCTGCTTGATTGTTTGGTTGCTGACAAGGAAAACTATTTGTTTACAAACGGTGATGTGCTAGTGTGCGACTGATTTGAAAACAACTGAATTTGGTTTCATTTATTCGCCTTCCAGCATTTTTTGGCCATCCAGTTTTGAAACTTGTCCGCCCTCGCTCTCGCAAGATGCCTTCCGCCATGGAGAATGCGGCCCTGCTGTTTGGCGGTGCAGTGGCTGGCACAGCTCTCACGACTGCCTTCGTGGCACCTGGGCCTGTGGTGCAAAAGGCCAAGGCTGGGCTCCGTGCTTCGGGCTACTCGCAGGCCTCGCAGTCCTCCAGCTCAGGAATGGGAGCCATGGCAGGCATGGGTGCCATTGCAGGCCTGGCTGCGGCTGGCGTGGCTGGCAAGCGCGCGGGCAAGAACCGAACTTCTATGCAGGCAGTGGGCGTGGGCATCAACGGCTTCGGCCGCATTGGGCGTCAGGTGGCGCGCATTGCCATGAAGGACCCCGAGACAGAGCTGAAGCTGATCAACGCCAGTTACGATGCCGATTACCTTGCTTATATGATGATCCTTATTTGACTGAGCAGCTTTAGCTGTTTTGATTTGTCAGGAGCGTTATGGTACCGTTTTTGCCGCACCGGCCTTTTGCTCTTGTTTGCAGATGTTCCGACTCCAGGAAATATGACACCATCCATGGCAAGTATGATGGCACTGTGGAGGTGGATGGGGACTCCTTGGTGGTGGACGGCCAGAAGATTGCGCTGTCCCACACCCGTGACCCTGCAGAGATCCCCTTCGGTGAGCATGGTGCCGAGTACGTTTGCGAGTCCACGGGTGTGTTCCTGACCACCGACAAGGTTCAGGGTCACCTGAAGGCTGGCGCCAAGAAGGTGATCTTCTCTGCCCCCGCCAAGGATGACTCTCACACCATCGTCATGGGCGTGAACCAGGACACCTATGACCCCTCCATGGAGTGCGTGTCCTGTGCCTCTTGCACCACCAACGGCCTTGCACCTGCTGTGCGTGTGCTGAACGAAAAGTGGGGCATCAAGCGAGGCCTGATGACCACTTGCCATGCCATGACCGCTTCCCAGCCCACCGTGGACGGCACCTCCAAGAAGGACTGGCGTGGTGGTCGCGCTGGCCCTGGCAACATCATTCCCTCCTCCACTGGAGCGGCCAAGGCTGTGGCGAAGGTGATCCCTGACGTGAAGGGCAAGCTCACCGGCATGGCGCTCCGAGTCCCGACCATCGACGTCTCCGTCGTCGACCTTACGGTCGAGTTGGAGAAGGAAACGACCTATGAGGAGATTTGCGCGGAGATGAAGAAGCGATCTGAGGGTGACATGAAGGGCTTCCTCGGCTACACGGATGAGGCGCTTGTGTCCACCGACTTCGAGACCTGCCCCATCTCCTGCACCTTCGATGCCAAGGCCGGCATCATGCTCGACCCCACCTTCGTGAAGGTTGTGTGCTGGTATGACAACGAGTGGGGCTACTCATGCAGGGTTGTGGATTTGATCAAGCACATGGCTGCGGAGGATGCTAAGGCGTAAGCAGGTCCGCAGTGATGAGCGCTGGCGAAGACAGGTGAAGTGTGGAGTGATTTGTTTGGCAACAAAGTTGTCGAGCAGCCTCTTTTCCATTTTTCCGCAGCATGCAGCGGCAGCTGGATCTTAAGCGTGACAGGGGCAACAGCAAAACAGTCAAGCAAGTCATATGTGCATTCAATTCTACCCACATGTCCTTAAGCCTTGAAGCTCACAAGATCACCGGATTGCATTGGCTTTTGCCTCAGCTGTCTTTGGCTGATCCAAAGCGTGGCTGCCAGAGCGCAGTGAAGCCGGTCACCCAGTTTGCTGCCGCAGTTTCATGTTGCTTGGAAATGTTCCAGTAATTGACATTCGCTGGGGTTCAATCTGAAATCATACAAAACCGTCGTCAGTACATCAGTGTCATGAGAGGGTAGGGTCAGAATCACAACTAGAATCACAAGCACGTTTGATCTTTCCTGGCCTATGATTGTGAAGCTCCTGCTTGCATTCCCTTTTCCAGAGGTTTTTTGGCGGAGTTAGCGCGAGTGAAGTCGAGGCAAGGATCAGCTATTGTTCAAGAAACTCTGGCAGGGCGCCGGTGATGCGAACTATGCAAAGTATCCCTGCTGACGATTACTTCTTGTTGCCAGCCAGTCATTACTCAAGTCACATTTGACAGACTCTGCTGGCAATCCTGCAGGCTCCAGCAGACTTCGCCCGTACATGAAGCTGGCCATACGAGCCTTGTGTGGCCATGGGCAGGCTGGGGCTGTGTTAGCCTTTTTGGAGTTGGACTGCGCTTGGGAATAGGCTAACACAGCCTTGTTGGATGCGCTTCCTCGAAGGTCACCAGGCACATGCTCAGGATCGGCCGGCGTCATGCCAAAAGCTTAGCTTTGCTCGGAGAGGGAAGGGGCGATCTTGGCACCATGATGGTGGCAGCAGCCAGGCTGCCGCTGTGCAGGGGAGCAAGACTTGTTGTATGAGTTGGATGATCTAGTTGGAAGCATAGGTCTTGGGCTTTAAACCTTTACTTTGTCATAGGTTTCCAGGAGGCGTTTGCTAGGAGGAATGCACTTGTTGATTCCTTGATGTTTGCATGTTGCAGTTTCAGTCGAGGGCCTGTGCGGGAGAAGGGGTGGCAAAAGGATCGGGCGCGCTGAAGGCTGAGCTCGCTGGCCATAACAGAGCATGTCTGGCACTGGTGAAAAGGATGATTCAGCATCACAATCAAACCCGTTTGTCGAGCAAGCTCGGCGCTGGCTTCGCATAGCCTTGGGGTAGGCTTCAAAAATCGTCTGATCCAGCACCCACCCAGGCACAATATCAAAATTTTGTATCCGGCTTCCGGCTTCCGGCTTCCGCCCGCGGCCGGCCCGATCTGCGAGCGCAGTCCAACCACCGTCTTCCGGCTTCGCCCACAGCCCATCGGTTTAGGTTTAGGTTCGGTTCTGGACTGGTTTTGGGGTTGCTTTTTTTGGGTTGGTTTGCGGTCGGTCTAGGGTTGATGAATTGTGTGTTTTGTGTTTGGTGGGTCGGTTTGGGAGTTGGTGGGTTTGGTTTGGAGTTGGCTTAGGGGTTGGTTTAGGGGTTGGTTTAGGGTTGGTAGGGGTGGTTTAGGGTGTTTTAGGTGTGGTTTGGGGTGCTTCCGGGTAAGTTTAACATGGTTTCAGTTTGTTTTCGGGTGGTTTAGAATTGGCTTAGAATGTTTTAGGGCTAGGGTCGGTTTAGGGTTGATTTAGGATCAGTGTGGGTTTGGTTTGGGGTTGGTTTAGGGTTAGTTTAGGATCTTTGAAGTTGTTTTGATATATTTGAGGAGTGGTTTACGGATGGTTTAGGTGTTGCTTATGTTAGGGCCTAGGGCTGGCTTGTATTTCGGCTTGGTTTAGGGGGTTAGGGTCGGTTTTGATTGGGGTAGTTTTTTTTTTTGTTTTTTTTGTCTAGGGTTGGTTTGGGGTTGTGTTCGATTGGTTCAGGGTTAAACAAGTGTGGTTGAGGGTTGGGTTGATTTTCGGTGTAGGGTTGGTCTAGGAAAAGGTAAGGGTTGGTTCAGGGCTGGTTCGAGAGTTCGTTTAGGGTTAGTTTAGGGTTGGTGTACGCTCGGTTTAAGGTTTGTTTAGGGCTGTCCAGGCTTGTTGTAGGGTGGCTTCGGTTTGGTTTAGGGTCGGCTTACGGTGGGTATAAGGTTGGTTTAGGGTGTTGTAGGGTTGCTTTAGGGTAAGTTTAGGGCTGGTTTAGGGCTGATTTCGGGTTGGTTTACGGTTCGTTTGCTTTAAGGTTGCCGGGTTTGGTTTGGGGCTGGCTTAGTGTAGTTTAGGGTGCTGTGAAGTTGTTTTGGGTGACTTTGGGTTGGTTGGCTCATGGTGTTTTGGGTTTGGTTCAGGGTTGGTTTAGGGTCGGTTGTGATTGGCATAGGGATGGTTTGTGGTGTTTTAGGTTTTGTTTAGGGTTGGTGTAGTGTTTTAGGGTTGGTTCAGGATGGTTTAGGGTTGGTTTAGGGTCAGTGTAGGAATAGGTAAGGGTTGCTTTTAGGCTTGGTGGGTTTGGTTTCGGGTTGGTTTGGGGTCGGTTTTCGGTTTAGGGCTGCTTTATGGTTGGTCGGTTTGGTCGGTTTAGGTTGGCGGGTTTGGGTTGGCTTGGGGTTCGTTTAGGGCTGGTTTGAGAGTTGGTTTAGGGTTAGTTTAGGGTTGGTGTACGCTCGGTTTAGGGTTTGTTTAGGGCTGTCCAGGCTTGTTGTAGGGTGGCTTCGGTTTGGTTTAGGGTAGGCTTACGGCGGGTTTAGAGTGTTTTAGGGTTGCTTTAGGGTAGGTTTAGGTTCGGTTTAGGGTTGGTTTACGGTTAGTTTGGCGTGCTTTGAAGTTGTTTTGGGTTAGTTTGGCTTGGTGTAGGAGTGGTTTATGGTTGGTTTAGGTTTGATCTGGTGCGGGTCCATTTGGGTTGACTTAGGGTTGGTTTAGGGTTGGCTCATGGGGTTTTGGGTTTGGTTCAGGGTTGGTTTAGGGTCGGTTTTGATTGGTATAGGGATGGTTGTGGTGTTTTAGGTTTTGTTGAGGGTTGGTGTAGGGTCGTTTTTACTTGGTTTAGGGTTATCTTGGTGTTTTTTAGGGTTCGCTCAGGTTGGTTTAGGGTTGCTTTAGGAACAGGCAAGGGTTGCTTTTAGGGTTGGTGGGTTTGGTTTGGGGTTGGGGGGTTGGTTGCTTTGGGGTTGAGGGTTGGTTTAGGGTTGGTTTACGGTGTTTGCGGTTGGTTTTGGGTTCGGTTGGGTTGGTTTGGGAGTGGTTTAGGGTTGCTTTTGGTTTGGTTTAGGGTCGGCCCAGTTTAACGTGTTTTTAGTTTGTTTTCCGGTGGGTCAGCATTGGTTTAGTGTGTTTTAGAGTTGGTTTAGGGTAAGTTTAGGGTCGGTTTAGGGTTGATTGGGTCGGTTTGGTTTGGTTTGGGGCTGGTCTAGGGTTAGTTTAGGATAATTGAAGTTGTTTCGGGTTAGTTTGAGGAGTGGTTTATGGCTTGGGCTTGGTTGAGGGTTGGGTTTTGTCTAGGATTGGGGTTGTGTTCGATTGGTTGAGGGTTAGACCAGTGGGGTTTAGGGTTGGTTCAGGGTTGATTTAGAGTCAATGTAGGGTTGGTGTTGAGTGGTTTAGGGTCTGTTTAGGGTTGGTTTTGGGTTGTTTCAGGCTCGGTTTAGGGTTTGTTTGGGGCGGTGGGTTTAAGGTTGGTTTAGGGTGTTTTAGGGTTTCTTTAGAGTAAGTTTAGGGCTGGTTTAGGGCTGATTTCGGGTTGGTTTACGGTTCGTTTGCTTTAAGGCTGGCGGGTTTGGTTTGGGGCTGGCTTAGTGTAGTTTAGGGTGCTGTGAAGTTGTTTTGGGTGATTTTGGGTTGGTGTAGGAGTGGTTTGCGGTTGGTGTGTTTTAGGTTTTGTTTAGGGTTGGTGTAGGGTCGTTTGCGATAGGTTTAGGGTTAGCTTGGTGTGTTTTAGGGTTGGTTCAGGATGGTTTAGGGTTGGTTTAGGGTCAGTGTAGGAATAGGTAAGGGTTGCTTTTAGGTTTGGTGGGTTTGGTTTTGGGTTGGTTTCGGGTCGGTTTAGGGTTGCTTTGGGATTGGTGGGTTTGGCTTGGAGTTGGCTTAGGGTCGGTTTAGGGTTGGTTTAGGGTGTCGTTGGTTTTGGGTTAGGCAGGGTTGGTTTAGGAGTGGTTTAGGTTGTGTTTGGTTTGGTTTAACGTCGGCCCACGGTGGGTTTTAGGGCTGAGGTAGGGTTGGTTTAGGTTTGGTTTAGGGTTTGGTTTGTGTAAGTTTAACATTTCTTTGGTTTGTTTTCGCGTGGTTTAGAATTGTGTGAGGGTTGGTTTAGGGTAAGTTTAGGGTAAGGGGTTCGGTTTAGGGTTGATTTTGGTTTGGGGTTCCGGCCTTCCAGCCTTCCGGCCTTCCGGCCTTTCGGCCACCCGGCCATCCGGCTCGATTCCCCCCCTGTGCCCCCGGCGGGCACTATTCCCATAATCTCGTCCACATGTTTGCAGCTGGGGAACCTGTCTTTCTAGACATTTCTACACGTTCATTTAGGATTTCTAATCCTGATATCCTAGCAACTCCTGAGTCGTACATGTCATCGTTGGGCTGGCTAGGTTCTGTTTCTGAGGTGGGCATCGCGCACACCAGGTGCCAGCAGGGCATTGTGTGGGCCGGCACGTCATGTGTTTTCGTTCGCTGCTTGAAGATCATATATCTAGGTCCGGAGATGCTTGCAGGCTCCAGGGTTCAAGCAAATGTCCCACCACGCTTGGGTTGCGTGCAGGTGAGAACAGCAATAGCATTGCAGCTGTGATCTCCAGTTTCTGGTTTCCAGTTTATATTTAGCCAAGGACTGCATGTCCAGCATGAAGCTCAGGCACAGGATAGGTGTTTTAGCATGGGTATAGCAAGCTGTTGTTCCATTCGTGTTGGTCATTTTATACCACTGAGGCCACAGGAAGCAGCTCCTGTGTCATGCAATCAGAAGTCAAGATGACCATAGGGGGGGATGATGAACCGTGAGAAGGCTTATGCACATCTTTTTGCTGTCCCAGAGCCAAGTCGTATGTTCGACGTGAACGACTTTTGAGCAATCACTTTCATGACGTGGAGTAGCAGTCCAACAGCAAAGCCTAGGAGTCGGTCCCATTATCCACCTGAAATTGTGCCAGTGAGAGGAGAACAAAAGTTGTCTGCACCTTTCCCCAATAAATGCGCAAACAGCTTCAGCTTCTCCGCTAACTCGCAGGTTGGGAAGCCAACGAAGCTTCAGCTCTCAGGCACACGGTAGAGTTTTCGACGTTTGGAGCGACTTTGCACAATTTAGGCTTTAGGATTGTTAGTTGGAGGTTGCTCCGTTTGGATTCGTAGGAGCCCAACGGCACGTTTGGAAAAAGGGCTCTGCACACTCCGCATGAAATTGGTTGTAAAAAGAGGCGTTTTGATTGAGCATAAAGTTGTTCGAGAAGGCAAGGAATTGGAGCCCAGCATGTCCGGCTGGCAGCCAGACAGGCCAGAGAAACTCAAGATGACCGCATGAGTCAGCCCTCTCTGCAGCATGTCGCTTGATCGGTTGTCGCGTAGCTTGCAAGCAAGCGCAAGAAGATTGACGCGCAAGAGTTGCTTCGCCGGGGGAAGGGGACATCCTCCGCAGGACAGGAATGAGGGAAGGAAGCATGAGAGAAAGAGTGCAAACAGTTCATGAAAGATTTGCAACATGCGAAGAAGTGCTTGGCAACATGCGCTCTGCGGGCAGCAAGGGCAACGGAACCCACTGCTTGCGGGCACTAGGTTAGCATGGATTGCAAGACGTGCAGCGCAACGGTGAACGGAGGGCGAGCACACAGTGCAAATGAAGTTTCAATGATGTGTGTGCGTGTGTGTGTGTGTGTGGCCCCCCTGTTCCTAAGGGGTTTTGCGGTCGTGCCTTTCTCTTTTTGGAGTCGAACGCCACCTTGCTGGATGTCTCAACATGAAGTAGTGTCACCTACCGATGGCGTTCCTGAAGAGGATGGTCGGTGGCACGAAAGATGTTTGAGCATGCAGTAAGCCGAAACTCCATTGCCCTGCCGGAGACCTTCAAACAGCCTGTGCCTGCATGGGGATGCGCACTGTCAGTTTCGCCGTCTCATATCAAGTGTGTTTAGGCACTGCGTCCGGGCTTCGGTCAGTGTCTTGATCCCCTTTGCGGGCACCTGTTATGACCCATGTACCGACACCTTCTTCAGACAACCACCGGACCTTGTCGCTCGCGACTCTGGAAATTCCCCTGTTGACTTTTCGCCGTTGACCATTCACCGCAGGCTTGGGCATGTTCCAGACGTTTCAGCACCCCAGATTATGTCACGTTTGACTTCCCCATTTGACCTGCTGCCAGACTACCCGACATATCAGGCATGAATCCATGACGCCGCCAGTTGGTCAGTGGCTCGCAATTGCAGGCAGCAGATGCCACGGCCCAACGCAGGCCCGATGTCGAACTCAGCAGGCCCCATGACCAAGGCATTCAGGAACACTGCGGGCCCTACGCCACCTAGATCACCAGCGCACCAGACAGCATCACCGGGCAGGAGTGCGCTTGTGACACCAACCTCTAGCATCTCTGGCGCGGTGTCCAGCGCCTCAAGGGCTACCAAACCTTCGGTTCCAGCTCTTGCTCCCGGTGACGCCTCGGCATCGATCCCTACCTTGCCTGTCTGGCCTGCATCAGCAAGATCACGCCACACAACGGAGGGAGAACGGTCACGTTCCCACAACACATCCCCCTACTCCAAGTCAGTGCCCCCACAGCGTCGAGGTCGAGCTCGCTCCACAACATCGGATAATTCAACCACGGCAGCACCGGCTCTCGCCGTGTCGGCACCCACAGCAGCCAAGTCCTCATCCCGAGCGCCTACGGCAACTAAAGCTTCATCCCGGCGACCGAGAAGCAACCGATCTCCACTTCCGCACAGCAGAAGCAATGCCCCATCGGTTCCAGCCTCAAAGGCCACAGGTGCTCATCCAGATGCGGAGTCATCCTCGAGGAGCATGCAACTACGCCCAAATCCGCAGGCGCACCTACCGCTGATCTTGCTTCCCAACCCGGAGTCCGACCCGTGGAGGAACGAACTTCAGGTGCTCGCCGCGCCGTACGTCCGCGACGGGATCCCGGTCAATCAGGAGCAGATGGGCTATGTGGCCGCTACCTTGAATGCAGCCGGCATACCGTCTCAGCACTCCACCCTGAACTATGCAAAGGTCAATCCGGAACATCACTTTTATAAGATCACTCCACACTGGTTCATGCTGACCATCCCCTACCTTGGCGCTACAGTTCGGCTCAAGGAACCAACGAAGACGCGACCCATGCTGCTCTGGACTCACGCATCCAGTGTCGGCGGCACTAGAGGCATACTGCGAAGCCGACAGATCCATCCTTCCCGGCAGCACTCCTCGGAGTGCCCAGCCTTTTACGCCCAAGGCTGGAAGATCACTGGACACGCCGAATATGATGCTGAAGAAATTGCCCGCACGATGAGCCAGAATTGGAGTATGTCTTTCAACATGGCCCAATTGCTGCTGTTTGGACGCGCTGTCGGTACCTGTCAGCCGATTCGATCGGGAGGAGAGCAAGCTTGCATTGAGGCCCTGGATTCCAGTGAACGTCCTGACGTCATCCACTATGTGTCGGGCAAGTGTTGGATGGTGATTCCAGAAGCAAGCCAGATCGTTGGACTTGCATGGCCTACCGATGCGAAACCGCCCACAGGTGTCCTCCGCTCGTGAACCTGCACCAAGAGCTGCTGCAACCGATGACAATTAATGATGTTTCGTTGCGAATAAGAGCATTCTTCGCCACACTGCCGTCTTCGACCGCCGACGATATTTTGCGACAAAAAGTGCATGCTAGAGCCTTACCCAAGCACGACTTTATTTTGTTGGTCTTATTGCGGGTTCTTTCGCAATGTGATGACTCGTTGTGACAACTGCTGTTTCCCGGTTTCAAAAGCCCTGGGTTTGATTGCAAATCGGCTGCCGTTTCGACAATTCGTGCCGTGTCCCTAGTATTTAATCAATCGGCAAGTGTTACCGACGAACCCCCATCTCGTGATGGCTTCTCAGTGGAACTATTCGTGGCCGGCGACATCGGCACCTTCTTCCTCTTCGCATCCGGGATCCTCGTACCTTCCATCATGGTCAGTACCGCAGTCCCAGCAGGAAGTCTATTTGAGCTCCAATCGGAGAGGAAGCAGCACCCCGGGTCAACCTCTTCGGCCTCCACATATGGCTCACCAGTTTCCTCCTCAGCCTCCCGGTCAGTTCTACAACTATCATGGTGGTGGGGCACCCCACATGCAGACAGGTCCTCGGCCCCCACCACCAGCACCACCAGTTCAACCTCCAGTTCGTGCACCTCTAGGCCAAGGTGATGCAACGCAGTACACTCAGCCTCGATATTCGCAGCTGCTCCCCAGCAGCTTCCAATCTGATGACATCTTCCTCGACAAGACGGAAGTCCGCGGCCTGCAGCTGTACCGTCACATTCAACCCACTCAGTGGTCCAGAAGGGTCGGGCTCGCAGGAACAGCAATCCTAGATCTTCCATTGACACGACTTCTTCGAGGAGGAGCAGAAGATCACGCACTACGAGCGCTGTCAAACGGGCGATACAGCACACCAGTAATGGCTCAGACGATAGCCGAGGCGGTCTTGTTGACATCCATTCTCAAAGCATTGAGAGGCAGGGAGGTCGACATCGACAGGACAGCTCGCTCTCTCCACGCGGACAATGCGCCGGATAAGCGCAACGAGGCTATGCAGTTTATGGAGCCACTTGCGCTCAAAATCGTGGATCTCATAGAGTCGCTGCAGCCCGCCAAGCAGGAGAACCTCACTCGCCACAAAATTGCCGAATTGGAACAACAGCTTGAGCGCTACAAGAACAAGGGCATCACTCTTACACCGGACAAGAAGCAGCCATCCTCGTCTCCCTCCAATGCCGCGTCCTGGACCCCTACACCCGGCCGCTCTGACCAGTCCCTCTACATCAATGCGGCGAACTCGGATGCTCAGGGACCCCCCCTACCAGTTCCATCCCCGGAGGCTGATCCAGCCCCCAAGCGACGGCCGGCAAAGCGAAAGACCCCGGAGGCTGCCCCGGACATCACACTAGATTCAGAACTTCTACGTCAGGGCAATCCCAAAGGTCAACAGGTACCACTTCCCACCAGCCTCACGGACAAGGTCTTCAAGGCATGGCTGCACGAACGCACGCTGTCCAACCAAGCGACCTACCTCGATCTCATCAAGCAGGAGTTGGCGTCGGACACGGTGGAGCAGCTGAAAACCATTGCAGTCAAGTGGGGCGCCACAATCTCCTTAGTGAGCAAGGGATCGAAGCGAGCACTCTTGCAGTTTATCACGGTTCTGTACATGTACGGCAGGTGAGAAGAGAGGCTGTAGCGCTCACGAAGAAGGACGTTAGCACGTTGTGACACGACTGGCACAAAAGGCCTGCTGCTCGGCGCGCTTGAACCTTGCCCTGAAACCATCAGCGGCCTTTTCTCTTTCTTTTTCGTTCTCCTGTGGTTTCTTGGGGTTACGGGCCGGCGTTGTTCCAAGCTGTTTCAAGTTGATCCAACTAACCGTTCAGTGCTCGAGCGTCGATGCATGGCTAAGCCATGCCGGTCATTCAATCTCCGGAGACGGTGTTTCTTTGGCAGCTCTACGGCAAGTATGAACGGTCAGAACTATACGGTGCAGCCAGACACTATGGTATTCCCGAGCCATCGTGGCCAGTGAGCCTGCAGCATGGCACCAATTATTTCCTTCCCTACCTCACGGCGCTTATTGCACTCAGACTCGGCGACTCGCTCGACGTGCACGCATCCTATCAGTATTATCAGGTCCTCTATCTGATCATCATCACAAGTCGCAGAATCCTCAACATGCCGATGGTCAACAAGCAACTGTCTATGTGGGCCGAGTCACTGTCCACGCTGCTCATGGTTCATCACTACGGTCGTCCCACGCATGCACTCACGGAACTCAGACGCCGACTACGACGTTTACGTATCCACCCGAACATGTACACCTTCACCCACTTCTAGCCCAATGCAGTGTACTGGAAGCAGCGAGTCGAACTTCGCCCGGACCTTCCACACTCCGTCAACCCGCAGTCGGACGTATACATTGGAAGCACCAGCATCACTTATCCTAGTCGAGAACACAATCGTAGGGCCAAGTTACTGGGTATTCAGCACGGACAATTCATCAATGCGGAACCAGCGCTCAGATGGTGGCATCACTTCGACAACTATGACGAGTTTGCTACATGGGTCATCCTGACAGACCCCGACCACAGGGTCACCTGGACCCAGGAACATGCCTTGATCAGCATTTATCAGCCGTCGCTCAATTGGCCCTATATTTATCGGCGATACAAGCGCATCTCCACCGGCTATACGGCCACCAGGTTTCTTGCAGAACAGCCCTGGTCCAGGTTCGGCAAACGCCTTTTCCTCCGTTTGCGCAGGAGGAGCTGCACTGTCTATGGCAGGAACTTCCATCGAGTGGCGCTCAAAAACACCCAAGCCTGGTCCATCATTGCTCGCCTCACCTCGGAGCACATTGAATCCTGGGAGAAGGAAAAACGACTTCGTAGTGGACGGCATTCAGACTTGGATATCTATGCTATATACAGGTTGTCTGGCAATGTGGAACAGCCTCATCGGCATCGAGTTCGGAACATTCTGCGAAGAGTTCTTGATTTCCGTCAACTTCAGCAACCCAAGATCAATTTGTAAATGCGATTACCGTGGCTGTCCCATCCACATTATCAGCGGTCCACCAGGGAAGTACTTCGTCGTCTCATCCTCGACCACCGCAACTGGGCCCTTCCATTCCACTTGCCCAGTACGAAGTTGGCAGAGACCCCTCATCCTCGGGTCCATACGGTCATGTGGAACTTCTCGTCATTTCAGGACTGCTACCTCTTGACATCCCCCGGACCATCATCGTGTCAGTGCGCAGCCTGGTTAAAACGTCAGCCCTGGCTATCTCACGTTCAAGGCCATGTGGCCGCGGGATTAGATGAGTTCCGGTTTCCGGGAACCCCTCAGCACGTTCACTACACCTCAGCGCTGGCGTCGTATTATGTGGACCTCTCAGTTTACGAAGTGCAAGTTCATGAACGCCTACGAAAATGGTGTTTGCACCACGGCCTGCCCCTGGACCAGTTCCACGCACCTCTCATGGAGCACCTACGCAGTCAATTTCAGAAACATCGGCAGCACGCGTCCACCCATCAGCTCCTTACCAAGCACCAACTCAACATCCTGCATCGACACCTCGGCCAGGATTTTGTATGCCACAACGAGGATCACGACAACCACCACCTCATGTTCTTCTGCCCTCAGCTCTACTTCAAAGGCCTCCACAACACCTGGCTTCAGTCCGGCACATTTGCAGCTACTCCACTGAAGCCCGATCAAGCCGGGGCTCTTATTGTTGAAGCTATTCCGCGGCACCTGCAGAAGAGGTACAAATGGGCATACAGGAAGAAGACCACCGCCATCCCGGTCGGAAAAGTTTTTCTCAAACGCAAGAAGCAATGGAAATCGGGGCGGACTATTATAGCCTACCATAAGGTGGTACATCGGCAGCTCTTGCTCTTCAAAGCGGTTGCAATCCTCCTCGGCGAGATCGCAGCGGTTACATGGAAGTGTTCATGGGGGATACACCCCACGCCGAGGATATGGCAGAACGTCAAACATTACTTTGACAACACAGACGATACAGTCACCCTTGCATTCCACAATGACGATTTGGTCGGCTTCTTCAACAGTGTCCCTCAGGATCAAGTGTGCGCAGCAGTCGAGCAGCTATTAGCAGAGCACCAGCGAGGGCATCCCGGTCTCATCTATTCAGTGGAAACTCAGGCAGCTGTCCACTACAATCGGGTGTTTGCGGGCAAGCAATCCTACGGACGTACGCCGACCACGCGGGTCATTTACGTGGAGGACATCCTGGGTATCGTCAAATCCAGCTTCCAATGCATGTATGTCCAGGTGGGAACTCTCATTCTGCGCCAAGTCCACGGGACGGCGATTGGTTCTCAGCTGAGCCCAGTTCTCAGCCACATCTGCGTCGCCAGGCACGAAGTTATTTGGCAGCGTATCTACGGACAATGGTTAGTCAGTCACAATATCTTTTTGGAGCGATATGTGGACAACAGATTTGTCATCTTCCCGTCTCCGGCCTCCGGTCACCCAGCAGCTCCATTGGAGGCTCTGCTTCAAGCTGACTTTTACGGCGCCCCCATCGTGTTGGAACAGGTGGGATCTTCTGAGTTCCTCGGCTTCGTCATCGATGTGGGCGACCGGGCGATTTACTACAAAACCCCAACCAAAATCTGGCAGATCAGACGACCCCACACTGCTGGAAGTCTCTCCACCCTTCTCTCCGGGGCCAGATCACGGTCAGCCCTCGCCACCAAGTACGCGCACCCGGCCAGAGCAGTACAGATGGTCTTGGATCAGCTCCGCAGTACTTATCTGTCCGCCGGCTACAAGTCAGCTGACCTGCAGCACCTGTTTCATCTTCCGGCGATCCCAACCAGAAAGAACGTTTAAGTGCCGGTTGTCGCTGTTTTTCGATGTTTGGCTTTGTGGCTCGTTTTTGTCCTTTCGGTCTTTCTCCGGACCTGGTCCGGCTCGTTTTGGCTTTTGCGTTCGGGTGTTCTTCTTCTTCTTTTTGGTTTCTGGGGTTTTTGACTCTTGTGTTGATCACGGAGCTCGTTCGCTGGTTCAAGAAGTGTTGGCCTTCTCGCCGATATCGGAGAGCGGTCGCCATGCTCGGGCGCATGATAGCACTTCACCACCGTATGACCCAGAACGCTGCGGACATGATGCAGCTCATCCAGGAGACCTTGAATCAGGCTGATGAGGCACACAGTCGCCGGTACCATGACGGGCAAGGTCGCTTGCGGCAACAACATGTCCGAGGCCTGTCGCTGGCAGAATCATCGCGACCACGAGCACCTGATCATGCTGGATTCGATGAGGTAGACCGGTCTATAGCCTTGTTGGTGTCCCCCGTGATGATGCCGTAGGACAACGACTTGGGGTTGGCCAGCGCGTTGTGCCTGTGGTCCGCGTGTAGCTGGAGTGACTGGAAGCCGACTGGTGGCGGAGGGTCGGTCGGAGTCTCTGAATTGACTGAATTCAGCATCAGCCTATGCTGGTCAGCCGAGCATCAAGAAGACCAATATTCCCCGCTCCATCATGGACAAGAAGGGCACTGATCGATGCCGAACTAAGCGGAAGAGATGCCGCGCTACATCTTCCAAGAACACGAACTCCCCGGAACCTCCGGCGCCTCCAGCATCTCGCACTCCAGCACCTGCTCCGGGATCTCCTTGCGCTGGACTGTTCTCCTCTCCTGAATCTCTTCCTGAACCTCCTGCTCATGCTCACTCCGATGCCGGCAACCCCGGGACGCCCCCGGAAGTACCTCGGGCATGGACAGAAGAAGATGACCAGCAGCTCTGCAGCTTGAAGGGAGACAGCCGGTCCAAGTACTCGTACAAGTCGCTGGCCAAGAAGCTCAACCGGTCCATCGCGGATGTCACGCAGCGCTGGAAGAGTCTGGAGCGCCTCAGGAAGGTGAAGGAACAGCATCAGAAGGCCGCCTGAACTTAGGCAGTGAAGCCACATGTCAAAATGGCCGCAAGTAGGCGAGCGCAGGGAGGAGTTCAAAAAACCGACCAAAGCACCCATCGGGAATTATGATGGAGGCGGCTTTCAGAACTTGGCGTTCTCTCTGAGTGTTCAGGTTCGGGCTGTTCTGTTTCTGTCTCCCCCTGCGGGGTGTGTGTGTGTGTGGCCCCCCTGTTCCTAAGGGGTTTTGCGGTCGTGCCTTTCTCTTTTTGGAGTCGAATGCCACCTTGCTGGATGTCTCAACATGAAGTAGTGTCACCTACCGATGGCGTTCCTGAAGAGGATGGTCGGTGGCACGAAAGATGTTTGAGCATGCAGTAAGCCGAAACTCCATTGCCCTGCCGGAGACCTTCAAACAGCCTGTGCCTGCATGGGGATGCGCACTGTCAGTTTCGCCGTCTCATATCAAGTGTGTGTGTGTGTGTGTGTGTAGAAAAGCGTTGTGCACATTGTCAATGGTACACACGGGCTGCAAAAGTTTTTATTTTTCTAGTACGTTTCTAGCATAGTGTCTACATACCTAAAAGTTTCGGAACCCCAACAACTAAGGTGGCATCGCTGCGGGAGATGACAGGTGGAGAGGCCTGGATTTTGTGGAGAGGCCTGAGAACATCCTTTCGCCACCATGAAAAGCTGAGCCATTTCGAAGACCAGTCATCACGAACTTCCAATTGGCTATACCGGTCAAGCCTCTGGATCAGAACCTCAGCCATGCACATTTGCGGGCCAGCCGAGCGGGCCGACTTCAGGCGACCTGTGATTTGCGTAGCTGCTGCAAGGCATAAAGCTGCATGCGGAACAGCAATTGCATTTCCTATGATCTTCATCAGGCGAAAACATGTGCCAGTCGATCGCAACAAGTAGGGGCATTTGAACGGTTGCATTCCTTTATCTTTGATTGACAAGCCCACAAGCGTAGAAGCGCAAGGGCACAGTGAGAGAGGCTCCCCATAGATCCCTTTGGTGCAAATCAGATCCCAGGGCTATGGGACTCTGAGCGGACAGGTGATTTTTAACATGCTGGTGGAGCACGGCGTTGACACTGTCTTTGGATACAGTGGTGGCACGCCCGCCAGATTCGGCACCAGCAACAAAAGCATGGCGTGTGAGTTTTCCAGCCAGGGAATGTGTGCCATTGAGTGCAGATTTTATCACCCTTGTGATTGCAAGAGGTTTTGATCGTGCAGAAAGTGGAAGTGGCTTCGTTGCCATGCTACGCTTTCCAGCAAACTGGCCAAGGCGCCGTTCTTCCACTGATTGACGCGTTTCACGGCAAGAACATCAAGTGGATCACATCTTCGCATGAACAGTCCTCTCCTCAGCTAGAGCAGCTGTCCTAGCATTTTCATTGGGCCGACCTTTAGAGACAATCGATGGCTTCGTTTTGGCAAGGTGCAGTGGGCATTCAGCAGCCGCGTACGCCAAATCCACTGGCAAGTTTGGGGTGGCCAGGCTCCCAGTCACTTCTGTTTGACTCCAGCTGCTACTTGCCCGCGGTTGGGGGATTCTTGGGGAGGGGCGTCAGCAGGAAGCGCACCGACCATGAAGGGCATGCGCATCAACCAAGTACAAATCAGGATCAATCAAAGTAGTGACTCAGACACTTTCTTTCCTGGACGCATGTGAAGGGTTCTTCTTCTAAAACGGCGGCAAACTTGGCAGGGCAAACATCTCCTGCCAACCTCTCCAGTGTTTCTCTTTTGCTGGCGTTGCATCTCCTGCTAACTTCTTTGATGCTACTCCATTGCTGAGTTTATCCCCTATGATACCCTCCCACCAATAAATATGGAACTTGACAGGTCCCCTTTAAAAGAAAATGGTTTTCCAGCACCCCCCCCTGTCAGGTTTCATGTCAATTGATGGGAGAGTAAAAACACAAGTTAGCTTTCTTCTCTACCTTCTCTGAGTTTGGGTTCTTGGGAGCCATGGAAACACACCCCTTCATAGAAATCAAGCCGGTTGATGTGCAAGAGTCCGAGTGTTTTGTAACGATTGCTTGATCCCGGCGAACCCTATGCCGCAAAGTCTGTGCCCACCTTGTGAAGGTGCTGCCTGAAAGTGCTACGCCTGCCAGTCTGCGCCCGCCAGACCTTGCAAAAACGCCGTGCTTGCCACACAATCTTGTGACGCGCAAGCGTTGTGTCTGCCACGAAATCTGGGCCTGACCTTGCTCAAGTGCTGCGCGTGGCGCGAAATGCTACTACAGCTGCTGCTGCTGCTGCTGCTACTATTGCTACTACTTCTGCTACTACTACTACTACTACTGCTACTACAGCTGCTGCTGCTACTACTACTACTTCTGCTACTACTACTACTGCTACTACTATTGCTACTACTACTACTACTACTACTAGTATTATTGCTACTACTACTAGTACGCAACTACAGCTGCTGCTGCTACTACCACTACTACTTCAGCAACTACTACTACTACTGCTACTATTACTATTGCTACTACTACTACTGCTACTACAGCAGCTGCTGCTGCTTCTGCTTCTGCTACTACTACTTCTGCTACTACTCTACTACTACTACTACTACTACTACTACTACTACTACTACTACTACTCTTGCTACTACCACTACTGCGATACAGCTGCTGCTGCTACTACTTCTTCTACTTCTGCTGCTACTACTACTACTACTACTACTACTATTGCTACTACTACTACTACTACTACTGCTACTACAGCTTCTGCTGCTGCTGCTGCTACTACTACTACTTCTGCTACTACTACTACTACTACTACTACTTCTGCTACTACTACTACTTCTTCTGCCACTGCTACCGCTACGACGACTACTACTACTACTACTATTACTACCACCAGTAGTAGTACTATTACTAGCACTACTACTACTTTTCTTGCTACTTCTACTCCTACTACTACTACTACTGCTACTGCAGCCACTACTGCTACTACTACTATTACTGCTACTACTTCTGCTACTACTTCTGCTACTACAGCTGCTGCTGCTGCGCCACCATCACTACTACCAGTACCGCTGCAAGTACTACGACTACGTACTACTACTACTACTACTACTGCTACTACTGCTACTACTACTACTACCACTACCACTACCACTACCACTACCACTACCACGACCGCCGACTACTACAAACTTGCTGGCCGCTGATTCGAGGCCATCGTGACGAGCGGGCCAGGCCTGACAAACCTGGTAACCCCAATGCAGGCAGGGGGCAGATGGCGCACTACGAAAGTTTGAGTCACGTAGGCGCGTCGCGCCATTGATGACGATCTCTGGCATTGACGCAGCCATTCCGCTCAGGACGCACTGACAGATGGCGTGCCCATGGTTATCTTCTCAGGTCAGGTGCCCACGGGCGCCATGGGCACCGATGCCTTTCAGGACCAGCCGGTTCTGGCTGGCATGCGTGGTGTAGCACCAGATTTCGTTTGGAGGGCTTTGGGCTTTGTCTGCAGCCATGTTAGCAGCTGTCGACTTCGTCAAGGGTTTGACACAAGGAGCAGAGATCATTTTGAGCCTCGCTCGTCACCTCCAGCTTGTGGCAAACGTTAAGCTTCATAGTCGACGTTGGCCACAATCTACCTTTCGATCGCTTTCGATTGTGTTGCGTTGAGCAGATGAGCCAACAACCGACACCAGCTCAGCACGGGTTTGGGTCAGACCATGCCTGTCAGCGCTCGCTGTGCCTGTGCTTGGCGCTGGGGAGCTTAGTCCCTGTGAAAATCCTTCCGAAGCATCCCCTTCAGATTTGCACCGCGGAAGCGGGCTAGGCTTTTTCAGATTGAACACGAGCGAACCGTTTCCGGAATGATGCTTCTTGCTCCAAGGATAGATGGCAGCCAGCAGAAAAACAGCTTCAGGCATGTTGCTGCTGAGAGCATGGGTTGCAGTAATGGCTTTCCGAAGTGCATCACAACATATCAGAACCGTTTCAGGTTGCCAAGGTTGTGACCCTGCTGCATTGCAGGCAGACGATGTCTCTGTGCATGGAGGTGGGAAGCTCTGTCTCCAGCTGCAATTGAATGCAGCTCCAGCTTGCTCTGAGCATGTGAGAACTCCTGACAGCTTGTCACCACTTGGCAAGGCTGGATTTTGACGGTTTTCCCAAGCTTGGCATGTGACAGCAAATCATGGCTCTCAACACGGCGATGTTGCTGGGACTTACTTGTACCAGAGCAGTCTTGCCCGGGTAAGGACGCATGTGGAAACGCGCTGCTTACTTACCCTGATTAGGTGAGACCTTCACTGCTGGCTTCTTTTCTGATGCTTTCTGCTACTGAGGCGCGTGGCAGTGGACCAGTTTCTTTTAGAGTCTGCTGACGTCGTTGGATTCACTTTGCGCAACTGTGCAATAAAAACAACAGCAATTGCCAGCTGTGCTGACTGTGAACATAATTTGATTTTCACGGGCCAGCCCCTTCAAATCAAGATTCCTGATGCGTCATGATTCGTTCGATCGAGAATTGTTGATTATGAATTCGAAGAGTACTCAGCCAGGAAAGCGGCAAGGCCCAGCCCTCAGAGCTCAGGTTGTGTCCTTTTCGGCCCGTCCATAGTGGTGCTCCATGTTTTGCGTTTCAATTTCAGCAAGCCGCAGTAAGCCCCACTCCCGGTCCCTCAAACAACATTAGCAGCAAAGAAGAGCAACGCTTCAAGGCTAACCAAAAACTGCCTACCCACTTCAGCAACATGCCGAGACCCAGATTTTTTGTGGCATCGGCCAGCCTTGAAGCCCAAGGGGTGAGAGCGCTGGGAAGTCCAGGAAGCTTCATGTCGCGTTTCATCCGAGCGCAGAGCACACACACACACACTTGTGTCGTCAGCATGAAACACTTGCACATGGAACACTTGCACATGGAGATCCGCATGCGCTGCAGAGGATCACACACATCGACACCAAAACAAAGCAACAGCTCCCAGAACATCGACACCGAAAAAAGAAGCAACAGCTCCGGAAAACAGAGCCGAACAGGAACCAGCGGTCCAACACAACCTCCACAATCCGGCAGGATGTCGATGAGGTAGCCTCAAAGGCAACATTGTTGATAACACTTGAATGCAGGTGCGTCATGCGTCAGCACTGCGTCCAGTGCTGATATCCTAGACTGAATCCTGGAGCTTCGTTGGCCCATGCCAGGAAACAGACCCATGGGCCCCCTGCTATAAAATTCGCTCGGCTGTCTACGTTCGGCACATTCCCAAAAAAAGGTCCAAACCACTCTGCTGAGCCTTCAGGCCTGCTGCTGGCTCTACTCTAAGCTGCGAATAGTGGACTGCGCCCCTTGGACAAGCCAACTGGATTTCCCCTCACCGCGCGCCTCATGCGACGCGCAGACCACTATTTTCCATGGCTGGGCCGTCTTCAGCATCCCAGCATGTTTCACAGGGCGCGATGGGCATTTTTACAATTTCCCGAAACAACCTCGCTTGAATTGGTTTGGGAAGCCGGGTGGGTCAAAGTGCATCTGGGCGTTGGCCCGGCATTCTGCCACTATTGAATGGCGTCAAACAGAAAACCAAAACACTGTCAAAACACAAAACAGAAAACGGCACGCAAGCAACAGTCACAAAACATCACGGTCAACATCATCTCATCATCATAATGGGGCCTCATCCCCTGCGGCGACCTTAGTGCGACAGGCAGGCAAGCAGGCAAGCAACAACAAGCAGCAGCATCAGCAACATCATCTAGGGGCCTGATCCCCAGTGGAGACCTTAGTGCGACAGTTGAGTTGCGCATGTATGCTGCTACATCACGTTTGATTCAGTTGGCTTCCTTTTGGCCTTTGCGAGAAGAAAGCTCTGTTACTCTGCACGCTGCTGGTGCACGTGCGGTGTTGCAGCCCGAATTTTCTTGGTCACAGGCAACCACTCTGCGGGATACCCTTGCTCAAGATAAAACCGCCTTAAAAGCAGGAGGTCTTTCCGCACTTGCTCGGCTGAAGCTTGCGTGGCCAATATCAACCATGTTCAGAAAACAACCCCGACAGCGAAGCGTGGGTGTCACACCAAAGCTGCTCCGAAACCCCGACTACCAGCGCGCGCAACGCTGGGCTCAAAGGCGAGCCCTTGGGTGTACCACGCACCTGTTGAAACGTGGCCCCACCCACCGAAAAGCTGCAGGCAATGATATCAGGAATGTCTTGTATTTGAATGGATCGCTCCAGGTTGGCTTTTCGTCTTCTCTTGCCTCTCCAAACTCGGAGGCTTTGATCTTGTGCTTTGGCAGAAACCGAGAAGTGAGTGTGAGAAGCATCGGGGTTCCTGTTCTGATACCTTTTCCAAACGATGTGCCATGCCGCCAAATCTTTCTGGTGGAGCACTGTGGTTGTGCACAAGAATTTGCCCTGTTTGAAGGCAGAGAAGCGTACAAACATTGGTTTTTGGCAAAAACCTGTGGGCACATTGTCTCTAGAACGCTGTGGATGACCTGCGCAGCTGCTTCCAGCACTGGTCGGAAAAAAACCACCCGCGAATGAAACAATGGGTCGCCCTGTTGCCCACTGCTTCTTGCGCTTGGCAAGAATGTACCCTTGCGCTGCCTTTCCGTCAGCTCGGCATGCCCGCTCGTATGTGGCACGAAACCGTTGTCGAATAGATTGCTGTATCTGGGCCTGAACATCATGAATAGGAGCCGCCAATTCGCGAAAATTGTCGAATTTCTGAAGGTGCCATCCAACATTGCAAAGTAAAGGACCTTGCAGAACACCACACAGCGGTTGGGGTGGTGATCTTCGCAATGTATGATCACGCCTTGAAGAATTCTTTCAACACCTGCAATATTTGCCCGACAGATACTGGCCACGCATGGCAACATGTACTTGCCAGCATTCAGAGAAAACAGTGGCAAGTCGGAAGGTCGCGGCAAACAGCTGCGTGCAGCCCACATCCGCCAGCCTGCTTTGAAACTGGTCTGCATCTGCGCTCGCCCAGAAAAAATGCATTCTTCATGGAGCCAGCGATCAGTTCTCCCATGGATGCAAGTTCCATACCTGACACGGCTAAATGATTGCAGCCGTCCCATTCTTGTTGCATCAGCTTGGCAAGTTTGGCACAGTGGCAGACCGGCATCTGTCTGGCCGCCCACCTGGACCTAGCCTTCCTCCAATTAAACAACACTGTGTTAACCATCGGATGTTTAATCCCCTGAATGTGTTCCCGAATGTAGCTTCTCATATGCTGTTGAATGATCGCCTTGCATCCCATGAGGTCAGCTAGGAATGGTGACTGCAACGGCCCGGCTGGCCGGGGAAGGAGGTCTCTTGTAAAGACCATGGCCCTGCGCATGGCAGAGATTGCAAACGAATTCAATGGTTCAAATTGCGCGAAATACGCCACAGCAAACATCTAGCCGCCTAGGTGAAGTCCCGGCCGCGAATGACTTTCTCTGCTTGAAATCTTCGCTCTTGGTTGGACGCCAGGACGCAAATCAGCTGCCAGATGTTTACCTTGGAGGACAGCTGAGGGGTGTGAAACACCGTGTTCAGCTTCCACTGCAGTTGACGTCGACGGTGCTTCTTCCACACCGAAGACATGCCATTGGTGGAGCTGCCCACATTGCTGCTACAAAGAAGTCCCTTCGAGGGGGTGGAAATCTTGCTGATGAAAGGATAGTTCAGTTTCGGATGAACCATTTGAATATGAGTGGCCTCCGTGGGCAGGAATTGTTCCTGAGCAACGCCGACGCATAGAGGAGCGCAGCTGTAATGAAAAAACAACCAAAATGTTTCCAGAATCTGGGTTGCTCTCTCGACAAGATTGCGTGGCTCCAACGTACATCTTACCTTGGCAGGCCGGGAGTGTGCAAAACCGGAGGTATACCGCCTGACGAGCTTCAAAGCGCCTGCCAAGAGTTGCCGGAAACAGCGAAGAAGATTCTTACACTCTTGCACACGCTTGGCTGCCATTGACGTGAACGTGCGCCGCAGGCTTCACATGTGGTGGATCGCCGATGTTGCGGCGAATGCCTGTGTCCGATTTGCTCAGCGCAGCGGCTTGGTTGGCAGCCTGTTTTGGCGCCAAGGCGGCTTGCGTCTCTGCAAGCTTTTCTTCCAGCTGCCTGATCTGTCTTACGCTGTTGGGTCCGCTGCTGTGGTGGGTAAAAAGGTCAGGAGGTGCCATGACAGATCGCTTGTCTGTAGCTTCACTGCCGGCTTTGATTGCTGCCCGCAGGGCAAGGGAATCCAAGTCAACCCGTCGCTGACGCAAATGTGTTAAAGATGCCTGCTATTGCGGCTTCCTACGAGTCTAACCTCATTGCCATGGCAGAGGCTCCGTAGCCACCAGCTATCCCATCCTTCGTGGACCATATGCAAAAGTCGGAAGCGTTGATACCTAGAAGGCCCGCAGATCATTGGGTATAGTGAAGGCATTCCGCATTGGCCTGGTGGTGGCGCTGATGCTTGGGCAGGGGAGGTGGCCGCCGGGATTGTTCATGGCTTCAGTTTGGGCCACTTGAGGGTGAGTATCATTGGCAAATGTGCGAAGAGAAGCAAATGTGACGCAGGCGGAATTCAAGGTGAATGAGACTTTTTGTACTTCGCAGCTTGCGTCATGGTAGAAGAAAAAAATGTCCAGTGAGGGTGAGACACAAAAACTCCACGGAGACGTGCGTACTTAGAGTGGGTGATTTATTTGCTGTCTCTGCGGCAAGCTGCGAGTTGGTCATCCCAAGTCAATCCGGCTTCAAGCTTGGTGTCCACGAACGGTTTGGAAATCACCCACCAAAAGGCAACCTTGATGGCCTTTTTCCAATGAGCGAACATTTCTTGGCCACCTCTGTGGCGGCAGTCACATCCCATGACTTGACGACAGCCATTGCATGGCCATAGCTGGGAAAACCCCAAGGCAGTCATGCCTGCGGGAGCAGCAGTTTCTTTTGAAGTGCAATGCCATGACACCAGGTAGTGGTGGGTGCCATCTGAACCAGCCACCTTCTTTTCCGGTTCTGGCCATATCACCCCCACAAAGGCCCGTGTCTCATCTTCTTGCGCATGACGCACTATCAGGTCGAGGTTGCGGATCAAAGGCCAGAAGCGCCTTGGCCCACTCATCTTGCGCTTCGGGTCTGACACTGCTCGCTGAATCACTGGCTGCCATTCTGGGTACTTTGCTTGACTTGCTGCAGCTGCGTCCTGTTCTTTGGCGCCTTTGTTCCCAGCAGTTTTAGGACCCCACAAGCCCGATCCAATAGAGGTTTTGGCTGCTGCTTTGCCAATTGCGCCTTGGGCTTGTTGATCACGCCACTGCGACTGTTGATTCCATTTTCCTTGCTGCCAGTCTTGACAGTGGGACAGCTGCGTTTTGGAAGCCCGCCAAGACCGCTGATCTGGCCATCGCGTCTGTTGATCTGGCCAGTGTGACCAATCCTGCTGGCCTCGTTCCCGGCAGCCGTCTAGTGGCGGCGCCGCGTGGCGTGCTGCTACTGCGACGCCTAGCTCTGCCCTTGGAAGTACGGTGCCTTTTCCTGCGGTGAGATCGGGACAAGCTTTTGTCCCGCCTGCGGTCTGACTGTTGGGAGCCTGGCTGCTGTTCCGTGGCGACTGGCGTCTGGCTAGAGGCCGAGGTCTGTGGTGCACACAGGGCCGGAAACAGGCATGGGAAACGGATTGCGTCTCTAGCAGGCTGCGCCGGCTGCATCTGGGCAAGTGGCACAGCTGATGAAACAGGCAGCGGACTGGTACCCCATTGGCTGGTAATGTGGGTGCATGGCTCAAACAAAACAAAAGGCTATACTCAGCGCACTTGACATCGAGAAAACTGCGCTTCGAGTGGGTCTCTGCCGGCCGTAGCATGCTCTCGACCTGCGCAATTCCAAGCACCAATCTGGATTTTCACGCCAAAAAGCCGAGCGGTCTTTCTGAGCGCCTTTGGGCGCAGCCATCCGATCAAGAAGAGAGACCACACAGGAAGTTGTGATCATGCGCTAATGCTTCATGCGCTTGCGCAGCAATGAACCACAGGCAATGAACTGCGTTGAACTGCTGTCTGGCCAAGCCAGCTCAGACGCCAAAGCTTGTTGCTATGCGTAAACTGCAAGGCAAGCAGGTGCAAGATGCCGTGTGCAAAAATCATGCGCTAGATGCCACGTGCTGGACACTATGCGCTAGATGCCATGCGCAATTGCCATGCGCTAGATGCCATGTGCAACGCGTGCGCGCTTGCAACTCTGCAACGCAGCTGAACTGAACGTTGAACATGAAGGCTGAAGGTTTGGGGGCATCTGGCCCCCTCTCCCAGCGGCGCCTTGACGGACAGCCGTGCGAATCACACACTTGTGTCGTCAGCGCGAAACACTTGCGCGTGGAACACTTGCACGTGGAGAGTGCTAATGTCAGCATGCGCAGCAGAGGATCACACACACACATCGACACCAAAACAAGGCAACAGCTTCCAAAACTTTAGAGCCTCCGCCAACGTTGTCGTCTCTCTTTTCTCCTGCTTCCTCTCTCCCTTGTCTGCCTTACTCTCTCTCTCTCTCTGTGTCTCTCTCTGTGTCTCTCTCTGTGTCTCTCTCTGTGTCTCTCTCTGTGTCTCTCTCTGTGTCTCTCTCTGTGTCTCTCTCTGTGTCTCTCTCTGTGTCTCTCTCTGTGTCTCTCTCTGTGTCTCTCTCTGTGTCTCTCTCTGTGTCTCTCTCTGTGTCTCTCTCTGTGTCTCTCTCTGTGTCTCTCTCTGTGTCTCTCTCTGTGTCTCTCTCTGTGTCTCTCTCTGTGTCTCTCTCTGTGTCTCTCTCTGTGTCTCTCTCTGTGTCTCTCTCTGTGTCTCTCTCTGTGTCTCTCTCTGTGTCTCTCTCTGTGTCTCTCTCTGTGTCTCTCTCTGTGTCTCTCTCTGTGTCTCTCTCTGTGTCTCTCTCTGTGTCTCTCTCTGTGTCTCTCTCTGTGTCTCTCTCTGTGTCTCTCTCTGTGTCTCTCTCTGTGTCTCTCTCTGTGTCTCTCTCTGTGTCTCTCTCTGTGTCTCTCTCTGTGTGTCTCTCTCTGTGTCTCTCTCTGTGTCTCTCTCTGTGTCTCTCTCTGTGTCTCTCTCTGTCTCTCTCTCTGTCTCTCTGTCTCTCTGTCTCTCTGTCTCTCTGTCTCTCTGTCTCGCTGTCTCTCTGTCTCTGTCTCTCTGTCTCTCTGTCTCTCTGTCTCTCTGTCTCTCTGTCTCTCTGTCTCTCTGTCTCTCTGTCTCTCTGTCTCTCTGTCTCTCTGTCTCTCTGTCTCTCTGTCTCTCTGTCTCTCTGTCTCTCTGTCTCTCTGTCTCTCTGTCTCTCTGTCTCTCTGTCTCTCTGTCTCTCTGTCTCTCTGTCCTCCTCTCTGTCTCTCTGTCTCTCTGTCTCTTGTCATGATGTCCTGGTCATGTCCCCCTTCAACTCCAGGTCTCTGACATTCTCTCGGTGTGTCCCGTCTTCCGTTGCAAATCATTTCCCTGTCCTTGTGCTTCGTTTCCCTCTCATTCCCCCTACCCCCCTTATTTTCATGTCTGTCCCTTGCATGTCCCTTTCAGTTCCACTTTGTTTCCCTTTCATTTCCCGCTGCTTTCCTGTCATGTCGACTTCCTATGTCCTCCCCTCATTTCCTTGCACTTCCTTGCATTTCCCCTTTGTTCCCCAATATTTCCCGCAAAAAACACGTTTTTTTCCAGCGTTTTGGCAATTAGGACGAAACACAGAGTTTTTCCAAATTTTCGGCAAAAGCAGGCAGGAACTCCAAACCAGCAAAGAGCCGGCAGGGGGAATCGGGGAGGTTAGGGGGGGGGTTATCCTCTATCCTCTCTTAGGTGTCCGACACGCCGAGCAATGTCGGCGCACATCGAAAAAAGAAGCAACAGCTCCGGAAAACAGAGCCGAACAGGAACCAGCGGTCCAAAACAACCTCCACAATTTGGCGGGATGTCGATGAGGTAGCCTCAAAGGCAACATTGTTGATAACACTTGAATGCAGGTGCGTCATGCGTCAGCACTGCGTCCAGTGCTGATATCCTAGACTGAATCCTGGAGCTTCGTTGGCCCACGCCAGGAAACAGATCCATGTGGGCCCCCTGCCATAAAATTCGCTCAGCTGTCTACACTCGGCACATTCCCAAAACATATTTGTCCGAACCACTCTGCTGAGCTTTCAGGCCTGCTGCCAGCTCTACTCTAAGCTGCGAATAGTGGACTGCACCCCTTGGACGATGAATGGGTTATATGGCATGCTGGACTCGAATTCTTGCGAACTGTTGGCTGTCCCATGATCCAGGGATTTCCCCTCACACGCACACACACATAAAACGCACCCAAAGAGAGAGAAACGCCATACAGACAATCCACTATTGCCAAGCCTGCCAGGCGTGGAGTGGGGGATGGCCAGTGGAGACCCCAGAGGGGCAGATTCCAGCATCACCAGCATCGCCAGCATCATGGACCAGTTTTTCACAATTTCCAGCATGTTCACCTCAAGCCTACTGCGAGATGGTTTTCCATCGCATGGGCAAGGTGGAAAATGGAGCACTTTCTCGATGCTGGCAAACCAAGGCAGGTGGGGAATTCTTGAGTTCTCAAGCCGAATCATCGACTTGCTAATCAGAATGAACACGCAAAAATCGCATCAAAGTTTGCTTTCCTTTCACACGCCGCAAAGTGCAAACCCACACCCCCCCCTCACCCCGGTTGGGAGAGCTAACGTGGCCGTGGGTCGAAACAAATGGTATCATTTTGGGGTAGGTGCAGCACCCATTTTAGTTTAGTTTAGTGGGGATTGGGATGTTCACTGGGTACGGGATTTTGACCCATGGCCACTGCCCATCCATTGGCAGGTCTTGAAGGACATTCATGAGGGCTGGCCGGGCCAGCCGCAGGCTCAAACTACACTGCCTGTTTCTGCCTGGTTCTTATTTGGTGAGAGGATATGATCCAAACAAGTCAACGCGTCCGCATCCAGTCGCCAGAAAGCACGGGCGTGGTTGACCATAGCGGCCTTCAAAGGGACAACGCTAGAAGTTTCACGAGATTCCCACAAGGTCAAGATTTGGATGATCCAGGCCAAGGTCAGGAATTTTCCTAGGGGGCGACTTACTGCGCAATATTTGTCCTTTGCTTGGAGGTTCGGTCCTTTTGCCTCTTGTTGAATTTGGCACACATGTTGTGGCCTTTTGAGCCTTGGGACAAATTTCAGAGATTGAGTGGGAAGTGTTGCCTTCCTAAGTCAGCCATTGCATTTGTGGGGTCCGACCTCTCTTTTGGTTGAGGGGCTTCAAGGTTGCTTCGTTTGGCCCCAAGGTGCGTGGGTCTGCTCTTGGTGCAAGCTCCCACTGTGGAGACTTGCCGTGCGTCGTGCTTAAACGACCCCAGGCGCGGCTTTGCATATCAGGAATGGTAGTCTTGCATAATTAGGATTGAACAAGATTGGCTGTCTGGATGCTTGGTCTCTATGGCATGCTAATGCGCTGGAGATGGAACGCCCAATAACTTCTTTAATTTTTGTGCTTGGGCCTGCCAGGTGCCCAGTGTGGCAGTTCAACCCTGGACAGACGGAGGGTGGCTGCTGGCAGGGTCAGGCGAGTCTGATCGCACTCACTGGCTTACCGCTGCGAGTTTGACTAGGGCCACCACTGCGAGTCGCGGAATGGCTTCGCCCTGGTGCAGTTCTCTGGAGGGCCAGGTGCCCAGAGAGCTGAAGAGGACATATCAACGGACCGTCGGACCGTCGGACCGCGGTCGGGATCTGAGGCAGCGCGTACAGCATGGCAGTGTCAGGGCGGCAGCCTCGGCTCACCATTACGCCCACCATTTGTTTGTCCCTTTTTTTAATTTATGAAGAGACCAAAAGTAGAGCAATTCTTGATTCTATGCTTCTATGTTTTCTATGTGTTTGAGACAAGTTTAAGTGGACAAAGCGGCCAGAGGTGCAGAAGTTCAGTGCCTCGCAGAGGTCGAGCGGCAGCTGAAAGGCGTTGAGGTCCACAACCTCCGAAAGATCGGCAAGCTGAAGGAGGATGAGGATGCGAACATAGAGCGATGCAGGTGCGCAGTCTTTGGGGGGATGCTGTGACATCGCCGGTGGCTGGAGCTGCATGCCAGGGAGATCTGCTACTCTGACATCCTCTGCCGGTATTGGCAGTGCGCTGGAATATTGCTTGGGATCGGTGGTTTGTGGTGCATTCCGCTTGTGGGCAGGTACAGCGCAGATGGCTGCCGTGTGGAAGATCCAACGTGCCCCGGTCTTCGTCCGTTTCTGGCCGTGCGCGCTCGAAGTGCCAGGTACAGTTCCGCTGGACTCGATGACGCTAGCACCACCAGCAGCTATGCCCAGAATGTAGTGGCTGGCGAGCTCATCCAGCACTTCTGCGGCCCGGTTGCAATAGAGCCCTGAAAGGATTCTCGCTTCTGAGCTCCAGGATCCTGGTATTCTGACCGAACATGGCTGATAGCCGCACACAGGACATGAGTTTCCAGAGGCTTAGCCCCAGGGTGGAGTTTGCCAGCCCATCTCGATGGAGGGCCCTTTGCCTCCTTCTGCCCCTGAGCTTTCAGGCCCGCCCCGCAGCCTGCAACGGAATCCTCCCGTTCTAGGCTCGGGGACAGGGAATGGCTGGGGGAAGGCAGTTTGTATTCTTGCTGAATGCATGTCAAATGGCAAACAGTATTTTGCAATTCGCTGGTGCATAGGTGCAACCATGATCTCGTGTGCGTATCTCAAAGCCAATGTTCAAGTTGAACGTTGACTGAGTCTTTCTCTAATGGCGAAATGGCGCGCTGGGGGAGCTTGAAGCCAGTTGGCGCGCAGGAAGGGAGGAGCCAGATCCCTTGGGAGCTTTTGCCAGTTGGAGGCGCACTTGCACTTTGGCAAGTTGACTTCGAATCTCAACTTGTGCGACTGCAACAAGCTCTTTGCCCTGTGGTGCAGAGGTAGATCAAGATGCTTGTGTGTTTTCTGCTCCCCTGTGCCTTTGCTGTGGAACAGGCTGGGCCGACCAGGTTGATGCAACCGCTCAAACGTGAAAGGCTGGTGCCGTACGGCATCTTGGTGTCCTTGATCATCCTGATGCTTGCCTGCTTGGCCTTTTGCGTGCTGGACTTCGAAAAGGACGGGATTGGGTCGGGGCTGGGCCCTGCCTCTGAGGGCGGATCGGGGCTTGTCCTGTCACAGCTTCGACGGGGCAACGATTTAGATTTATACGACCCGAAGGCAGCTTTTCTTGCCAATGCTGAGCGCAGCTTGGGAAGCCCTTGATTCTTTCCCTACAAGACAATTGGTGCCCAGGACAGCGCGGATCACCCGCAAGGCCGGAGCTTGTTGTGCAAGCTCTGTGGGTTTCTTCCTGGCCCCACCAACAAGTTTGCAGCACGGATCTGATTTGGTTTTCCATTCGCGCATTGCCGCGTTGGCTGTAGTTTGACAATGGGGCAAGGAACGGCGGGTGCGATTTTTGTGCACGTGCGTTAGTTAGCTGGCAAAATGTTGTCCTGAAGGGGTCATTGAACCCCCACACTTGCCATCCCAATTGAGCCACATTCTCTTTCAAGCCATTCATCCTTTGGCATTCAGAGCGTTTCACCAGCAGGGGCATGGGACGCTTTCAAATTGTTGTTTCCGCAAGCGCCTCTTCAGAATATGGGTCCGGACACTCATTGTGCCGAGTGTGCTGTTGGGAACAAGAAAACAACCGGTACTAAGGTATCACCAAGCCGTTTTGTTCATGGTCGGAGAGCAGCTTTGGAATAGAAACAGATTGCAACGCCCACAGCTGCCATCCAAGCAACTCAGCCCTTTGTGTATTCTCCAATCTTGCCCTCGGCAACAAACGCCTGTGCTGCGGTAAATTGGCTTCTCTTGGGAGTATGGTTGAATGGACCTTCCAACCCAGTTGTGGTCAGTGCAAGTTTTCCAACGTTCGCAAGTAGATCATTTGTGGTCTTTCTTGCACAACTCGTTCCTGGCTCAGAAGCGGCTCCAGAACCCAGGCAGAGGCCGGGCGGGTGAACTTCGGTTGGGGGAGCCTTGTGATGGGTGCCGCAGGATCTCAGGCATCAATCGTATGCCTTGTCAAGGACATGTTTTGTAGACTGGAGAGTATGCTTCAATCTGTCAAACTATGATTTCTCTTGCCGCAACTCGCAAGGCGGACAAGTCCGCTGCTACTCGCTTGTGAATGGGCTGTCCTCATGGGGCGTGTTGCACTCGAAGTTTGGTCCGGTTGTTTGAGAGGCTCTGTGGTGGAAGGCTGGCCATGCATCGGGCGAAGAGTCTTCAGGTGGCACGCAGTGTTTGTCTCACGCGCCACTTTCGCAATAGCATACTCAGAGTGAGCCCACATCACGCGTCAGCCTGCTGACTGGAGGGCGAACTTCTGACTTGTGTCTGTTGGTTTTCATTAGCTCCCAACGTGCCCCCAGCGGCATGACTCGCAACGTGCCGCCCATGTGGAGGCCGCCTCGCTGGTCTGACGCGCCGCCCGCCGCTGGGCTGACTATCCTTTTCGGGGACTGTGCGGAGTTGTCACACGTGTTGGCACACTGATGGGATTCGTTTCTACGCGAGTTAATTGACAGCGGGCAACTTGAGATGATGTTGGCAGGAAGTTTGACCAGCGCTCCATTTCGTGATCCTTCAATGCCTCAATTTGCAAAGAAGCATGACTAGTTGGCGCGGTGCCGCCAGGCCGACCCAAGCTCAAGGGCGCCTGTGCAAGTTAGATGTGCAGCCAAAATGCCCCTCACTGCTAGGTGAACTTTCCCTTTGTGGGGTGTGATTGAGGAGCCTCCGCCTTATCACCGCAGAAGTTTGGACATCAAAGCTGCGCTTTCCATTTCTTTTTGGCGGCTTGAGGCAGAATGCGTTCCCTCAGACAGAGCTCTCTCAATTTCAACAAAATGTATTTTGCTCACGCAAGTTTTTGTTGCTCTTTCCCGATTCAAGCCTATTTTACAAAAACTCTTGTCCAGCGCGGCTTTGTGCAAACTTTGAGCAATATACCCGAGTTATGTTTGGCCGTCCGAAGTCTATAAGATATGATCACTGCTTCCTCTGCGGCTTGCTGATCGCGGCTCAGTTGGCAAACGACGGGCAAAGGAAGGCTGGCTCCAAAAACAACAATGGCCCAACAAGACTCGCTACGTTCAAACTTTCGGGGGAATGTGATGAAAGTGGAGTTCAAACTTTGCGTTGTTTGGTGGGTTTACCTTTGTTTCTCTTTTAAACCATCCAAACAGGGGATGCTATTTTAGAAAGCAACTGTCAAGTGAGTTCAAGGCCCCGCTGCAGATGCAGCTGGCATCGCTGCCGCAGCGGTTCTTCCCGGTGCACGTGGCGCCAGTGAGGCCTGCAACAGGGAACTGAGGTTGATGACCGGTACAGCGCTGCGCAGCTTACCTTGTTTTCCTATGCCTTGTTTTGAAAGCAGTTTCTGGAGTGTGTATTTTGCATGCTTGCTCCATCTTTGCGGTCATGGGTTGGAGCTTGGTTTTCTGATCAAAACGACGATGACCCAGACCAACCCAGTACGTAGACTGTTTCATGTCAAGGATTCTCAACATCCCATTCTCAACCTCTCCAGGTAGAACCGAGCTTACCCGTGGTGAAGGTCCTTTCCTGGGAGGTTTCCTTATTGCCAGATTGAGGATTGAATTATAGTAATTTGTGCAGAATGTTGTTCAGCAACTGGGGTAAGGGTGTGTTTGTCAAATAAGCATCCACATTGCCTGGCCACAATTGCCCAGGTATGCGCAGTACCCGCGGATGTGATTCAGAAAATAGCGCGATTGCGACGGTTTGAGCCCCTGTCTGGGAGGAGCTTGAGGCTCAGAGAGCGGGGTGTTCAGGAGTGTCCCGCGACGGAGATCACGCGATCTTGCACGAAATGGAATTATGCTCTAAGCTTGGTATGACTTTGCTGTTCTCGTTTGTTCTCTGTATTGGCCCATTTGTATGCTGTCCCTGGAGCTGAGGTGTGCCTGGACTTCAACCAGCTGCCATGGGCTGTCAATGAGGCTGTTGAATCTGAGTGACGACAACTGCCTTTTAACAGTTCAGGCAATCATGGAAGGGACTTTAACTGGGAAGGGGCATAATTCTAGCTACAACGTGTTCAACTTCCAAGAGTTCAGCAGTGATTTCATGCCTGCCCCGCGCCAGGCGTTTCGAATCGCATGTTCCGGCCGTCCTGGTCCATGCCACATTGACCTGCCCAAGGACTGACTCTTGCACAAACCACTTGAGTCTGCAGAGAGTGGCAACCTGAACTGCAGGTGATTCGTTTTTTCAGGTTTTGGCAATTCTTTGTAATTTGCTGTTTTGCATGGCCGAGTCTCACAAGGCGATCTTCTCGTGCCAGGGATCCAACCATTTTCAGAGCCTCTTTTTTGGTGCGCAACCCTGTCAGGACATCGTTTCAATGAAGGCAAAGGTGCCCGATGCCATCTTCAGAAAAGCATCGACCGCATCAGCAGACGCTCCTCCGATGCTGGACACAGGTGCCGTGCAGAAGGCCCGAGCCTTTGATGCGTGCTTCTCACGGTGGCGTTTGCTCAAGCCCTTTTGTTCTTGTCGAGGCCGCCGATCTCATCAACAAGTCAAAGCGGCCCATCCTTTACGTGGGGCAGGGCCCGGCCGCCCAACGGCCCAGCTCTGGGGATTAGGTCGCAGTGCAGCCGTCACCTCAGCTGCAGCCTGTTGCCAGGGGCGAGCCACTGCCCGGAGATTGTGACGAAGCTGGCCAAGCATGCCAAGTTGCCTGTCACAACTACAGCGCACCCGGCCACATCTTTGTGACTCCTTTGTGGCTGCAGTGCTGTTGCCTCTCCTCAAATTTGCCGGTCTTGTATACGCCTCTCAAGTTGGGTACCCTTGTATTGAGGGTTGGATCGAACAACAAAGGGACATTGACAGCTCAAGAATTCTTAAACGTCAAGAGTCACGATTCATGCTTGTGGGCCTTTTGACAAGTGATCAACGCTCTACATGGAAGGGGTCTAGGGTAATGCACGGGCAGCTGCGCAGTGCGCATGTACAGTCCGTGCGGCGCAGATACATTTGCTGCACAGGGCACAGACAATGCACGTACACAACAAGCATTGTGTGCGCATGGTGTGCTCACTGTGCATGCACTATGAACCTAGAATGTGCGCACTCATTGTATGACCACACTGTACTGGGCAAACCATTCACACACACACAGTGTGCGAAAAAGGTGTGTGCCAAAATATGTTGCAGGTGCCGTCTTTCTTGTGTTTTGGCGACGCGCGCACACAGTGTCTGTAAGCACACCCTCAAGCGCGCCTGCAAGCACCCTATGTGAGCCCATGGCCGTACGTTACACTTGTACGTTGTGTGCACGCTCTTGATCGCACGACATCCACATCGCTGAACCCCGTCAAAGCATGACTCTTGATACTGTGCCAGTGCCACGCGATGGGCATTTTTGACGAGCGGGAACCTTTGTCCATGCACATGCTGGGCATGCATGGGACGCTGCCTTAGCGCGATTTGCGGCACGTGGGCCTGATGATCTTGTGCTAGCCTCAAGCATCTAGGGCCGCCTATGCCAACTTTGCAATCCAGAATGCGGACTGCATCATCGCTGTAGGCAGGGATGAAGTGAGCTATCTCTGCACGGAACGAGGCAAAAAGCTCGTTTCACAGAGGCATTCCATTCTGTTCCACATGGACTTAGCACAGCATGTCACATTTCCTGAGGCAGCAGGTTTGACGATCGAACAACCGGGATTGTTGCAAAGTATGCGCCGAAGGCGCGGCCCGTCCAACAAAACAGGGATTTCTTATATGAGTGACTCGTGCGTAGTGACTCGGCGTGCGCTGTCAGAAAATCTGCTTTTTGCCATGACACAGCCATTCAGACACGCAATAGAAGAGCACGCCACAGTCATGTTTCACCAGAATTTGACATCAAAAGAGCGAGCTACTCATCCAGCCCCACTGTTTTCTAGACACCTAAAAAGTGTTGTGCAAACAAACTAGACCACGGTTGGCCCGAACGCATCACAGCCCGGCGATCATTCCCGCGCAAGTTTTTTGCTCAATGTGGTCACGAGCAATACACAGCAACTAACCTTGTTCCTGCTATCTTGCCACCTATCGGACCCACCCTCACACGAGTTTGCCAAGCACGTCAAAGATGACACATATATCGCCCTCGAGCAAAACAGTGACTACACCGCAAATGACTCTCATGATGACTCTGTGCAATGACTCTCATGATGATTCTGTGCAATGACTCTCATGATGATTCTGTGCAATGACTCTCACAATCACTCTGTGCAATGACTCTCGTGATGACTCCGTTCAATGACTCTTGTGTGATGACTCTATGCAATGGCTGTCATGATGACTCTGTGCAATGACTCTTGTGTGACGACTCTATGCAATGGCTGTCATGATGACTCTGTGCAATGACTCTGCTGCGATGACTCTACGCAATGGCTGTGATGACTCTGCGCAATGACTCTGATGATGCTTCTGTGCAATGACTCTCATGATGACTCTGTGCAATGACTCTCATGATGATTCTGTGCCAATGATTCTGATGATGATGACTCTGTGCAATGACTCTGATGATGATAACTCTTTGCAATGACTCTGATGATGATAACTCTTTGCATGATGACTCTTTGCAATGACTCTGATGATGATGACTCTGTGTAATGATGATAACTCTTTGCAATGACTCTCATGATGATGATGACTCTCTGCAATGACTCTGACGATGATAACTCTTTGCCACGACTCCTCACGATGATGATGACTCTGTGCAATGACTCTGATGATGATTGACAACTCTTTGCAATGACTCTCATGATGATAACTCCCATGAATCCAACGGAAGAACCCTTCTCCATGCTTTCGGGAAAACTGCAAACTGCGTGCTGGTAAAAGACAGTGAGAGAGAAAGAGACGAAGAAAAGAGACTTAAGTGAGCTTCGGCAGGTTGCTTGCACAGACAGCATTCTTTGCAGCAGACGTTCAGCTCTCCGCATGTGTGAGTTGGCACGTGCAAGGCCCGTGCTGCTGAGAAGGACGGCACCGGTGGCATCATTCACATCAACATTGACAAGTCGACGTTTGGCAAAGTGCCCCTCGAGAGATCGCGCGGGGGGGTGAAGATGACAGAGCAAGCGCCAAGACTCGCCAGACTCGCTGTTGCGCACGCAGGGCCGGCGGCAGCAAGCTTGTGTCCAAAATGATCGAACACATGATGAGTAAAGGCTTGTTTGGCAGGGCGTTGCCAGCACCTTTGTGTAAACCGACAAATTGTCTCTTGCAGGTTTAGGCGAGATAAGTCGTTTCTTCCACTTCGTGTCATTTGTTGCGACACGCAAACTGAGCAGCTTGCGACTCTCTGAGAGATGCACCTGCACCTCACGGTCTGACTTGGGGCCTAGGGTCGGTCCTGTCGAGGTATTGCAACCCACCGTGGCGGTTTGGGCAGATGCAGGGCATGCGCTGGAGGTGCAGTTTGGGGCTGGTTTGGGCTTGAGGTTTGTGCACTCGTCTGGGCTTGGCTTGGTTGGGCGGCTTTGGGTTTGGGATGATCGATGTTTCAGGTGGAGGGTGTATTTCAGTGTGTTGTATAGGGTGACGCTTAGGGTGTAAGAGGTGGATTGAGCCTGGAAGGGTAGATAGCCGTTTTGAGTTGTGAAGAGCAGCCACGGCAACCATTGTACCTGGCTCTCTCATTCTAAACCATCAGTGCTTCCTCAGTTACCAGCTAGCGTGCCGTGCTGACTTGCTGTGTTTTTCTTCACCCTTCACTGGAAGCTTGTGTCTGATGCCCAGTGAGGAAGGCCACGAAGCTGAGTAGCTGGATGATCCAACAGGATTATATAAAACCACACTTTGTGCTGATCCTCGCAGGCTGCGGTCTATAGCTGCAAGCTACATATTCCGCTTGCTTCCAAGAACACTTTCCATTTCTGGCTTTTTCCACACAAAACAAGCTCATGCTTAAACTAGCTTTTCTCACAACCGGGTGTCGCACTCTCCTGCCACCTTCACCTTGCCAAGCCACATTTGCAGAAGTTCTGAAGGGCCCACTTTATATATTGGAGCGCTGGGCATTGGTGCGGCAGGCGCTGGAGCCATTGCTGACCACCCCAGACCGCGAGGAGTGGCTGAAACAGTGCCAGGCGCGACAGGGCAATCGGTTGAGTGCCTGCTTTCTGAAGTTCCCATTGAAGTCGCCTGCGGTGCGTGAATTGAGTTGGGACACTTGCAGCCACTCGCAGCCTGCAAGTGGCTGCAAGCAGCTGCAAGTGGCTGCCAGTGGCTGCAAGCGGCTGCAAGTGGCTGCAAGTGGCTGCAAGTGGCTGCATGCTGAGGCTGTTGCTGATGCTGCTGATGCTGGTGGTGTTCCTGAGCCCGGTTTTCAGCAACCCGTGCCGCGCGAGTGGTTCTGTTGCCCCTGCAAATCGGCCTCTTCTCCCAGGTCGGCTGTGCGATGCTGAGGGTGATGCTGCTGATGCTGCTGATGCTGGGGGTGTTGCTGAGCCCTGTTTGCAGCACAAAAACTATATACAAAAACTCGTGCCGCGCGTTCTGTTAGAGGGCGATGCTGAGGGTGGTGCTGGTGATGCTGATGATGCTGGGGGTGCAGCTGAGCCATGTTTTCTGCTAAGAATCTCCGGGCCACAGGCTAAAATCCCATGGGCAGGTTCTGAGGGTCACCCTGTTCTCTTACCCTTGTTTAAGCTCCCTCGAAACCTTTGTGGGAATGTTGTTGTGTGAACAGCCGACACATGCATATGGATGCTTTGGCTCAAGGCTCAAGACTAAGATCCAATAGAGTGCTGTAAAGAGACAAAAGGGCCGCGATCCGCTGTTGCAGGGTTGTGAGATAACGCAGGCCATAGTCCTGTGAGAAAAGAGAAGGGGCGATCGAAGTCGCTCAAAGGCTCAAGTCCGTCAAAGATCACCCAGGAGAACAAGACCCTCAGGCAGGAAGTGGAAGAGGCTACGCGCAATTTGGCTTTGCTACAGGAAGCGTATGATAGTCAACAACGTGACGACCGTGGCAATGTTACGCGCATTCAGGAACTGGAACGGAGAGCTGGTATTTCGGAACAGCAAGTAGCTCACATCCTCAAAAGATCCGACGAACAACTTCGAGAGGCTGCTCAACACATCGATGTTCAACGTGGCAAGACACAACTGTCCGAAGATCAAGCGCATCACCTTGTGAAGATCTACGGAGATTATCAGGAAGAAGCCCGTCATAAAGTCCTCGAGTACGAGAAGCGGCACCATGAGATGGCCACAACCGTTGATCTTCTTGAAT
>CAUJNA010000922.1:57500-131813 GCA_963377175.1 Effrenium voratum | reverse complement strand
GGGGATTGGAGATTGCCGCTTGGAGGGTTCCAGAGACGCCGAGTGGGGGGCTGGATATATTGAAGGAGCCCAGAAAGCCACCGTGTTGATCAAACAAACAGCCGACCAGCTCGAAAAAGTCACACAAAGGAGCACGACGCTGTGGGAGTCGATGGTCTGTCTATATTTGGAGGCGATATCAAGGAAAACATACACGCACGTGTCACACAGAGAAAAACACGAAAACAACTCGAGTTGTCCAACGTATCCAGGACTTGTCACATTGAGGCACACCTTCCTCCGCTTCCTTGGAAACTCTGAGGTCGTCTATTCCTTGGAAACCCCACTCAAAAAACATATTTTGCTCACGGAGCACCTTGAGCCGATGTCATGACACTGCTTTTCGAGCTCCCAAAATGCGGCCCTTCGGGGTTTGTCTCATCAGGGAACAGGTCCCACACTTGTTGTTGATGTCGGTTTCCCTCTGACCAACTCATTAAAAGGTTGGGATCCAAAACCAACCCAAAGATTGGAACCAACCAAAAAGGCACAAAAAGACAAAAGAGGGAACCCCAAAAAAGGTTGGAACCAACCAACAAGGTCGGAACCAAAAGAAAAAGAGAACCCCCAAAAAAAGTCCATCGGGCCCTTCTCTCCCTGCCCTCCCCTCCCCGAAGGAACGTCGTTCGGCCGGCCTGGTTCCAGCAGTCGAAGGCCGCAAAGTCCTGGTCCCAGCTGCAGGCCGCGGCCCAGCACGACAGGAAGAGGTGCGCCTCGACGCGAATCGAATCGACGAAGGCGCGGATCGACGCGTGGAGTCCGACGAGTCCATAGGCGTTGTCTCGGTGGCTTTCTGCTCCCCTGCCAAAAAAAAGTGTTGAAAATGTGGTTTAATTCGGAAAACCCATAAGTTAAACCAAAAAGTTCAAAGTACTAACATGAAAGCAAATGCACCAATGTGTGCTTTTAGGGCAAGATCAATGGCCCTGATAAATGATTAAACCGCCAGGTAAACCAGGAATCGCCATCTATTTGTCCACCGAAACCACCATAAAGGACACGATTCGTCGAATCGAAGGAAGGCCGAGGAAGCGAGCGGCCGGAAGCCGGGCGACGGTCCCACCTTCCGGGGATCCAGGAGATGGACTTTTCTTTTTGGGGGAGACTGTGGTGGTTGAAACCTCGTTCTCCACCAAGCGCCGCATGTTTTCAGTATGCCCCAGAGGTGTTGTTTATTTTTTCTGCCGGCTTGGGGAATTTTGTCGCTCGTGAAGTCAAAGGCAGTGGACATCGATCTGCCTTTCAGCGCCATGAATAACGCCATGCCAGAATTTCAGCAGCCCCTTCCCCTCGGTCAAAGTGTGCAAAGGCGCTACAGCATATGTTTCACGGCTTCCTGAAGCAAACGCATGCGGGAACCTCTTTCATCATTTGAGCGTACTACTCTTATACTGAAAAGCGGCGTTCTGGTTGAGCTACCAATTGCTTGCAACTGGGTGAGATTCAAGATGCAAAATAGATGTCGGGGGAAACCTTGAATCCAACTTTGCTCAAGGTGGCATGAAAGTCTCGCTTCTCAAGATTTAAGGAAATCTGGAATCTCAAGACACTGGGAAATGCATTGTTGGTAGGTTTTCGGAAAAGGTAGCCTATATATATATATATATATACAAATTTCCAAAACCCACACTTTTAGCTAAAACACTGGTATTTGCCTGGAAAACGCACAAAATGGCCACGATCCCAGAAAACCAGCAAAACCCTCGAGAAAACCAGAAAAAACCAGAAAACCAGAAGTCTCAGAGACTTGTAGCTCAAGATCCAGAAAACCAGAAAAACCTCGACAAAACCAGAAAAACCTCGAGAAAACCAGAAAAACCAGAAAAACCAGAAGTCTCAGAGACTTGTAGCTCAAGATCCAGAAAACCAGGAAAACCTCGAGAAAACCAGAAAAACCAGAAAAACCAGAAGTCTCAGAGACTTCTGGGCCAAAGTGTTCAGATCTTCTGGTTTTTTTCTGATTTTCCTGGTTTTCCTGGTTTTCTCGAGGATTTCCTGGTTTTCTGGATCTTGAGCTACAAGTCTCTGAGACTTTTGGTGTTTCTGGTTTTTCTGGTTTTCTGGTTTTCTCGAGGTTTTTCTGGTTTTCTGGAATTATGTCCATTTTGTGTGTGTGTGTTTCCAGGCAAGTACTAATGTTTTAGCTGGAAATGTAGGTTGTGGTGGGGGTGCCATCATGCATATACAGATAAGGTACAAACCTCCCACACTTTTGTTTTTCATGAATGCCTGCTGTGGCTGCCTGCCTCAAGCGCTCCTAAAGCTCTTCTGTCCCATCTGTGACTCTACACAGTCATCCTTCTCGTGAGCAAAACGATGTTCCATTTAATAATAAATATAATTATTATTTCAACAGTATGAAAAATATTATTGTATTATGCCTGATGTAAAACCAATTGATGAAATCAAATATGCCTTTAAGCAAAGCAAGCACGAGGTTGTCCCTAAATTGCCGATGAGAGCGATGATTGTAGGTCCGTCTGGTTCTGGAAAGAGCACGCTACTTGTATCAATGATACTTGATATTTATAGAGGAGCATTTGAAAGAGTTTTTATCTGGTCCCCATCTGAAAATTTGGATAGTATTTGGTTGCTAGTGAAGAAATATATTAAGGACGGTTTGAAAGTAGATACCGATAAAGAACCGTGTTGGTGGGATGAGTTCAATGTTCAAGGTTTAGAAAGAGTTATAGAAACTCAAAATAAAATAATTGAATACCAGAAAAAACAAGGAATGAAGAAGTTATTTAATATATTAGTTATATTGGATGATGTATCTGATAATCCAGCAATAACAAGAAATACCAAATTGTTAAATTCTTTATTTTGTAGAGGTCGTCATAGTGGAATATCAACGCTTGTCAGTCTTCAAAAATCATCAACCGTGCCACCAATTGTTAGAGTAAATATAAGTCATTTGTTGTATGATAAAGTTAGAAACTTCAAAGAAATTGAAATATTGCAAGATGAATTATCAGAGATTGTTAGAAGCGATAATTTACACGAAAGCAAGAAACTAATTTATACAATATATGAGACTGCCACTGATGAACCGCATAGTTTTTTTTAAAAATTAACCTTTTAGAAAAGAACCCAGATAAAATGTTTTGAAAAACTTTTCACAATATTTGAAAATAACTAATCAATAACATTGAATTTATTTTTTATGTTATTAATTTAAATTAATGAAGCGTTGCATAAATTCAACACAGGCAATTTATATATTAGTTTGTCCGATTTTTGATTTTCTAATTTTTCAATCCTTGCCACACATTCTTGAATATTTAATTATTAAAGTATCCGCTCTGGTTTTTCATCTACTCTGAAATTCTTAATGTCTTCCATACTGTTATTTTTGTCGTTTTTTACTTTGACTAATACCCATTATATATTATTATTTAGATTTTCCTCATTTTCAATTCCTTAATTTATTTTTCTAATTTTTCAACTTTGTCTATTACTTCCAGTAAAGCTTTATGTAATAATATAGGAACTTTTGTATATTCAATACCTAAATGTTCACGTCCGGTATGAACTACATTACTAATTTCTTTTGGAACTGCTTTTAATAAATCATCGGCAATATAACCTATATGGATTGCATCCTTGTCGTCTCTATCTTTTCTCTTGAACTTTTTAGGTTTGAATTTCTTAATCATACTTTTAAGTAAATCTACATCATATATTTAATTTTGCAAAAAATGTGCCGCGCGCGTCCATGAAAGCATGGTCATGTGTATGTGTAAACAACCATCTGTCTTGCTATCAAGGTCAACCATCTACCTCTGCTTAAAAGTAAACCATCTTTCCATATCAAGAGCATCTGACTTTCTGATGTTGAAAACGCGGGTTTTGGGGCAGCATACATACAAGGCTGCATACAAACATGTATACATATACATATGTTATCTCTCCCAACCCGTATTTTGGCACACACACGTAGATGGCAGCTGCACTTTTGAACCAGGCTCCCGGCTTTCCATCACACTACTGCGATGGCTTTTTTTTCATGAATTTGTGTCATCAAATTATCTGTGATGTGTCCCAGATGCAATTCACATATCCTGGTTCCTATACCAGGTCCTGATACTGTGCAAGAACGAAGTTTGTCAGAACGAAGAAGACCCTATCTTTGCATTCCTGTTGATGGTCAAATCTGTCTCAAAACTTGCAGGCCCGATCGCACCACCTGTGTCCTGGTGACTTCACTTGTCATCATCTCGTGATCTGGTCTTTGTGCTTCGCGTTTATACAGGTCGGGCCTTCCCCACTTTACTGGCCCTTGACTTGACCCGTTTTTCCTTGTGACTGTCTTGTCGTGGACACCTCTATAACTTGGTCTTGTGTTTCTCCTGCCTATCAGTGTGCATGGATCACCTTCTCATCCTGCAATCACTTCTTTGCTAAAGGAGTCCATCCCACCTTAACTTCGGCCGATGACATGTTGCGGGGCCGGCCATCGCCATCAACCATGACGCCCTAAGACAGGTTCTTGGTGGCTTACGTTGACTGTGCTACACCACGTTCTTAAACGATCGGGTTCTAGTCAGGCTGTGTTACCATCCGCTCGTCATCCGCCTTACTCTTGCAGCGCCCTGGCGCAAATGTCCTTCTCCTTTGCCTCCACCCATGTCTTGCAAGCATGACACAGCCTCTTGTCAAGGTCCTCGATCATCTTGTGGTTGTTGTCGAGGTAGCTAGACTCTATTTTGGCTAAAGGCGATATTTTGCCTGGCCCGTACTTCAAAAATCACACTTCTGTTACCTAAGCGATCCAAAGTGTTCCCTGGTCTTCCAAAGGCGCTCCAAAGTGTGGTCGAGGTAGCTCAACCATAAGATGGTTAGAGGCATTTGTGCGCTTTTATCAAACGTATACCTTTCGAAGCTTGCATGCCGTTTTGTTTCTTGAGAGCTAAGCTCGATAATGTTCAAAATTGCAACTTGGCTGCCTGATGTAGATAGCATTGGTGTGCAGATAAGCGCATATTTTTCTTTGGAGAGACATTGCATGCCCCGTGTTCCGTCATTTTTTTTGCATAGAGGCATTCAGCCGAGGAGGTAACATGACTTGCGCCCTCAACCATGTATGAAAAGAGTGTCAAACGCACGGGAACAAATCGGAAAAGACTGCGCGCAGCAAGCACAACATTTCAATTGAAGGTTGCCCCGCATACTATTCTAGATTGCCCATGCTTTTTAAATCGCCTTTCGACGCCTTTTTATAGCCTTTCCACGCCTTTTTATTGTCTTTCCAAGGACGGTCAATATCTTGAGCTAACCGCTGAACAGTTGTCGCAGGATTTGTGTTCAGACCTTTGCCAAAAGCGCAAAAAGATCTGCATTCAAGGATGGCAGTGGCTGCATGGTCAGGAACATGCATACTGCTATGTTGAATGTGTCACATAGACACGCGTCATATTTAGGCATGCCTAATTACAGCTAAAATATCATTTGGAAAGCACATATGACCGTTTTCCATGTAAAATCACCTGATCAGCGAGCTACTAAAACTCATTACATGCACAGGACCCTGTGGCAAGCTGAACTTCCACGGGTCCACCACGTCCACTCTTTTGGACCAATTTACGGTCGAGGGCCGTACTTTTATTCATAGCCTTTGTCTTTTATTTTGGTCTAGGCCATATAAAATATGGTCGGGGAAGGCCAGGGTGTTGCAGGTAGGCCAAGATTCCCTAGCTTTTCTTTTTATGGTCGAGGGACATTTGCTTTATAGCCTTTCTTTTTTTTTGAAGGTCAAGGCCGTAAAAAGTACAGTCGAGGAAGCTCTGGGAACACATCCCGAAACAAATGGCTCACGTGACCAAACAGCATGACCCAAGATCCTCGTCTGCCTGCTGCAGCATGTCCAGGCTCGAGCCTAGGCAGCCAAGTCCGAACACTGTACACTGTATATAATGACATGAGGGACTTTGGGAATAACACCTGAACAACGAACCGTGTCTGAAAAAATGGATGGTGACAAGCATGGGCCAGGCCGTAGCCTCAGAATGTTACACCAGAGAAAAGACGATGGACCGCAGGGTTGGAAATGTTGTTGAGCTTCAACATGAGGAGGGCTGCCTGTGTCTGCAAGGGCTGCGCAGCAGCGCCACGGCCATCCACGACGCAGGTGCTGCGGGTTGAGACACGGCATTTCCATTGGGAGCACCGGTGCTTTGGTGGACACACCTTGCCTTCCCACTTTGGGAGGATGCGGTCAGCCCGCAGCATCTTCACCACATTCAAGGGGGTAGCTGTAAGCAGCTGAGTCAAAGACCTCTTCCACTTGAAGCGGTCCATGCGCTGCCCGCCAGGTCCAGCTGCCAGTGAAGTTGTCCTGGTGCACTTCACAGCATCCCACGTCTTGTTCTTCTTCATCGCAGGCCTCTTGAGCAGTGTGCGGCCTTTGCCCTTCTTCGGATCAAGGAAAGGGTTGAACTCAGCCACCATCGGGAAGTATAGAGAGCGAGCTTAGCAGTCTGCGTAGAAAGCCAAAAGACTTGAAAGCATGTGCGTGTGAGGGACATGCGTGACAATATTTGTTCATAGGCACGGGCACTATGCAGACAGCAAATGCAAGCTCCTTTGTTTTCTTGATGAGAGCCATGCGCGGAGTGTGTTAATTAACCAAAGAGCCCCTTTGCTATATGTGTCAAGTGCACACTAGTTTGTGCATGCGTACCATTGGAGGTAGCCACTGTGTCACACAAACTGTGCAAATATACCACAGTTTGAACCCACGCCCTTTTGCAAAATGCTCACTCCAAGGTGCCATGACCAAAGGGGTTCTCTTCATACTCTGTGTCTTCCTTAGTCTACCGTGTCGGCCTGCGTGTTATCCTCATCATCCAACACAATGAAAGTCCTACTGGCCTTCAGCTCTGTGCTCCAGACCTTGGCCTTCTTCAAGGCCTCGTCTGCCCGGGCTTCCTCGATCTCTCTCTTGACCTTGACCTTCGTCTCCATCTTCTCGAGGCAAGACTTGTTTTCCTCACGCCCACGGAAGAGCTGCCTCAGCTGCTGGTTCTGCTTGTACTTGGGGTCCTGCTTCTCTTGCTTCTGCTTGAAGACAAGCTCAAGCCAGGCTTGCTCTTTGCGCACCTCCTCCTCGAAATTCTCGGGCAATGTCTTGCAGTTGTCCTTGTACTTGCCATACAGCATCTTTCCTGTCTGCGTCAGAAAGTCAGGGCCTTCCACAAAGCGGCGTGCCACCTTATCCTCGTTAACTCCAGAAGGGCGGTAGTACACGAACTTCTTGGTGTTGAGGATGAAGCATGCGCGCTTGAAGATTGCATCCACATCTGCACCAGATGCGTCTCCCTTAATGCTAGGCCGGACCATCTTCTTGAAGTCAGCGAACGTGATGTGCTGGTTGTAGTCCTCACCCTCGTTCACGTTCTCGTCATAGGTGTTTGCTGCGAGGGCACGGTGGTTCTGAACCCATTTGACTGCACCCCATTTTGCCCAGGACCTAGACTCATACAAGCCCACATCAAGCAAAGACTTCATGAGGTCGGGTCATCCAGAAAGTCGCCAATGGTCACAAGCCCAGGCTCCCCACACAAGAAGTCCAGCTCAGGTGCGCACCTAATGCAAGGCCGATGGTGACATTCAAAGATCTGCTTGTTCCGCCTGCACTGAGCCATCAGGACACTCCTTCCCAAAGGACTTTTGCCTGCACCGCTCTCCCCCAACAGCACCAAGGAAGACTTGTCGACATCCCACACAGCCTCAAGAATCTCGAGCACCCAGGGTCTGAAGAAGGTAGATGTCAAAGGCAGGGGCCAGTCGAATTCCTTTCTGGCAAGGGCACCATCGGAGGACAAAGTGCGAAGAGCTTTGTCCACCGGTGCTTGGGGCTATGGCCTGCTTGTAGCACGTGGACAGGTCATCAAAGTTGAAGTCAACAGGGTGCCTTGTGACGAGCTCCAGCCAGTGCGCGCCTCCACGCCGCCTGCCTCCGCCATGGGGAAATTGACGTGGTTGAAGATGCCAATTGGCAGTGAGGAGGACACAAAGGGTGATGGCATGCTTCTGCATACGTAAGCGTCGCATGCGTTCTTGAGGTCATCAAAGGTCATATCCTCAGGCTCCTTGGCCATGCTAGGACAGGATCAGAGCAAGGGCAGAAGAGGAGCAAGGAAGCACTGAGCCAGACAGCTTCACATATGGGCTCGGTTCTGCTCAGATTCCTGGAAAACTGAAAAAACTGAAAAAACTGAAAGAACTGAAAAAACTGAAAAAAACTGCAAAAACTGCAAAAACTGAAAAAAAAAACTGAAAAACTAAGGATTCTGAGGGACATGGCTGGGGGGGGGGGTCATGTCCCTCAGAATCCTTGTTTTTTTCAGTTTTTTTTCAGTTGTTTTCAGTTTTTTCAGTTTTTTTTTTTCAATTGTTTCATTGTTTTCAGTTTTTTTCAGTTTTTTGCAGTTTGTTCAGTTTTGCAGAGAGTGTCTTGTCTGAATTGTATTGAGGAATTGCCAGAGAGTTTCCAGAAAGCTTCCTTGAAAACTGAAAAAACAGCCTGACAACTGAGGGTTCTGGCAGATTCAGGTTTTTGTCAGAAAACAGTAAATATCAGTGTTTTCAGACCAAACCTGGGATATTTTTTTTGGGGGGGGTACCATATATATATATATATATATATTAATAAACAATGTTGAACCTGAATTTGCAAATGAGGTGTCTATTCAATAATAGAAAGTTGCTGTTGCTGACAAACAATTGGGCAAAAAAACAGGCAAACGGGCCAGGCAAATCTGGTCCTGGGCAAAAAGTCCGGGCAAAAGAAATCCGGGCAAAGATTAGGAATTCCTGGTTTGAAGTGGTCTTTGTTCGGAAAAACCAAGGGCAAACAGTCACGCAAAGGGGATACCCCACAAGAGGCCCCGATCATGTTCAATATGAGGGTTTTGGGGTCGTCGTTCATGTCAAGCAATTTTTTTGTGGGGATTACCAGCTCAAAGCCGTAGCCTTTTGCTTTTAACGCATGGTTAATCTAACGAAGCTCTTCCCAGCTCAAAGGCTAAAAAGCATTAGAGCTAGGAAACTCAATGTCGCAACTGGTCCCCAAATCATACAATTTCAGATAACGTCTCTATTAAAAAAGAAGAACAACAAGCCCCGGAGCCAGTAGTACTAGGAATCCGCGAGGAAGGCTTGGCAATACTAAATTTAGACTAGGCCATACTAGAGGAAGTTGTGGGAATGACAAAAGGCTAATATCACACGTGACATACCGGCGCTGGGCCCCCTTTGCCAACTTGCCCAGAGTTTCCACATGTCGCTTTCACTACCCGCTCTCCGCCCCCTTCCAGTCCCGCTTCTTCTACTTGGTTACCACCAGAACCCCCAAACCTGCCCAACGCCCAACGACATCGCGCGCCTTCTCCGGCTCGCTGTGTTCCTTCGTCTCCCCGCAGAGGCGCTGAAAGAAGCCCCGGAAGGCCTGATTTGATTGCCCCCAAATCCCCCCCCCCAAGTGATCGGAGCTTCGTGAAAATCCTGGGCCCTGCTTTGTCCGGCGGATTTCGCGACTGTGTCACATGATGAAAATTGTCTGGTTGAGTGTACAGGCCCCTGTTTTATCAAGAGGGTCATGAATCTTTGAGTCAACAGGGGAGTGGCGGGTGATCCTGTTCTTCTCCACCTCCCCCAGGAAGGGGCGCCAAACTGCCAATGATTGGGCCCCCATCTTCCCGCCTCGATTGGGCAGCCCCTTTCACCTTTTCCGCCAATTAGATCATATCCCACCTCCTCTGCACTTTTCCGCAAAGAGAATCCGTCAATCAAAGCCGCTAAAATAGGAGCCGCCGGATTCAAGCGTCCAACCCAAATTTTGCTGCACCCTGCTCCCCTTCAGAAGCTGCCATTTACTGGCAAGTTCTAACACAACTCCAACTGTTTACCCCATTCTGCAAAACAAAACTTAGGCCTCCCCCCAAAAAAACATACTAAGAAAAAAGGACCCCTCCCCCCCCCCCAACAAAAACAACTCCCCCCCCCCCAAAAAAAAAGGAAGCAAGAAGTGCTTAAACCCAACCCGCACCGGGTGCTCCCAAACCTCTCGCGACTTCGGGCAAATCAAATCCCTCGAGGGCCTCCAGCAGGTTCGCTCTTACTTGAAGGCTTGATGGACAGGTTGCCATGGGGCTCGGAGTCATTGCCCTCCAAGCCGCTCAGTCGCATGGTCCGAGTATGTCTGTGTTTGGTCAGTATGTCTCATCCAGACAGGTGTTTAGGACTGGCCCAGTTTTCACCCGCCAAATCCCTCGCCTCCAGCAGGTGCCGCCGCTTCCGGCCCTTGCTGCGCCGCGGCAGATCTCTGCCGCCCGCGTCCAGCTGCGCGTCGCGGGCCTTCAGCAGGCCCAGCGGCCTGGAGGCACAAGGACCTGGGGGGATCATGCATATATATATATGTATATGTATGTATATATGTATGTGTATATGTATATATGTGTATGTATAATATGTATATATGTGTATGTATCATATGTATATGTATAATATGTATATGTATGTTTTGTTTTTCAAGGGTTCCCTTTTGGGATTGGTTTCAGGGGACACTTAAGACCAACGGGGGCTTGGATGGAAGCGAAATCCAGAAATCGCGCCACGGAATGAAACCATGGTTGAAACCGGAACGTTTGTTGCGGTATTTACGTTGGGGAATCTCATCATTCCAGGGTTTCTGAACGGTGGTGCGGAATGGATTCGTCCATCCACACCCCCCTATTCTAATCAGGCACCCTCTGGTGGACATCAAATTTTGGGATTTCTCTCCACCAAGCATTTTCCCTGCACCTCATGGCCATGTACAACCCACTGAGTGGTGACCCAAATGTTCCTGCAAGAAATCTGGGCAAGTCAAAATCCTATGCAACTGGAAAGCGTGCTTTTGCTCGTACCAAAAGAATCCGGAAAGGGCGCCACGCGCACGCTGAAAGCGACCAGGTTCCCTGAGCTTTGAAAATGCGTTTGGCTTGTAGAGATTGGCACCCCCAAGATTAATTTCGCTTAGGATGTGCCAGTCTCGTAGAAATATATTTCAAATATCAAACAGTATATTTCAAAATACGTTTGGCTTGTGTTTTCGTTTCTTCCCCTTTGAACTCACGGATTCGACAAGGGTACTCTCCAGAAACGACATCATACCCTCCCCTCCGGCAGTTGCAACTGGGCTTCGCAAACCTTCATACTGACTGCCGATTACCGCTACTCCTACCCCTACAACCTGCAACCAACCGACCGACCGACCAAGACCGAAACAACCAGCCAGCCAACGAGACAGCCAGCCAGCCAGCCAGCCAGCCAGCCAGCCAGCCAGCCCACCCACCCACCGACCAACCCACCAAAAAACAAAAACAGGCATCCAGCCAGCCAGTGGGAAAAACTGAACCAAGCAATGGTTCACAATCGTTCCCAACATCTACCAACTACACCCCATAAAGGTAGCAAATATGGCAGGAAGCTGATGCAAAAAAGGTTCAGGGGTCAGAATGCAGAAAGCGGATGTGCCCACATTGCCCCTCCCAATTCCCACCGCAACACTCCTGGTGCTTCATCCCTGCGTCTTGGCTCATGCGAGGCAAATCCAAGTTGCATCGAGCGAGAGATTCCGAGATTCAATGGCCCTAAGACCTCAAACAAGAACATCTTCCTCAGCCTCCGTGGCTTTGGTAGGAAGCCAAGCAACAAGCTTCAGGCGGAATGCCCTGGTCACCAACCTTCTCGAAAGAAAACATTCCACGCATTGACTGCCAACAGGGGCCCAAATCGCTTGCTGGTGTTCAGCAGGGAATGAGGGAATGACCCCATAAACCACCATCCAACTGCTGGTTTGTCCTTTCTTCGGGTCTCCCCAAAACCGGTTCATTCCACTTCTCCTTCCCTAGCCATCTCTCGCACCCATCGCAAGATCCGTCGCCCTGCGAAAGCGCCTCCCCCAAAGCTCCGGCCTCGGCATGGCCAGCAGCGAGCAAATGTACCTGCCGTCCTCCAGGGCCGTCTCCATGTCACCTACGCGTCCGCAGATCTCTCACGCCCATCCCTCCCGCTGAATCGCGCAAAGAGAAGTCCCTTCGGGTGACGTGCACAGAAGTGGCATGAAGCCTTCGGGGCGTCCCGAACAAACAAAACCAAAACCACCTGATGGATGGTTTCTTTCGGGGTCCTTCCAATTCTCATTCCCTGCATCTCTCGCACCAGCAAGGCACAAGAGCAGCGCCGAAAAACGATTTCGCGTAGCGGAGAGTCCGAACTTTCTGCAGTTTGCCTTCCGCGCTTTTGAGGTCGATCACCGAATGGGAAATATCCCATTTCACCTGGGACCTGGGAAGGTCTCTGGAACCATTCGAGGGTCAAAGAAATCGCCATCCTCATGGGAAAAAAATGCGGGGAGAAAGACCATGGAAAAATTCTCGGGGAGGGAAAAAACAACTCTTATCCAGCTTCCATGAAACCCACCTGAACTTTACCAGATCTGAGGACAGCTATGAATTTCATAGGGATCCCCCTGAAAAGTGGCCCCACCTAAGTGCTGTCCAAGGGGGGTCCGTAGAATTGAAAAAAACATGCCCGCATCAGGAGGCGAGTGGCCTTTTCGGGGGTGCTTGAAGGGGAAATCTGGGGTTCCCAGGGTGCCGTGATAATGCCCGGCTACCACAAAAACCAGCTAAAAACCCTATAAAAAACCTATGAAAACTGGATGGCTGGGATCCACCATAGTGTGAGACACCCGCTGCACTCCCACCCCGGAAATCCCATGCCTTCGCGTCGGGGGCTTCTGCTGCGGGTGCGCCATGACATGGTCGCTCTCCGGACGTGGGGGTCATCCACATGGAAAAACCCGCGGTGCCCGGTTCATGCGAAGTCCCCCTGGGCGAAGAATGGCTCTCTCCTTGCCCCAGCAAAATATTGTATTGTTTGCCTGGTTAGTGGAAAACAAAGGGGACCCAGAAAAAGGAAAAAATCAAAAGGGAAACTAATTCTGGGGAAGTCTCTTGTTCAGGGGGTGGTTTCAAAGGCAGATCAAAAGGAAACCACCATATCATCGCTCTTACGTCTGCTAGGAACCTGCGTCCAAACGCGCGACCTGACATCTGGAACCTGCGTCCAAAGCGCATTGAACCAACAAACTCTTGTGGATTTTGTCTTGTGGGGAACCCTATAAATGGTCCCCATCGGTGGTTGGCGTCCTCTCCCGAGGATTTTCCCTCAAAGAGATTTGGAGCAAGCTGCTTTGCGCGGGGTGATGCAAGCTTGGGGCGCAACACAGCCGTCCGAACTCGAGACATAACTTTAGTTGGTTCCAGTGGAGGTCCATATGTTTCTGAAGGTCAAACATAGGTACTCAAAATAAAGCCTTGGTAAACAAAACCAAGGACTAAAACCTGTGGTCCCCTGGTGGTTTAAGTTTGACCCATACCCATATCTTTCTGAACTTTTCATGATACATGTTTCAGCTGGATCAGGGCCGAGCGGCAAGCGCGGCAGCGGAGACGGACATTCAACCTAATGCTTCCCGCACCAAAAAGCCAAGCAAGAGGTGGCTAGGCATGGTGGAAGCTGTTTAGGTGGAAAAACTCCAAAAGGAGGTTGAAATTTCGAGCCACGCAAGATGTCCGTGCTAGCAGCATGCGTGAATAAGAAAATTCGGTCAGAAACAACAGCAAATTTATGTATTCCCCTAAGAGGACGCGGTATTGATCTTGCTGCTGATTGCAAAGGCTTGTGCCAACCCTACAGGAGCATCCTGTCACACAATGGCCGACTTCGAAAATTGCATCTATCGGAAAGGATACATCCAGAAACAAATCTGCGACGTAAGCATCATCGAACGTACGGCACCTGGCACAAAGCGACGCCAAAAGCCAAAACTGGCAAAGAACATGTGTGCTGTCAATGATCAGTCCAAGAACCCAAGAAGCAGTTTACCTGTCACACGAGTCACACGACATCAACTCGATAAGGACTACAGTTGCGTTTGTCGAAGACATGTTTGGAAGCGTCGTCAACATGCAGTCACCTTGCACGCCTGGTTCCAACCCTGCACATCCCCGATCTGCTTCTTGGCCTGCCAAACAAAAAAGACTCAAAGAATTGAAGCTCAAAGCAAGTGACCGTTGAACATGTGAAAACTGAAAGCAATCCGGCCAAGGCAGCCAAGATGCAATTGTTTGGGCGGCTAGAAGTCTACTTAATCTATAGGCTATGGCAACGCTGCTAGTGGGCGTTTCTGCTCCAACAGTTTTCTAAAACTAGGGTGTAACGACGCACTGTGATGCTGGCGATGTGGATCGGACAGGTGACGTTGGTGACCCTGGCGACGCTGGCGATGCGGCCAGTGAAAAGCCCAGCGCGGCATACTCCGCAGCCGACCCTCCGAAAAATCCAGCGCAGCACTCGCCCAGTTGCAGCAGACTTCCCAAGATGTAGGCAAAACGACAGCCACGCAGAGGCGCAGGTTGGCAGATTTGGCCTTGTTGGAGCGGCGTGGGTGAAGTTGCCCTGACGTTTCTGAAGCGGAGCGCGGCTTGCGGCAGCCCGGGGGCTTGTCATTGATGGCGCGGCGGAGCTTGTTCCTCTCCTGCAGATGATTAAGGGCCTTCGCCTGCAACAACTTGACACGCCACCTGGGCTCACGCAAGAGCCTCCAGAGCACCGGCATCCAAGCCTTCAGCCAGCGCGCCCCTGCAGTGAACCAGCACGCCAATCCCACCTGCCCAAGCTGCTTCCGGTTGCAAAAATCACCTGCGCGACCGACCAGAAGAAGACCTGCAAGGACACGCTCGCTCTTGTCTGGGCATAGCACAAAGTGGCCGGCCCAACTGGATCCACCAACCGATCCATTTCAGCCAACATGCGCCGTGACAGCGGCAAAGCCGGAAGCACCAGCCAAGCAAACCTGCAGGCAATGCAAGATCGCAGCCTTGACCCCCCAGCCGCAACCGAAGTGACAAGTTTTGTATACCAGCCAGTGCTGAGTACCGGCAGAGTCAATAGCCACAAAGACTGACAAACCTCGCTCTGCATCCGTCGATCCGACCTGTTCCGGCAAAAGGCACATATGACGAATCAACCCCGCGCTGGAAATACGCGCGAGAGCTACAGCTTCATCGTTTGAAATCCCCCAACAACTTGCGGGATTGGAGTCAGACCTTCTTAAAATCTAAGTTGTTTGGTGTCATGTTGACCCGTCACTAACATGTGCGAATCTATCCTAACTCTGCCCCGGTGCAAACATCTTGAAAAAGGCCGTCAACTCTCCAAAAGCGCTTGTTTCGCTGCAAATCGACAAGTACAGTGTCAAATCTCAGTTGTTCAGTGACCCTGGAAAAAAGAGGGAACCCTTTTTGGGGCTTGGACCATTTTTAGTGGGGCAGCCACCTAAAGAAAAGGGGGAAAGAATTGGTGCCACTGAACAACTGAGACATAGTTCCCATGCCACGGTGAGCCAGGCTGTACCAACCCCCTTCGGCCATCGGTGTACACCAAAGCGGATATGCCCGTTATATAAGCTGGGTGAAGCAAAGAGTTAGCAAGATATGGGTATGGATCAAATTAAAGTTTAGACCTCGGTTCCATTTACCAGGGTTCCATTTTGGGCACGGATTTTGACCCACAGCCATATCTCGGCTATTTATATCTACCTCCAGGAATTCCACGCACCAGGCAAGCACGCGAGGCCATTTTCCCTTGGTCGCCTTGGGCATGCTCGGGGTCTGGAACAGATGGGCCAAAGCAAAGCAGACATTCTTCGGTCAAAAAGCCGCGCTTCTTTCAACCTCTGCTTGTACTGAAGAACCCTTCATGCCACATAGTCCGAATTTTGGACGAGTTCCCTTGAGGCATCTTAGGAAGCAAGCTTACAGTGAATCAGCTGCGGAAAAAGGCAACTGGCTCTAGACTCGACCTCGCCCGGCTTGGCTTCAGGTAGAGCTCTTTCCCTGCCCCATCCGGCACATGAGGAGAGGTTGGAACATGAGAAACGTCCTTTGACTCTTGTAACCGGTGGAGGGCACAATCAAACTAAACATAACTTCTTTGAGACCAATTCTGCCAGTCCACCAGTGGTCTCCTATTTCTGATGGCCTGTACGTGAGTAGCTGCCCGAGCAAAGGGCTGCTTATAGTCTTATCAACCTGAACATTACCCCAAAATGGTGCTTGCATGTTGGTCTAGTGGAAAATGTAAAGTCTCCAACGGCCAAATTGTATTTTTAAGGAGCTTTTGAGTAGTTCAAAATGTTGAACCTGTTTCCAATTTATTGCGTAAACTTGGCTCAAGGGGTGCAAAGGACGACCGATAGCATGTGTCATGTCTCCTGTACACTTCTGGGAGACATATATATATATATATATACATATATATATATATACTTGGTTGCTGTGGCCCCCCCGCAAAAAGTCTAACTTTTGGGGAATTTAGTAGAAAACACCTTTACTTCCCAAAAAGTTAAAGTCAAAGATCCAACCCAATAGCAGTCAAGTATATACATATATATATATATATGTATAAACAGAAACTTGCGGGCACCGCCGTGGAGGACTTGTGACTCAAAACGCATCACATTTTCTGCATGTGCCAACCTCTCCGAGTGGCTTTAAGCCACACCGTCACAACCAACGGCTTCTTGCATTGGAAGGTGAGACCTATCGTTTTGTATCTTCCGCGCTTTCGTTTTTCAGCTGCGGCCCTTCTTGCCTGTGGTCCAATGTCACATGCGCTCTGTTTCCTTTGACAGGGTGTGAATGTTCATGGGTCCGAAAGCACCCCGTCCACAAACCAGGCACATGTCATTCCCGCTCCCCTAGTCGCAGTCGCACGTCCGACTTCAAAAACAAATTGGGGCCAAAAATGAGAACACCTCCAAGATCCAGGCTTAGACCTCAGAATTCTCAAAGAAAGGACCCCCCTTCCAGCTGGACACCCCCCGAGGCCTGAGGGTTCAAAGCACTAGGAGATATGCCAATTCCCAAATGGACTTGCAGATCCACTTTTTTGATCCACCAAAATCGCACAGCTAGAACGCCAACAAATCGAAAGTCGGCCTTGCAACTATGTCCAAGTCCTCTCAACATCGCGTCACCGGAGACATGTCCCGTGAGGCTAGGGCCTCCATGTAGCAGGGGACTGGCTTGCGCAAAGCTTTCGGGGCATCCCGCAGCCGTGGCATCACAAATGGCACACAGAGAGAATCCCGAGCCCCGGATCTGGACCCAAGAATCAAGGTCCAAATCGCCCCCAGGGCGAGAAGCGATTTGGTTGATTCAGTGCCGCATCCCTATCCGCTTGGATGCGCGCCTTGCCGAATTGTGACAGGGCCAGCATTCCGGCGATTTTTTTGGCTGAGACCCCACGCAGAAACGACATGTGTCGCAGGCAGTCTGCCGGACTCGGGCCCAAACCGGCGCGCATCACGTGCGCTCGCGCGTTCTAGGCCCGCGCTTCGGCGCGGGGCAGCGTCAGGACCTGAAGGCGCTCCGGAGTGACGGTGGGTTCTGTTTTTTTGTTACATATATATATATATATACATAATATATATATATATATATATTTGCCGAGGGGCCCTGTTCGGCTTGGTTTTCGGGGAAGCCAAAAGGAAACTTGGACATGTTTATTCACATGCCCACAGGATCCCCCTGTTCCAGCGTCTACAAGCAGAGATAGGAGAGTGCCTCCTTCCAGAGCCAAGCTTGCAAAACCTGAAGCGAATAGGGTAACAAAGCTCCAACTGGCTTTGGGCGGAATCCCAAAAGGAGTTGATGCCTTCTGCCTGAAGAAACACCAGCGCGCCGAAAGCGTGCAGGGCTGCCTTGCGACAAAGCAACCAACAGTATTGCCCGGTTGAAGGCGCCGGTGGAAAGCTGCTGAGTCTCCCGGCATTCTTATCATTCTTTTCCCACGCCCGGGCCGTGCCGGAATGCGCAAGCTTGCTAAGCATGGCCGCCACATCCTTGGCCTTTGCAGCAAGTCACAGGGAAGGGGCATGGCGTCTGAGGGCCCAGTGTCCAGTGACCCTGGCAAAAAAAGTGGAAAGCTTTTGGGGCTGACCATGTTTGTTCGGAAAGCCGCCAAGAAAAGGGAACAAGGGTGCCACTGAGCAACTGGAAAGGGGGGGAGACGGATTTGGGGGCATAGCATTGCTTGTCATCTGCCAACAGCAACCACAACAACCACAACCAGAATCACAACAGCCACAACCACCACGCACACTAGCACACCACCACCCTTCAGCCACAGGAGTCTGCACGGGCGCCTGCGTGGGTGTGGTCTGTTTTCATGTTGCCATGTTTTTGGTTGCCTACAGCCTGCAATCCTTTGCTGGCAGCGCTAAGTTCATGCCTGCTCGAATGAACACACAGCCAACACCAGCAGTAGCAGCGGTAGCAGTAACAGTCGCAGTGCTGCCACTGCTGCCACTGCTGCCACTGCTGCGACTGCTGCCACTGCTGCAGCAGCATGCCGCTGCTGCTGCTGTTACTGCTACTGCTATCACATCTACCAACGTATTTCGACTACAGCCAGAAGCCATAATCCTCCTAGTGCTCCTATTGCCCCGCGCCCTGCTTGCGGCTCATGCTCTTGCTATCATCACCGCCACTGCAACAAGACTGCAATTTCTTGCCATTGTTGCAAAAGGACAAACTGATGGCTGGGCACCACAGGGAGCAGAACAAAAACATCTCAAACATTGAACCAACAATCATGCAAAACGACCCTCCATTTGCTATTTGCTGTCTTGCAGCCGGGCTGCGGAAACACTGGTGCGATGCACAGGCGAAGAGGCCTCCGCTGATGGAGACACTGGACGGCCTCGGCTTTTGAACGCCCAGGGTTTCGTTTGCATCTTCTTTCTGACCGCAGATCACAAGGATCACGCACACATACGCACGTGCACAAAAACACACACGCACATGCACACACACTCTCGCACACACACACACACACACACACACTCTCTCGCAGCACACACACACACACACGCACACACGCACACACGCAAACACGCACACACACACACACACACACGCACACACACACACGCGCACACACGCACACACACACACACACACACACCACACACACACACACACACACGCACACACACGCACACACGCACACACGCACACACACGCACACACACACACACAGACACACACACACACAGACACACACACACACAGACACACACAAACACACACAAACACACACACACACACACACACACACACACACACACACACACACACACACACACACACACACACACACACACACACACACACACATATACACATACACATATACACACACACACACCCAGACACGCAGACACGCAGACACGCAGACACGCAGACACGCAGACACGCAGACACGCAGACACGCAGACACGCAGACACGCAGACACGCAAACACGCAGACACGCAGACAGCAGACACGCAGACACGCAGACACGCAGACACGCAGACACGCGCACACGCGCACACGAGCACACGCGCACACGCGCACACGCGCACACGCACACACGCACACACGCACACACGCACACACCCACACACACACAGAGAGACACACACACACACTTACACACACACACACACCAAAAGGACAAACAGACAAACAAACAAACAAACAAACAGACAAACAGACAGACAGACAGACAAACAAACAAATAACCAAACAAACAGCGCGCGCAAAAGCACCAAAAAAACACTTGTAGAGAGTAGAGGGAGGGTCCCCTCTCAAAGAAATAACTCTCGACACGTTTGCGGAAACCACGCAACGAACATATCACATGCATGCTCGTCTCTTTCGAGCCAATCAAGCCGAATCTCTCCTAGGTCCTCCAGTAGAGAGGTTAGAATAAGTTGGTGCCAACTTTTTTCTGCAGTCTATTTTGGTGCGGAAAACCCGCCCCCAAAAAAGAAACGGTAAAAGGGCACGATCCTGGAGGACCTAGTCTCAAAGAAAAAGACACACGACACCCCTGCCACGGATGGCCCTTGTTTTGGGGCCCCGAGCTGACGCAAGGCGCAGGCGCTGCGGACAGTCTTGGGGCCTTGCGAGGTCGTTCCATACGTCCCAAAAACAAACGCGCGGGGGTTCCGAATGTGGGGAGCTCAAAGAAGGTTTGGAGGAGGGGTGAAGAAGGGTGTGGGCAGTCCTACCTTTTACCTTCCTACACCTGTCTACCTTAGAATCCTGACCACGCAGACTCTTCTCTGACGGTCGAAGGCAGGAAGAAGTGAGTGCCGAGACAGTGAAGAGATAGCTGTTAGCGACGGAAAGGTCCAAAGGTCGCAAATCCTTGACAGGTAACTTCCGTCCAGCATGAGCGGTGTGTGGACTTCCTCACTGTCACTTGCCTCGTCTCTCAGAAAACCGAGTCATCCTTTATTAGGAAGCCAAGGGCCTGACAATAAGACCCTGAGCACCTTTCCCTTTCACTCGCTCACTTGCGAGGCGACAACTTTTTTGGGACTCGCCTGCCTTCTCGCCATCTCTTCACCCTTTCCTTCTTACTCACATCCTAGCGGCTCCGGAATTTCCAGGTGACAGGAAAATGATGGAGGAAGAGCAGGGTGTGAGCAGAAGAGGAAGGCCCATCTCTTCACCTACCAGTCATTCCCTTCTCTCCAATGTCCTTTCGGTAATTCCCGGAGACTAGAAGAGATGGATGATGTCACTCCCTTCTCCAGCCTATTTCTTCCTACGGCTGGGAGTGACATGATCTTCCTCTCCAATAGTCCTCTTCCCAGCTTCTTCCGGCGCTTGGTCTAGGATAGAGAGTTGGAGAGGGAAGAGGCTTCGGTGTGGAAAATAAAGTGTCTGGCCTCGGGAAGGTAACGACATGCCGGAGAGAAATCAAGACATGACAGTGGATACTCCTTCCTAATCCCTTTCCTTTCCAGATCTTCCTTCTCTGGGCTCTTCCCTGTCTACATCCTGGCTCTAAGCGATGACATGAATTCCTCCACTCTCTTCCTTCTCTCTCTCTCTCTCTCTCTCTTTTCCTCTTAGGCAAGCAGAAAGGCAGGCAGGCAGGCAACCAAGCAGACAGGCAAGAAGGCAAGCAGGCAAGCAGGCGGGAGGCAGGCAGGCAAGCCAACAAGCAGGCAACCAAGCAGGCAAGCAGGCAACCAAGCAGACAGGCAAGAAGGCAAGCAGGCAAGCAGGCAAGCAAGCAACCAAGCAGGCAAGCAGGCGGGCAGGCAGCAAGCAAGCAGCAGCAGGCAACCAAGCAGACAGGCAAGAAGGCAAGCAGGCAAGCAGGCAAGCAAGCAACCAAGCAGGCAGGCAGGCAGGCAAGCCAACAAGCAGGCAACCAAGCAGGCAAGCAGGCAACCAAGCAGACAGGCAAGAAGGCAAGCAGGCAAGCAGGCAAGCAAGCAACCAAGCAGGCAAGCAGGCGGGAGGCAGGCAGGCAAGCCAACACGCAGGCAACCAAGCAGGCAAGCAGGCAACCAAGCAGACAGGCAAGAAGGCAAGCAGGCAAGCAGGCAAGCAAGCAACCAAGCAGGCAAGCAGGCGGGAGGCAGGCAGGCAAGCCAACAAGCAGGCAACCAAGCAGGCAAGCAGGCAACCCAGACAGGCAGGCAAGCAGGCAAAGGCAAGGCAAGCAGGCAAGCAGGCAAGCAAGCAACCAAGCAGGCAAGCAGGCGGGAGGCAGGCAGGCAAGCCAACAAGCAGGCAACCAAGCAGGCAAGCAGGCAACCAAGCAGACAGGCAAGAAGGCAAGCAGGCAAGCAGGCAAGCAGGCAAGCAGGAAGGCAGGCAGGCAGGCAAGCAGGCAAGCAAGCAGGAAGGCAGGCAGGCAAGAAGGCAAGCAGGCAAGCAGGCAAGCAAGCAGGCAAGCAGGCGGGAGGCAGGCAGGCAAGCCAACAAGCAGGCAACCAAGCAGGCAAGCAGGCAACCAAGCAGACAGGCAAGAAGGCAAGCAGGCAAGCAGGCAAGCAAGCAACCAAGCAGGCAAGCAGGCGGGAGGCAGGCAGGCAAGCCAAGCAGGCAACCAAGCAGGCAAGCAGGCAGGCAAGCAGACAGGCAAGAAGGCAAGCAGGCAAGCAGGCAAGCAGGCAAGCAGGCAAGCAGGAAGGCAGGCAGGCAGGCAAGCAGGCAAGCAAGCAGGAAGGCAGGCAGGCAAGCAGGCAAGCAGGCAGGCAAGCAGGCAAGCACGGCAAGGCAAGGCAAGGCAAGACAAGCAAGGCAAGGTAAGGCAAGAGAAGGCAAAGCAAGGCAAGGCAAAGCAAGCAAGCAGCACGGCAACCTCAAGAATCCGAGCTGTTGAAATCTGTTTGCATGCTTCTCTGGTTATTTTTTGTTTTTTGTTTTTCCGGGAGAGGTTTTTGGCCGCCACTCGCGCATAGAAGTCTGAAGCCGACTCAAAGCCCAGGGGAGAAATATGTCTTGGTGGCGTCTTGACTTTTGTTGGTTGACGGGAAGAATCATCCTTCCCCCATGGAAAATTCTTCTCAACCAACCAAACAGCCACCAAAATGTGGTCTGTGGCTCTTCCAAAGGCTCAGCTAAAGGCTTCGTCCCTCAATGTCCCTTTGTTGCACCTCCGAAAGCGGCGATCGTGTCAAGGGAATTTTTACGCAGACGCCTGTTGGCAGCCGGGTGACATTGAGGGCTTTCAAACCAGGGGCCTCCTTCTCTCAGAATGTTAACCCCGGATGAATAAACCCCTGGTTGATTTTGAGAGATGGGGGTGTCCAATTCCTTTTAGTGGTTGGATTCAGACCACTTTTGGAGGGGTTTTCACCCCCCTAAGAGTGGGACGGGTTTATTAATCCTGGGTCAACATTACTCATACCATGTGGCTTCCAGCTTGGGGCCCGTTTTTAGACAATCTTTAGACTAAACCCACCCAGCGCCTGTCCGAGTTTCGTCAAGGGACGCAAGGACCCACCCAATGCCAATAGCTGCAAATGGTCAAGCCGGCCGTTTGGCTGCTGCGACGTCTCAGGAAGAAAAAAAAAACATGGACATACCCCCCACCCATACTCTCAGAATCTGCGGGATCTGCGGCATGTGCGTTTCTCCCGGATGGCTTCTGTGGAGCTCCCATCTACCCTGCGCCGATGTCAGCCTACTCTCGAGGCCCCGGGCCGCGCGCAGAATGTCCTCCGCGTCGCGGGAGTGGGGCGCAATCACCTCGAATGCGGCGCCACAAGAACCTCCCGTCGAATGAACCAACCCCCTTGAACCTGCGCCACAAGAACCTGACGTCGAGTGCGGGGTGAAGAAAGAAAGAACCCGACGAGAGATGGTGTCCTTTAGAAAAGTCTTCGAGTAACTGCGCCTGTTTGCGATTGGGGACCCTTTGGTGGGCATTTGGGATGAAACCCAGTTATGGGTGTTCTTGCGTAAAACTGTACATCCTCTCACCTCAATGTTCAACCCTAGACCCAGTTGTTTCTACCAGCATTTGCTTAGTAAAGGGCAGGGATGCAAGGTGTAAATATGTGTACCATCATCAAGTGAGTGAAAGGCAATGCGAGAGATGTCACCGAACAGTGACCCAGTATCCGTACTTGCACGTGTCCATATTTACAGATATATATATATATATATGTGTGTGTGTGTGTATGTGTATATATATATATACACAATTACCTTGCCTGAAAGTTCTCAATGCAACCTGCGATTAAAAAACAATGATGCTCCCTTCACCTCCCTGAATCTCCAAGTGCTTGCCGCCATCAAACTCATCCGCAACCTGCCAACGTCCCAGCTTCTTTCAAACGTCTGGCTTGTCACACCGAAGGCGCGTAGGAGTGTGCAAAGCATTCCCTTTAAACTCTCCAGATCCTCCCAACATGGTGCGCTTCAACAGAACTCGGTGTTTGCCACACAAGCAGCGATGAAGCTGCATCCGACACAATCCCTCAGCCTTCATGATGGAAATAAGAAAGTTCGGGAGCGGATTCGCCAGTGAAAGGAATGCTGGCTCGCTGGAAGATGGCTGATTGGCTGCTTGATTTAGCCGCCCCGTTCTTCTTCACGCTCACCAGGTGAAGCAATGGCCTGCTTTGCACCAAACGAAAACTTAACCCAGAGGAGAGACCATCTCCCCCACCCTCTGCAAACTTGGTTCGAAAACCTCTGGGGCCCCCCACCGGCTTGGCCGTGAAGGGCCGCAGAGTGGTGCCCTCAGGAGAAAAATCCATGGGCTTCCACTGAAGGAGCCAAACTGAAGCCAGATCCAACAATGGAATTGGACGCAGTCCTTACAATGAGGGACATCCGCAAATCATGGACGGCCCTACGTCCAGCCCACCCCGCTCTCCCCGTTTGCACGTCAGAACCAAATCCTGCCTGAGTGCGGTTCAAACAATGGTCGGCCAGAAATCGTTCAAATCAGATGTGTGTATGTACGTGTACTTATGTATGCCTTCAACATGTACTAGAAGGCAATGCACTGTAAGGCATTGTAGTTGCTCGCCTTGCGCTGAATCGTTGGCTCACTTTGACTTTATATCTGTTCCTAGGACTCGTATATGTCATTCCTCAAACCGCCCCCCCTCCCCCCCTTTCCCCCAATTCCCCCCCCTTGCCCCTTCCCCCCAATTCCCCCCCGTCATCCCTCCTTCCCCGCTCTTTCCCCCGTTTTCGGCCACGTCTTCCGGCCTTGGTCTTGGCCGGGCGCCGGGTGCCTCCACATGGCCCCGCGGACAAGGGCCGGCGCTTCGAGCGCCTCGGAGAGCTGGCGCTGGACGTGTGGTCCGGGAGACCAAAGACCAAAGCCTTGGACCCTAAAACCAACAAGACTTGGGGGAATGTACACTAGGGCACTTGTACATGGAGCCCACGGAAACAACAATCTGCTTGGACCAACAAGAAAAGGCGCCACCCGGCCTGAAAGGACGGTTGATGTCCATGCCATCCCGTGAAAACCGATGGGTGGCCGGGGTGCCTCGTCTCTTGGCGAGCTCTGGGCGGCTCTGAGCCCCGAGCTGGCGCATGCGCTGCTCAATCTGAGACCTTGGGAACCGACAAAAAAAACACTGAAAAAATCGCGCAGTTGAACCCCGTCCGGCCAAAGATCCCGCGGCAAAGGGGAGAACCTAGGAGGGGTGTGCCAATCTTCGAAAACGAAAACATGGACTATGAAAAAGACAAGACTAGAATCCACCGTCGCCCGGCAGGACTTTTGGGCATGCAATGAGTTTGGACACCCCGAACGTGTTGCACGGACGGGGCGGCGATGAGGAAATTCAGGAAAAACAAGTCAAGGTCAGCTATTAGCAAACGACGCAGTGACATCCCCTCGAAATGCCCAAGCACCAAGAGATGCCCAAGCACCAAGAAATCAACTGCAAGCAGAGGCGAGACACGCGTTTGCGCTGCACGTCAAGTGGTGTCGGCGGGTGGCTGAAACGATGAATCCTCATTTTGGGCAGCACCCAGAAATGCCTCCGAGCCAAAGGATCGATCCGCTGGGCAGCTGGCCAGTGGTGAGGAGTGCACCCCGTCATGTCTTGCACCAGCTGGGCTTTCTCCTGTGAGACTCACCCCATTCGCTCCGAACGAACGAACGCGGGCGGCGTAAAAGTAGAAGAGAGAACTCAGGCTTGCCAAGGGAAACCCTACAACTTCCCAAGTATGTTGAAAAAGGCACCTGCCCAAGTCCCCCTCAAAAAGGGGGACACATCCCATCTCGTGCGGGGAAATGCCACCCCCGGTTGGAAAGGAGTACCACGGGCCGAGTCGCAACGCAGGAACAACATCAGTGGGATTTGTTTGATGGATAGATGGCCATGGGTCACAACCCCGTAATTCCAGTGAACATCCCAATCCCCACTAAAATAGACTAAAATGGAGGTACATCTACCCCAAAATGGGATCCTATTGGTTTGACCCACAGCCAAATGATCTGCCTGTTGCTCTTTCATGATGTTCTTGCTCTAAGTCATTGGCGTTTCTTGCTTTGCTTTCTCCCTACATTGATTGGTGCAGGAGATCCTTGCACGTGAGGGCCTTGTAGCCAAGGCTTTCAAAGGGGCTCTCAAGCAAATTGAGCAAGCCCTCAAGAACTTACTTCCCTTCCACTGAAGAACCTTGAGTCCAAGACGCAGGGTTTTTCTTCTGCATGGCCAAAGGCTTCGTCTTTTTTCGAGCCATCGACGGGGATCCCGAGGGCTCCTCCTCACTGAGGAGCTGCCACAGGATCTGCTTGTCGCTGTGGGCGCCGCGGCCTTCCCGAAATCTCTCCCAAGGGCATGGGACTTTGGCAGCACATGCTGACCAAAATTGTGGGGGGGTGCCTTCAATTAATTGGTGGGAGGGTATTCCTTAGGAGTGTTTTGAAGGGAAGAAGGGCAAACGACTTGGGCTGTTCCTAGTTGGGGACCCAGCTTTTGCGCCCTGGAAACAGGCCCAAGAGCTCCTGGGGCCCGCCAATCGAATCGTGGCATGGGCGATTCTGTTCGTTGGCTCAGTCGCCGTGACCGGCGCAGCTGAGCCACACCGTTCAGTTGACGCCCTCTACTTGGAGCCCGCCCCAATGATGCTCTCTGCCGCTGCGCGGTGGCTTGCCTTGATGATGAAAGAACATGCGAAGTGCCTAGGATACATGGATCATGTAGACAGGCAAGACACTCTAAAGGGATGGTCCAGTGCGATAGCACGCTAAATACACATCGCCTTCAGAGCGTGACATTGAGCACCACTGATCCCTGCTCAGTGAGACGGCCCAAGTGATGCAAACCACGACCCAAAAAGGGAAATGCGGGTTGTCTTGAAGGAAACAAGTGGAACCAACCATCCCCTTGTAACGAGGGCGCGCCCCGCCCCTGTTTTGAGACAGAGTCATTCTGGGCTCTAATTTGAGGGAACCACACAACAAATCGCCCCTATGTACAGAGTCTTGCTGGGCCCAAAATCGCCCAAAATTAGGGAACCCCACAACAAATCCATGGGGTTCTCCTTTTGGTGTCCCCTTCAAGCAACCAAAAGGGGCCTACCCAGGCTACCCACCCAGACGCCCTCGCCTGCTGCGCCGTGGCAGGGCGTCCAGCCGTCCTTGGCCAGGATCTCCACCGCGGCGTTCCTCGAAACGCGCGACGCGCGATTCGAGCGAAGCCCCGGGCGGGTTCCTTTTTTTAAACGGGAAGCCAAAGGGAAACTCGCATTTTTGGGGTTCCCGAATTCTAAGACACACCCGCTTAGGGGTTAGTGGGGCAGTGGACTGTGTTTGGGGTCTTGCATTGACCCCTCTGTGAGCACCCTCCCAGCTGTCAAAACTGGCACGGGACTGAAGTGCTTCAGCTGCCTGAAATCGACGTCAGCGGGTGGGCCAACGCTCACAAAAGTTCTCGCACTTGCCAGCTGCTGTGTCTGAGTCAACTAAGGATATTCACATTGCATTGTTCATTCACCACTCGCACATCCTGAAGCACATTCGATGCCTGTACAAATTTAAGCGTCTTCAAGTCTTCAGGCGAACACCGAAGAAAGGGCGGATTGCCACATAGACAAATGACATGAAACCCTGTGCCACCTTTTTGATGCTTGGTAGGGTACAATGTGTCCTACAAATTGTGGTAGGGTCAATGGATGCTTTGTACACATTGGGAGCCCCAATAAGTGAGGTTCCTTTCCTTCCCATCTTTGGCATGCCAGAAAGGAAAGCTGTGATTTTGCAGCCAGCCGCTGAAAATATCCGCAGAACCCAAAAAAAGAAATCCCGCCAAGCAGCGTGGAGACACCTGGAACCTTTCCGTTCCCTCAAGAACCGCGGAGCCTTGGGGCCTTGGGGCCCGTTTCCCCTCTAATGTTGACCCAGGATTCACAAACTCGTCTCATTTGGGGGGGGGGGGGGGGGTGGTGTTCCCCCCAAAAAGTGGTATGAATCCCCACTAAAAGGGGACACCCCCATCTCTCAAAATCAACGAGCGGCTCTACCTTAGATCTGGGGTTAACATGGCCATGGGTCAAAATCCAAATTGTACCCCCAGTGAACATCCCAATCCAACCACTAAAATAGGTTCCAAAATGGGTGGTGAATTCACCGAAAACCAACCAAAACGGAATCCCAAAACGGCTTTGACAACCACTGCCACATTCCCGGGGGTGAATGGCGAATCCCCACTAAAAGGAATTGGACACCCCCCAACAAATCAAAATCAACCAGGGGTTCTGCCTTACATCCGGGGTTCCCCACCAAAAGGGGACACCCCATCTCTCAAAATCAACCAGGGTTCTGCTTAATCCGGGGTTCACCTCACCCATCCCAACCGAAAAAAGAATCGGCAGCTCGACCCCTCGGTCCCCGCCGCCCATCGGTCCCGCGGAACTCCATGGTCACCGGGAAGCCGAAGCTGGTGGACACGTGCCTGGACCTACGACTTGCATTGCATCCGACCACTTGCTGGTTCTCAGGGAAGAAATGGAATGAACCCAGGAATGACGTTGGCTTAGGGGAGCACAAATTTGAATTCTAGCAGTTTAAGTGGGGATTTCCCACTAAACACTAAACCACAATTTAAAAAAAAAAAAGCAAAATGTGTCCCAGCGCCAACCATGTGAACCCAGGAATCCCAAACCAACCAGAAGCCTTGACCAAACCGACTTCATCAAAGCACACAATCCTATGAGCCCCAAGCCCAGGTTTCTCCCAATAGAACCGAAACATGGAGCGGTTCCCCTGGCCGAACAAGAGGGGCCCCCTTCAAAAAAAAGGGTTCCTCTCGACTCCTTGGCAACTAAGCAACAACACCCTGCACCTTCAGAGAGCTTGTCCTTGGAGGCCCTTAAAAAGGAAGTCCCCTGTTTTGAGGATATGTCCCACTGCGCTTTAGACAGCCCAAATGCTGCCATCTGAAAACCAACCGTTTGACCCATTGCAAGGGGCTGTGAGATCCAGCAGACCCGTGTTTCTGTCGATCCATTGGCCTTCGGGTGTGAGGGGATCATGCTTGATTTGAAGCTGACATCTTCGGCTGGGACATCCCTCCGGCAAGCCCCCAACAATTTGGTGTGCTTGCTGAAAGGAGCTACGATGGCTTACTGTAGGTTCAGTTTTGAAAGGCCCTCGCGAGCGGCAAAGGCATGCGATGAACCACATCTTCCCCTCGACGCCAAGCTAATGTGCAGCAGATGTTGACTTGTTCCAAAGTCAAGTGCAACGATGCTTCCGGCTTAAACACAAAGCCACGCCCGATCCAAAGCAACACTTGGCCATGAATGTCAATAATAGGAATGCAATCCAAATGGTTGGACACTGATCCCAACCCACATGATGTCCACCTGAGGGTCCCCAATTAACTGGCCCAGTAGACTAGACAACCAAGCCCTCAAAGCGGTTGGTTTCCTGTTGCTTTCCCATAAAACCAAAGGCACAGGGTTTCTCGCAGAACAAATTTTAGACGCCCTCCCTCCCTTCGCCCCTGACCGACCGAATCTATGGCCCCCCCACTGCAGGGACTCCAAGACGTCCAGCGAGATAGGCGGAGGCTGACGGTAGCTGAGGAACCCCGTGCCGCTGCAGGCCTGTGCTTCGGAAGGCTTAGGCGCGGATTTTTTTTGGAGGCCCTGGAGCGTTTTTGGGGTGGTGTTTTGGGGGGGGAGGGAGGGGAATTTGTCAGGTTTCCTTCTGGGTGGCTTGGGGGGGTGGACAAGTCTTCTGTTTTCTCGTAACAAACGTCCCAAAACCTCCGCTTCTCGTGGCGTGGATTGGTTTGGGAGGTCCGGCTTATGGGTAGCTTCCTATTTAGCAGGGCTTCGAATCTACAAACGGCACATGGCCCAAATGTGCGCAAATTGAGGCGAGACGGTTTGCTTGAAAAAACCTACCAGCCGCTCGTCGGCCTGGAATGAACATCCCACCTGTTGGAGCCGGCAAGTAGAGCTCCAAGACTTTTCGCGGCTGGCTTGAGTCGAACGAGAGAGGCGTGTTTTGTCAGGCTGAAAATAGCTTCCCCCACTTTCGTTTCACGCAAGGCGTCGCAAGGCAGCACTTGTGGGAAATGACGCAAACTGCCCCAAACTGCCAATCCCACGCCTTCTTCACTTGAGGGTACTGGGAAGTTCACTTGACCAGCTTTGAATCGGATTCCTCACAAAAACCAGCAGGAGTTTCAGGAAATTGGCCCATACACCTGCCAAAAACCTGCCGACGTCCGGGCGAAATGGCCAGCTCCACAACTTTGAAGAGGAGTCCCTTGACTTTGAGTTGGTAGGTGGGTTGGCTTGCTTGGATTTCCTTTTGGCGTCCCTTCAAAACCACCCGGAGCCTCCACACACACACCCCACCCAAAAGCGGTTGGTTGCATGACTCCCACTCGCCTCTCCAAAGCCTTGCCCCGGAGCCCGCGGAGCCGCCCGCCTCCAGGTCGTCCCCGGGCATGAGCCCCGCCTCCTCGGCCTTGCTGCCCGGGCCAATGGACATCACCTTCACCGTGGCCTCAACGGAGCGCAGACTTGGCCCCGCCGGCCTCGCCCCGCGCGAGTCGTTTCTGAACGGGGGGCGTGTCTCGCTCGAACAAGGGGAAGCTGCCCTGGAAGGTGGGCGCTTGGAGCCCGATTGCGAGACAGCCGCTCGGAGACCCGAGCGAACAAAGCTCCGCGAAGTTGACACACGCCATCGCTGGAGTCTGACTCCGGAAAAAAAGAAGAAACAAAAAAGAAGAAAACATACATTGAATGAGAAATGGAGTCTGAACCGAATATACACCTTTTTTTTGTGGTTTCCTTCATTCGGGAATCCCCTTCCGGTTCATTCTATTTCTCATTCCCTTCAACCGTACCTATCGCACCAGCAAGATGAACTGCATTGATTAATCTGTGGAGTGGATTGATCACCCCCCCCACCCCCCACCCCCCCCAGTTTTCTTTGAGGTTGAGGATCACTCAGCCGTGCCCCATGTTGATTGATGTGCGGAGTGAGCTATGAGGTTTCTTGAGGATTCGTGAGGTTTCGAGGCTTCTTGAGGCCAGATGGAATCAACAAGGGCCGCGAATCCCCTGAAAAAGAAAAAGGCCGAGTCTCAACTCGCACAAAAACTAGGCAAGCGGCTCTCTGGGAGCCGTGTAACTGTCACCGACAGCATTTTGCGTGTTTTGAAGTGCGAGAAGGCAAATTCACTGGTATTTGCGGTGTTGTTTGCCTCATTTGACTCAAACTTCTTGCGACATGGGCTGTGCAAAGGGGGTCCCCGAAAAGTTCGTTTTTGACCTAATTTGTGGACCTGTCAGCCGCGCGCCTCCCGCACTTTATACTCTTGCGTGTCTTGCGCGCGACTAATCCCAAAGAGCCTTGGCCAGAAACTTTTGCGGATCTGAGCTCAATGCCTTCGCATTGTGCTTTGCAACGAAACTAAAGGCCCAATCAAAAATGAGAGGATTGCAGCGGCTGTCTTTTTTCAGCTTTTGCTGCAGGCTCTCAGGGCGCCAGCGTTTCATATGCTTCCATAAGGAATCCAGCAAATTCCACATTGTGCTCCAAGTGTGCTAGCAGGCCGGCTCATTTTGCATGGCCGAGGAATGTGGGATGCTGGAAGAAACATACGTAGTAAATATGCCCAAAATCCCGCTTGTTGGAACGCATAAACATAATGCGAAAATGAACGCTTGGATTACACGAGAAGAAGCTGAAATGACCTAGGCTGGAGGCTCCGTCGGCTATGGTGCACATGACAGCAGAAATGGAAGCGCCGCATTCATTGGCCCCCCCCCCCACCCTCCACCCCCCACCCCAAGCACAGGTGGTCGCAACAGAGAAGCGCCGCATTCATTCGCCCCCCCCCCACCCCCCACCCCCCACCCCAAGCACAGGTGGTCGCAACAGAGAAGCGCCGCATTCATTGGCCCCCCCCCCCACCCCACCCCCCACCCCCCTCCCCAACCCCAAGACTCAGATTCGATGACAGTTACACGGCTCCGAGAGAGCCGGCTGCCAAAAACTACTGGCTTGTTGCTTTCTGAGAGTTTTTGGGCAGAAAACCGCAAAGGATGGTGGGGGGTCAGAGCCGCATTCCCAGCCGGATGTGTCTGTGTGGGTCAATCTCTGTTTGGTTTCCCTTCGAGGCTCGGTACCCTTTTCGCGGGTTCGTTTTTGGGGAGAGAAGGGAAACCACCCATTTGGAGGGGTCCCCTGCATTTTTGCTCAACGCATACCCAAAGATAGCATCCATTTTCTGCAAGGCGGAAAGGTGGAAAGTTGAAGAAGCTCAAATGCCCCAGACAGATGCTTTTTGCTCACTTGGGAGCGACCAAAAAGGGAACTGGCCCGCTTTTCCATGTCTTTTACGGTAGTCGAACTTTGGACCTTGGCTCTCACAGGGCACAAAGCCATTCCCTGACAAACGTGGCGCTGGTAACACATCAAAGCTCACGACACCTGGCATGTGTGTTCATTGCCAAAAAGTCTCCGGAACTTCTCGGAGCGAGACCTCGCGAGGTTGAACCATGTTTGGGCCATGGCTCCTTTGCGTCCCAAAGCGACACGGAAAGGAGGTGCGAGAAAACCCATGCTCCGCTGATGTTGGGGCGCTGCGGCGACTTCGGTGTGTGTCCCTGTTTTTGTTGAGCCCCCCCGAAACGGCGGGTTTTTTCATTCGGCAGCTTCGCGAGGCCTCCGAGTCCTCAGTCTTTCGGCCCACCACCTGGCAAGCGGCGACCAAAGACACGTGGGAAGGTTGATCCAAAGCTCCAAACGTGGGAGGACCAGTAGGGAAACACAGATCCGGATGCATGATACACCTGAACATTGCGACTTGTAAATGGCGGTTTCCAACTTTACTTTTGGTGTTGAAAAAGCCAGCAACATGTTTCAAATGGTTGCAACATGGATTTCTTTTTAGGAGCCCAGGGAAACCACCCATCGATGGCCTTCACTTCCATGGGAAAAGACGCATTGGTTTTTTTTGTTGGTCGCCAGGAAGGTTGATCAACCCCCGTTTGAGTCAAAATCAAAGCCCGGTACCAAAAATGGTGCACCCAGAACCATGCTTCAAGAACTAAGAAGGCGGATATCCGCAGCTATTTACGGGCTGGGATCCTCCCGTACAAACCGGATCATCTACCCGAATCGGTTTTGAGTGTGGCTCATTTGCACTCCAAGGGAACCCAAAAGGCTTCGATTCTCTGCAAACTCACTTGCCCAAAGGACCCAGAAATAAAAGGCGAAAACCTTTTAAGTTCATGACTAAAACTAGACCAAGAAGGAGAAACCAAAAGGTCAAAAGGTCGATTCGCTTTGAACAACTGAGAAACGAAATCCGGAGCCGCCGCCGGATCGGAGACGTCGCCCAAACCAAAGCTTTGACGTGGTTGCAACAATTCGGGGCCGGTGGAGGCCGTGTAGGTTCGTCTACAAGCGAACCCCGCCCCCCAAGAAAAAGTGGTTTGTTTCCTGGTTTTTTCACAACTCGTACCAAACTTGATTTCAAGCACCCGACCCCACTCTAGTTCAGGCCCTCCAATCTTTAATTTGGATATGGATCAAGATCAAACCACTGGAAAACCGCAGGTTTGAGTCCTTGTTCCCGTCTACCAGAGTTCCGTTTTGGGGTTACCCCTTTTTTTTCACAGCCACGGCCATTTCAGCACGTGAGCGACGCTGATTTCTGGGATTCCTTGGCCCGCCTTAACGCCCAGCTCCATGTCCCTCAGCAGCTCCTGAAGCGGAACTCGGGCCGCCGAACATCGGCGGCTTTTCGCCCCGTTTTGCTGTTCGCACCCGGCGAAAAGAGGGCCCCGACTTTGGAGAAAACAGGTGTACGGATGTGGCCATGGGTCAAAACCCCGTACCCCCAGTGAACATCCCAATCCCCACTAAAATAGCCTAGAATGGGTGGTGCACCTACCCCAAAATGGTACCATTGGTTTTGACCCACAGCCATGTAGGCGTGATGCTTTGGATCCGAATTACGGTTGGCCTCTCTTCCACAAAACCTTGCGATTAGCCGTACGCTCAACTGAGCTATGAGACCCTTTGTATGAGCATGAAAGCAGACGTAAACTCCGCGCAAGCCGACAAGACTCCTCCTCGGTCTCATAGACGAGATTCTTCAGGGAGAAGGTCTTGGGATCCCGATAGAGCTCTAAGACCTGCGAAAAGTCGGCAGGCCGGCAACAAATTCGGACACCTTGTGACGTTGGTATTCAAAAGGCAACTCAAAACCCCCCCCACCCCCCACCCACCCGCGTGTTGCCATGTTTCTTGTTTTAATGGTACTAAGCCACACCCGATCATGGAAGCTGACAGGAGGGTTTTGGAAGACCACTTTGGAGAAAACCCCTCGGCACTTCCAGTCTTGAAAACATGGCAGCGACGAATGGTGCCGTGCTCATCTATGAATCGTATCCAGCTCTCTCAAAAACATTTGGCCGGGAGAGCGGCGAGATCACTTCGATGCTCAAGCGACCCTTAGAAAGGCCAGAAACATAGCATCAAACACCTCTCACCGTGTGTTTTTTCGGGGTTTGCTTGGTGCTTGTTGTTTTTGTGAATGTGAGTTGTGTTGCCCTCTTTGAATCACATCAAACACAAAGGAGAGAAAATACTGGATCCGCTTGCCATGAAGTCTACCGGTCGGAGCCGTAGGAGGCTGCAGGCGCCAACTCAAACTGAGACTTGTCCACGACCCCTGGCCCTTCTAGCTACACGGCCTTTCGAGTGTCTGGAAAATGAAGGGATCCAAGGTTCAGCAACCCCTTGGCTCTTTGGATCCTATGCCCTCACACAGTCAAAAAACTGAAGCAACAAGCCAAAGAGCACCCAGCTTGCTTCATCGAAGGCGACCTCGCGTCCGTGCGTTCCACAAAACGGGTACTTCAGCCGAACAGCCTTCACCACGCGTCTTCAGAGGGACATCCAACCTAGGGATGGGGCATCCAACCTGGGGATGGGGGCATCCAACCTAGGGATGGGGGCATCCAACCTAGGGATGGGATCAAAATGATCAAAACTCCTGCACCTCAGTCCAAGATTGCTTTCCGAGTGAAGCGGGGTCGCTAAGCTTAGCCGGCATGTGCCCAAGTGGCACCTCCCAATGTCCGCTCGCGATGAAACTCCCATGCCGGCCTTAGAGATGAACAGGGAGTCCCCAGACATCACTGCGTGGTGCAAAGCCTCAGAAGGCAGAAGCAAGAAGAGGAAGCGGCGCATTTTGGATGGGGCCTCTCAAAAAGAGAGGATTCTCTTTCACAGCGAATCCTTTGTCCAATCAAAGTCGTCCAACAGGGCCAGACTTGAAGGTGTCACACTTGCAATCCCATGCCCTGAGACCGCTACGTCGACACGAGCCCTAGGAACTGCCTTCCGCCATGGTAGGAACTGCAACCAGAACGCTCACGACCAATCGGAGTTTATGGAATTCGGATGTCGGCAAATGGCTTCAACATTCTTGGAGTGAGTTCACCGGGTTGAAATCTCATTCGCGCTCAAAGGCTCAAAGACCACCTTGGAACAACATGTTGACATTCGGAACCCGTGTGAGCGCTTTGAAACCACCAAACGGGTTAGGAACCCCAAATAGTACCTTGGAACCAATTTTCTGCGAGATCCCAGCAAGTACCACCCCCAAACGGCCCTCTGGCTTCCCTTCAAAATCCCCCCCAAAAAAAAAGGTACCCTCCAAACGCCACACGCCCAAACGAACCAGCTTTCCACGGCAGTTCACCCTCCTTCTCCTTCAGCCCCCAGCAGAGAAGCCGTGCGCGTCTGTGAGGCCTAGAAGGTAGGGGTAGTGAGACACCATCGCCCGCACCTTCCAGCAGGCGGGCGAGCCCGGGACTCAAGTGGGGAAATCTCCGGATCTTTTTCAGGAAAGGAACTGCACGGCAGTGCTCCCGCCGGAGTTTCATCTTGCCCTTAAGTTCGGGGACGAGACTTGAACCCGACTGCCATCGAAGCAGGGGACTTCTCTTCCAAGCCTGGGTGAGTCCGGGGGGGGTTCGCTATTGGACAAGAAAACAAATGTCAACCAACCATTTTGGCTGGTCCTAGATGAACATTACCTTGATTCTCGGGCATTGGAGTTGAGGCTATCTCTCTCTGGCGTTTGGGAGGACCTCCGTGCAAAACCGCTAAGGGGAAAATGGGATGTAGATTCGGATGTAGCTGCGTAGTGGTTGTATACATTAGAATACCAGAAGGCGAGCTCCTGAATTGCTGGGCCATCCGCCCAATAAGGAGGATTGCAAGCGGCTGTGGCTGGCAAGTTCCGGAAGCGCTATCCTTACCTTCAAGACGAAAACATAGATATATATATATATATATACCAACTCAAAAAGTCATCAGAAGGAAACGTACAATAAGCTCGACAGGGAATCACAAACGTAGGGACCGCAACAATATGGAGTGGACACACACACCAACTCACCCATTGTTTTCAAAGGCTTTCTCCAACATCACAAACCCGCCGCCCACCCAACCACCAAAACACATCCAGACACATCCAAGCACAGACCAGCCCCAGCCCCAGCCCCAGCCCCAGACCCATTGGCCCAGATCGGCCCAGGTCGGCCTCCCGGAAGTTGGCCACTTCGCAGTAGGTGAACAAGTCCTGGAAGGCAGGCTCTGGGTGTCGGGGCGTCCCGGGGGTTTTGGGGAAACCCCCGGGGCCCCACGTGGCCAAAAAGCGGCAGAAGTGGTCAATTAATGTGGGTGTGGGTCGAAAATAGGGTAGCCCCGAAATGGAACTCTGGCACATAGAAACAATTGGACCAAAACCTGCGGTCCATATCCTGGTGGTTGAATTTTGACCCATGCCCGCGTGAGGCTCAAAACCGGCCCAGAAAAATGATGACCAGGTTGGCTCCGCCGAGCATTTCATCTCGGATCTTGGAGGGAAGGGATTGGGAGACCTCTCCTCACTGGCTGAGTGGATGGCCCCAACAAAGTCCAAACTGTATATTTACCACTAGAATGGTCTTCCCAAAAAGTTTAAAGTTCATGAACTCAGGAAGTCAGTCTCAGAAGCCTGCACAAGCTTCCTGCTCCAATTGCTTGCAACAGTTGGTAGTCTCGCTCAAGCATTCGTGACTTGGCGGAAAAAGACGCGTCGGGCATCTGTTGCTGTCTGACAGTATGGAAAATGCCTGCAGCACAAACGGATTTGGTGGCCACTCTTCACAAGCCATTTGTGTGTGTTTCGTGACGTCTGCTCAACAGAGCGCAACAGAGCGGATTCCTCTTGCCTTTCCCGTGGCGGGGAGCTGGCATGTCACGGAAAAAACTGTCTGAAGTGGTGTCAAAAGTGGTCTGGTTTTCCAAAGTTGTCTTTGGTCCCCGAACGATGCCACTGTTCGACCTTTCATTTTGAAGGCAAGCCCTTTTGCAGGAATCCGGTTGGAGTGGAAGTCTTTGGCCAAGCATGAGTTTGGTTTGTGTGAAAACAGCAGAGGCCCGCGTCGAAACTGCGGTGCTTGGTCCCCCCCCCACCCCCCCACCCCCCAAAAGAAAAAGGTCTCCAGGGTGAACAAACGCGTTTCAAGTGGCGGTCGAAGGGTCTCTCACCTCTTAGTTTGGTCATGAAGGCAACAAGACTCCTCAGGGGTGCTTTCTGCTCCCCTGCCAAAAGTCTTTAGCTTGTAGTGGTTTGATGGAAAACCCCATTAGTTGGCAACAAGTGAAAGTCCTAACATCCAAGCAACATGCGCCAAAGAGACTGTCGGAGACCACAACGAAAAAGACGCCAGGAAAACTTTGACTCTATCATGCAGAAGGCTCTGGAGCAAGTGGTGGAACTGGAGGAATGGTCTGCCCTGCCAAACCTCTACGCCCAAACCAGACTGGAATTAGGACCCCAGCGAAAAAATATCTTTTTTGCCTGGTTAGTGGAAAACAAAGGAACCCCAACAAAGCAAAAAGGCGACAAGGGGAGCTACTTCTGGGGAAGCAAATGGGAGCCTTTCAGATCCCGGAAGGTGCAAGGCCAAGGTCTTGGAAGGTTCGGCAGTCAATGCAAGGCACCTCACATCCCGAACTTTCCCAGTGGATGGCCCAGAAACCGTCCGAACTTCTTATTTATCTTGCAAAAAATGGTATTCCCAAAAAGGATGTAACGATCTTTTGTACGGAGCTCAGGGAAGTGAGATCCACAAACACACACACACACACACCAAAAAAACAAAACATCCCCTCCCTTGCCACGAACCCCCACGAGCCCCCCCTGGTAGTCGCACCCGGAGCTTGGCCATGTCTTTGTCCAGCTTGGGCTTCTTGATGCGGCCCTTGACGTCCGCGCCTCGCGTAACTTCGAGCTGAAGGCGCCCCCGGTGGCTTGTCCTCTATGGGTTCCCTCGCGGTCCGGTAACTGCAGAAAAATCCGGGGCTCTCCGTTTTCGGATCCACGCGTTGTTTTAACTTGGCTGATTTCGGAAACCCAACGACTAAACTCTAAGATCCAAGAAGCGCAGGTGGATGGGAGCCACCCCATAAACATGAACCAACAGGGAACCCACGAGTTGGGGAGTCCCCTAGCTTGAGGCAACCCCCAAGGGCCGGTGTCGTGCGCTTCAGCGCGGATGGCAATCCGCGCTTTAAACGCGGATTGCTGCAGTCGAAAGGGAGCCCCTATGATGGGAAAAATGAAAGTCGAGCTCCAAACAAAGGGGCTCCTTGTTTTTGGGCGCTTGCCAGTGATTGCTGAAATCGACTGGATACACGGCAAATGAAACCCATCTTGGTCTGGAGAGACACCACATGGCCGCGCCGATTCATGAGTGGGAAGGGGGGGGTTCCTGATTGATCCGCTCATGTTCTTTGAAGAAATGAATCTTGCGCAGACTTGTTGAGTCTGGCCGTGCTAAAGCTGTCACTTCAAATACGTTGCTAGGACGGGCTTGCACGGGCGTTGAAGAGCCTATCCCGTCTGGTGTTTCGTTTCGCCTTTTCGCCAATGCCGCGAAAAGAAGCTCCGTGGCGTTACGGTGGTGATTCCCTCCAAAGGCTTGATGCCCATTTCAGCCAGGGAAAACCAGCCCGGACCTAGGTGGCCCTGGTAAATGACTTCTTCACCAAATCAAAACCAGTGGAATCTATCTCTGTTCAGCAGAACTGACCAAACTGCCTTACAATCAAGGCGTGCTTTTCTGGGGCGCCAGCGCTGGTAGTAGCCCACATCCCCGGGGATCGGGTACCTGTCAAGATCTTTGCTTGCCCAATGTGCCCATAGGGGAATTTTCCAAATTGGCTGCCTTAGCTCTGCCTTTTGCCAGTGGAGTTCTTTCGAATGTACGTATCGGCCCCTGCGAAACCTTCCGCGAGGCCGTGGCATGAAGGGCACCTTCTGTTTCATAACAGTGCCTTCCGACGAGATCAAACCACTTCTGCGCCGCTAGCGCCTTTTGCTTCGAGGCGAGAAACCCGCGGAGAAAGAGTTCCCTCCAAACCTTCCGCGGCTGGAGTGGTGCCACCGTTCTTGTTCACGTGTCCACCTCTTTCCATGTTTGAGCGGGACCAAAAACGCCCCGCGATGTTGGATCCGTTCGCAGAACTTCCTGGCTTCACATGCCAAGAGCAATCCCGGCGCGGCCATAGGAATCGTGCCTTGTTGGAAAAAAGGGGAAGCAAGTGAAACCGAAAGGCATTGCAGAACGCCTCGTTGAAACAGAGAGATCAAATCCCTCAGCTCTCCGGTGGTCGCTCTAGTGCACATCCTCCATCTCTCTTGGGGATCTGTTCTCAAAAGGGTCCCCTAGGCACTAATTATTGGTGTCCTTTTGATTCCCCCCACGTAAAAGACTGGTGCATCTGGCTGTGGCTCAAAAAACCGGATTTCCAAAATGGGTTGCCCTAAGTGGAAACATGGGTACCAAAACCTTTCTGTTTGCCCCGCCTGCTTAATTTTGAGCCACATCTGCTTCCCCAAAGCCCAGCCACGAACGCCCCGGCAGCACGCCCTCTGGCGCACGGGGTCTTCACTGCTTTGGCGGCGGGCCTGGCGCCGGGCAAATTGGTTGGGGGAGGCGTGGCCAAAAATGTCTGTAGGTCAAACATAGGTACCCAAAATGGAACCCTGGTAAGTGGAAACAGGAACTAAAACCTGCGGTCCCCTGGTGGATTAATTTTGACCCATACCCAAATCGCAACAGCATGGAAGGATGGAGAAGTCTGGGCATACGATTCACACACCGGCAAGTTGATGGGAGGAATGGGAGGCATGGGAGGCATGGGAGGCATGGGAGGCATGGGAGGCATGGGAGGCATGGGAGGCATGGGAGGCATGGGAGGCATGGGAGGCATGGGAGGTATGGGAGGCATGGGAGGCATGGGAGGCATGGCAGGCATGGCAGGCATGGCAGGCATGGGAGGCATGGGAGGCATGGGAAGCATGGGAAGGATGGGAGGGACAGATCTCCTCAAGCTTGCAAGCCACGGCCGGACAAATGAGAGTCATCTATCCTCCTCACAGTATCCTACAGTGGCGAAGTCAGACATCAATAGAACCCGGCTCTTGCATGAGCAAAGGTCAACACATCCCCTCATCCAAGAATCATTCCGCTACCCAACGCTGGCGGAAAAAAAAAAAAAACACACACACAACACACACACACACACACACACACCGTTTCTGGGGTTGGCAAGTGTTTCGATGGAGCAACACCCATTTCAACCTGCGAAACCTGCGAAAGTCCTTCTGGCTGGAGTCAAAACCTGAAACAAAAAATAAACAAAAACCATTTGGTTGGCTGGACTCAAAACCTGAAAGTCCTTTTGGTTGCCCTGTTGGTTGGTAAACAATTTTTCGTTGGTCTAAAAAAAAAAAAAACGCTCCAGCTCCAGTCGCCGGCGAGGTGCGCGCGGCTGGACCGCGCGGCGCTCTGCGCCCGGGTCACGGGCCGCTGCCTGAACAAACAGTCGGAGCGGGTGTCTGGGGATTTCAGATTTGGGGTTTTGGGTTTGGGGCTTTGAGTGGTCTGAATCCCCACTGAAAGGGGACACCCTCCGATCAAAATCAACCAGCGGTTCTACTTAGATCCGGGGTTGACATGGCCATGGGTCAAAATCCCGATCCCGTACCCCCAGTGAACATCCGATTCAATCCCCACTAGACTAAAATGGGTGGTGAATTCACCTAGCATTTTCAAAATGGTACCATTGGTTTTGATCCACCGCCATTTGGGGTTTTGGGGTTTGGGGGTTTGGGGTTTGGGTTTTGGGGTTGGGTTTTGGGTTTTGGAACTAAACCCTTGAGTTTCCTGATGGTTGGATTTGGTTGTAGTATTGTGGTTTCTAATACTCGGTATGAACCCAAACGGCCTCATGATGGTTCCAATATCTGGTTACATGGAGCTCAACCAAACATCGGTTCCAGCATCAAGTGAATTAAACCAAATTTCGGAACATCGCATATTTGGTTCCAGTATTTGGTTGCCAAGGTTGATGGTTTCATTTGACCGGTGGTTAGTGCAAATGTGAGAGCTTCATCAACGCAAACACTCCCAGGCGGGACCCTGCAAAAGAGTCGCCCTAGTCAGCCGTGGTGGCATGTGGCGCAGGAAGCAGGCCAAAAGCCTGCTAAGCCGGAAGCCCGGCTTCTTTCTCTTTGGCCCTTTTTCTGTCTGGCCACAGCCAAGCGGCCTTGGGAACTTGGGTGGTTCCACTCCGTTCTACCCTAAAAGCTGTGCCTGGGGAAACACCGGATTCTCTAAGTTGCGGAGAAAGAAAAGAGAAAAAGAACAAGGCGCGCTAGAACAACTCTGGCAGTCTCCCCCCGTCACAACCATCTGAACGAATTACTTGTTTTTTTTGGGGGGGCGCCTGTCCTGAGCCCGGCTCTCTGGATATGGTTGCCCGCACCTGACCCCAAGGACTCCGAATCGTTGGAGTCATCAAAATGCGGATCACTCGGCGCCACAAAACGTCGGCCAAGTGCTTCAAGAGTTTGCGCTTGGCTGAAGCCATTCTTTTGTTGCAAGTCGCCAGACCCGCATGAAAATGCGGTCCAAGGGTTCAGGAAAGCCAAGCTTAAACCCCTCGGCCCCCTCGGCCTCTTTGAGTCTGTCAAAAAACAAAATGTTTAGGACGTCTCAAGGGGGAGAAATAGCTTCAAGCCAATGCTTCGAGGCCTCCAAAGGGCCGTTTTTCGCCGTCTGGAAGCAGAGAGAAGTTGGGGCCATGACTTTTGAGAAGTTGATTGGCGGGGAGGCGGTGCAGGCACCCGCAGCTGCAACCATCGAAAAAACATCTCCAACCATTGGGCTTGCATCTTTTGAGCCGCTGTCTTTTGGTTTCCCTTTGAAAGCCACAAAGCAGGGGTACCCTTTTAACAGAGACAGACCCATTTCCCTCTGCTTCTGTTTAGATAGCGCCCTTTCACGTAGTAGAATCGCAACTACCTCCCAAAAAGCAGTTCTGGTGAGCGACACCCACATGCACCGGCACAACAAATGTACACAGCATGACAACGCAAAGTACAAGCACTTCCTCCTTCCCCATTCATCCACCGAGCCTGGCAGGCTGCGTGTCAACTGGCCAAGGCCGAGATGATGCACAAAGGGCCCTTGAAGGTTTGTCCGTCCCGTCCGTCCGTCCGTCCGTCCGTCCGCACCTCTTTTTCTCTGCGTGTTCTTTTGCTATGAGGGTGCTGGGGCCCTGCATCTCTGTGCGTGTCTGTGCGTGAGTGATGTCTGTGTGACTCTTTTGTGCCTCGGCCACAGCGACATCTGCCACTGCACGCACGCGCGCGTGCTACCTTCAAACAGGCGGTCTTACCATGATTGGAGACAATGAGAACCCTCGCCCCGTTCGGACCTACTTCCCGACTCCAGCTAACATTGAGCGCAGAAAGCCGTCGGCAGAAACCTGTAACCCTCACGCATGTCATTCCACTCTGCTTTGACTGGGGTTTGTTGTATAGGACAACCATTTGAGTGAGTTCCTACAGAACCTCCCCCCTGAACTAGAAGAGCTATCATAATGCCACTGTGACCCCCCCCCTCACGCCTGCCATGCAGCGCAAGCGCGCATGGGGCGCAGCTGGGAAAACTACCGCTTCCCTATGGCCAAAGAAAGGCCTGACACTGACACTGACTCTCTGCAACCCAAGCCTTTGAGCTATACAAGCTTCAATCTAACAAGATCTTGGCGAGAGCAACAGTCACAAGCTCAAAAATTCTTCCGCAGGCCAGTGAGCCCAAGCATCTTCGAGGCTTGTTGAGGTGCTTGTTGCTGTGGTGCGTCCATTGATCTCAAAGGCCACAGCGGCAACGAGCTGAGCCACTTTCGGCCTCCACACAAATCCAGGCCCAGACCCAATTGGGTGTGGCTCAAAACTAAACAGGAGGGGCAAACCGCAGGCTTTGGTCCATGTTTCCACTTACTAGGGTTTCATTTTGGTACCGGTTTTTGGAGCCTCGGCCAATTGTCCACCGAGACTGCAACTGGTCCCCCAAAAAGCATCCGATGAAACCCGCGATTAAAGACATCCCTCTTGTCCAGCCGACTTCCAGCCAATACGACGTTGAAGGCACCCACAGAATATTGTTTCTGTTTGTGTGTTTGGGGTTGGCGTTGATTGTTTTTGTTGTTTGCTTCTCGCTATTTCGTGTTGTGTTGTTTTGTTTGCTTTGTTTGTGTATTGTCTATGTGTTTGTGCTTGGTCTGTTTGCTTGTGCTTGTAGTTTATTTTGTGTTTGTTGATGTGTTTTCGCTTTTAGTTTGTGATCGGCCATCTTGTTTTGTTGTTCAAATGTGTTTGTATGGTGTGTGCTGCTTACATTTCCGTTGTTTCGTTTTGTTTAGGTTCCTTGGTGTCTTTGTGCTTGTGTTGCTTTTGTTTGTTGCTTGTTGATTGTGTTTGTCTTGTTGTTTGCTTTGTGTGTTTGTGTGATTGTTGTTGATTGTGTTTGCGTGCGATGGTTGTTCTTGCGTGTGCTGGTTTATGTTTGGTTGTTCTTGTTTGTGCTTGGTTGTTCTGTTTCTCTTTTGGTTTGTTCGTTGTGTGTTTGTTCTTGTATTAATGTGTGTGTGTGTGTGTGGGAGTGTGTGTGTGTGTGTGTGTGCGCGTCTAATATTGCTGATGGAACGTTTTCACAGCTGATGGTGCAAAACAATGCAAAAATACTGCCGCACGCGATGAATCACCTTGGAATGTTTCAAGAACAAGTGCTGACCTAGGTCACCCCCCACTGTCTGCCACTGTCCAGCTGCTTGTGCCAGCTTTCAAACACGTTCCACACGTCCTGCTCCCCCTTTTGACCTTCGGCCTTTCTTTTGCCCGCCATTTTCGCCGGCCAAATCCTTTGGGCCGGCGCACTCTAAGCCCTCGCCCCATAAGACTCCTTCCAAACCCGAGGGCGAAGGCAACCTTGGGATTGAGCCCCAAGTGAGTCACAATCAAAACCCGGTATTAGACTGGTCTACCCAGAGCCATGTAAGGAATTAAGAAGGCGGATCTCCGAAGCTGTTTTCCGGTTGGGATCGTCCCCTAACCGGATCATCAAGCCCCGAATCGGTTTTGAGCACGTGACTCAAATGAACAAACTCCCCACAAATTCCTCTCTCAGCTTCCGTGGAAGGTTAGATCATGGGATCTCACCCCTAAGGCTCAAACCACCATTAAAACAATGGTTGGGTTCATGTCACCACAAGTGTTCCCCTAACTCTCATCGAAATTGAGTCCCAGGGCCATTCTTATGGGGGCAAGGAACCCTAGAAAAACCATTTTTAGGGGCCACCCCCCCAAAAGAAATGCTTTATCCTTGTGCTTCCCTCTAAAACCACACCGTTTTAGGGTAAACCCAAAAAATTGTGTTTGTCTTCTCCTGTTGTCTCCCTGTAAAGCCCCCACCTTTTCCCGCCTTCCTTCGTTGAATGGACTTGTTCTTATAAAAACCATTTGGGCTTAAGAAAAAACAGCCGCCTGCTCCAAAAAGCTCCCCCCCCAAAAAAAAAAAAAAAAAAAAACAAGCGGATGAAGCTCCCAGGGCAAGCCTTGCGCTCACGAACGGAGCATCGGATCTACTCCTTCCGCCACCAGAAGGTGTGATCCGCCCCGAAGGACACCACGCGCCCGGCGCGCCAGGCGCACACGGCCTCCGCCACCCCGGGCCAATCGAAGCTGAAGTCGTGGCCCACCACGAAGCCGCCAGGCACCACCTCGGGCGGAGAAGAAAAACACGCGCTCCTAGTTTTTGTTTTTTTTTTTTGTGTTCAAGGTATAGTCAGGGAGACCAACCACTTTTGGAGCTGCATCTAAGAGCACATGGCCTGCCACGGTGCAAAGGGCTTCTCTCTAAGTGGGCGGTTTCCCTTTGGTTGCCCTTTAAACCACTCCAAGAAGGGTACTCACCTACCAGTAATTCTGGGCCATGGCAAGGCGGCATGAACTAGGAGCAGGGCTGCGGGCAATGAAATCCACCTCCGTGATACAACAAAAAGGGCCTCCCAAAGACTAACCCCCAAAAAAAGAGGGGATTCCAACCTGTATCACAGAAGTGGCAACCGATTTGCACCCCGAGTGATCAACCGCAACCCTGACCTTTTTGGAGGGTCCACACCCACCACACGCAGAGACAGACCCCTCCCACACCCAGGTCTCCCACCTTGGGCAGCCAGGAGCGCAGGTCCCTCCGCACCGACTTGGCGTCGTGGCGGCCATCGATGAAGACCAAGTGGACGCTCTCGTTGGCAACCCTGGCACCGCGGAAAATTCGAACGCGAAAACCTGAAAGCCATGCGAAAGCCCAGAGGCAGAGAGAAATGCTCCGTTTCTTTTGTGAGCGGCTTCATCCCCACGACAAGGTGAGAGACTGACGGAGAGAAGGAGAGAGAGAAAGAGAAACAGAAAAAAAAAAGACACGCGTGGTTGAAAAAAACGGGCAGAAGTGAAACAAAGTTGTAAAGGAAATGTGAAACATGTGAAAAGAGAGAAACAAAGACAAAGAGAAAGCAAGAGACAAATAGGCAGAACATGAAAAAGGCCAACAAAAACTTGGCATGTGGCGCGAAGCCTGGAATTGCGAAGTCTGGCGGGTGTCTGGTCGCCAACGAAACGCTGCCAACCCGGCTGCCGGGTTAAAGCATCCCCTGATTCAAAGGCCCGCGGTCTTGTCTTGAATGGGTTTTCTTCGTTTCATCTCCAGCAGCCTCAAGAAGCCTCAAGGCTGCGGCAGAAACAGCGGGGAGAGCCGCAATTTTGGTGCCCAGGTGTCATGGTAAGGCAACCACAGGGGATTTGTTTTGGGCAACTTATCCTGGATTCAACCAACAGTCCACAACCAGACGCCCTGGCCACATTTGAAGGCCATAAGAAGCTTGTTTCGTTGGGGGTTGGACCCATGGAATTCATGGTTGCTGTTGACCCTTTTCACGGCGAAAAAGAACAAACCCGAGCCAAAAAAAACCGAGCCGCACCCATATGGGGGTGAATTTAGTTGGGGATCAAAGCCACATCGGCGTGTCTCAAAATAGGCGAAACCTCCGAAATAGGCGGCTTTCCCTCTTTTTCCATTCTACACCCCAAAAAGGACCCTTTTTCCAACCAAAAAAAAGAACATAGGTGGAACCCCACCCCAACCCCATCCCCCCCCCCCCCCCGCCCCTTCTCCTCCCCGGCCTTTTGGCCACCCGCTCGTTCAAGCCCCGGATCAGCTGCCCCCCCAGGCGCTCGTAGATGAGCCTCGCCGAGGCCGCGGCAGACAGCGCCCAGCCCGGCACCGCCGTCACCGCGTCCGCCTGCTTCCCGGGGTAGACGTGGGGGTCGATGCCCAGGTACCTGGAAAGAGGGAAACCACCGTGGCGGACACCACAAACACCAAGAAGAAGAAGACACTTTTGGCCACCTGGCAAGTCCAAGGCTAGAACCGTCACCGCCCATGTGGGGCATTGCGCTGATAGGAATGGCATGGGATGGAAAGGCTATGCGCTTTTAGGTATGGCAGTCAAAGTAGGTTGCCATGGTCATCACCAAGCACCCAAAAACCCGCCCCTTCAAGGTAGTTGTTGATGGGAAGGATCTGGCTCCAAAACTCCTATTAAAGCAAAGAGTTCCAACGGACCGAACCCATATTTATCTTGCCGCTGCAAATTGCTCTTGTTCCCCCCTTGTCCACCCTTCCCCTGCTCCCCTGCTCCCCATTTTCCGCCCACAAGAAAGCTCCACCTCCGCCCCGGCAAAATTCATCCCCCTAAAGCCCCCGGCTGGAGGTTGGCGTCGGCGCTCATGGCGTAGTAGGAGGTCACTCCCCAGCCCACGCCGATCTCCACCACGCTCAGCCGCTCCTCCGGTAGCTCCCGGCGCAAGTCGCCCAACAGCAGCTTCAGCACCTGCGACCAGCGAGATGCTACGGGGTGCTGTGCACGATGTGCACGAGGTGTCATCGCCGTTCGGTCTTTTTTGAACGCATGTTCTTGAACGGGCTGCCACCCGGGTGTGCCATGCGGCCAGGGTTTGTGCCGGTAAGGCGACCCGGCCTTGCTGATGCGGGTTCCGTTTTTGTTGGCTGCGCCGGCCGGTTGGGTTTGTCTGGCGCTCCGGGTTGCCGCTGCGTCTGGTTTGAAGCAATCTGCTCAAGCAGTTCTTCCAAACACGGGCGCATGGTTCGTGACGAGCAACTAGCAAAGCCTCATGGGGAACCCTTTACCATCAGGGTGTGAACAGAATGACTTGAAGAAAAAACAAGTTGGTGTATCCGTCTTGCGCATCAAGTCTCGGCCGACAACTCGCGATGCTGATGTTCAGCCCCCGTTGATGTGTGCCAAAAGCCGTCAACTCAGCGCTCGAAGCCCCGCGCATGCACGGAAGCAGGGCATCCAAGTGGTTTCCCAAAGTCAGCCACTAAATGTCCCCTTCAAAAGTTGCAATTCGCTAGTGGTTTAACATTGTAGCTGCCACTTTTGGAGATTCCGAAAGAAAAAATGGAGGAACCCGTGGCGGTTGTCTGATTTACTCGCGTTGTGTTGAGAATTCATGTCTTCCAACGCACGTCTCCCGCTTTTCATGCAGCCTCACTCCTGTGACAGCACGCGCGTGTGTCGAAGTGGAGCAGGGGCAGGGGCTTGCCAGCTGGTGCTGACGTTACCAAATGCTCGAGATCATGCAGCAGCAGAATGAAGAGCTGGTTGGCTTGCACCACCTGCAATTCAAATCCCACAATGCCCCTCGTAGATGGCCCTTTGGTCTGACACTCGCCTTTCTACAAGAACAAATACATTAATCATTAATCTCGATGCGCCTTCTTACATGAACAAAAATGTCGATCTCGATGCGAACCAGTTCACACCACCACAGTATCACTTCCCAATTCTCTCTTCTTCCTGCTGGCCTTGTGTCTCGATGCGAACCAGGTAACAGTACCACTTCCCAACTCTCTCTCTCTCGCTCTCTCTCTCTCTCTCTCTCTCTCTCTTTTTTTCATTGCCTTGTGGTAGCCTTCCCTGCTCGCCGCCCTCACCAGCCGCACAAACTCCGGAATCTGCTGCAGCACCTGCGCCGCGGCCCGGGGCTCCGTCCCCAGCCACGCGGCGCCGCCCGCGGCTTCCGCGGCGGAGCGCTCCGCCGGCGAAGCCGCGGAGCGCAGCACCGCCCGCGCCGCGCGCAGGGCGCCGGCGCCGGACGGGCGCCACAGGGCCAAGGCGATCTCCTGAAGCGCCCCAAGGACCGCAGGGGCACCCAAAAAGGCCGGGGGGAAACACGGGCACTCGGTTCTTGGTTCGTTTTGACGGGAAACCCCCTCCCAACAACAAAACATAATGAAGGGCGCTGGGTATGGTTCATTTTGACGGGAAACCCCTTCCAAAGAACAAAAAATGAAAAGAGAACGCTGGGTATCTGGGTGGGATACATCCAAAACCCAACGTTTCGAAGGAATCCTCTGGCGAAAAGCGTGAACACGCTTTTCCCCTGATGGCGAATCAAGGTACAGTTCGCTCTGTCGACCCCGGCCCCGTTGGATGCCAAAAAAAACGTGTCGAAGCTTGATAGCCAGCTGCTGTGTTTGCTTCTTTCGGGCGAAGCGAATGAAGGTTCAGCTAGCTTCACCAAATCCAATGTGCCATCCATCCCACCCGTCTCTCGAACCAACCTGTCCTTGGTGGCCCACAGAAACTTGGCCACCGGCCGCAGGAGCCGCAGACCTCGCAAGAGGTGAGGGATGGGCTTGCCATGGGACCCACCCAATTCCGGGCCTAACCAAGGCCACGAATGCTGGCGTCCAAAGTCCCCGTCGCCCAGTTCCCCCCCAAATAAAACAAAAACTGGCCTCATTGTTTTGCCATTTTCAAAGTCACCCCCTAAGTGGTGGCTTAAAGGGAAACAGCCCCATTTTCTGACTTTGATAACCCCCAAAAACCAAAATAATGACCCCAGAAAAAGAATGGAGGAAAGGCAGAACCAAAACTTTGGAGGGAACACTCCATACCAAAATCGAAGCCGTCTCACTTTCCACCAGGCACAAAACAGAAAGCAGAAAAAGTGCAAGCCGATTTATGTGTGCGGCTCAAAGTTCAAGGAGCTAGGGCAAACCCCCAGGTGTTTTTTCGTCCTTCGTTCCCTTTCTTTTTACCTTTTGGTGCCATTTTGGGATTTCGTTCATTTATGTTGCGCCACAGATCCCTTTCGCGCCCGCCCAAACCCACTGGCCGGGCCACGGGCTAGCTGTAGCCTGGACACCAAGCCCAGACCCGCGGGGAAGCGGTCGCATTGGCTCAGCACCAGGGAGGCATAGGAGTCCTCGCCAGGGGCCACAGCCACGGGGACGATGTTTTTATTTTCCCCCGGGCTCTCCGAAGAGAAGCCGAAGAAGATGTTCAGAGTAGTTTTGTCCTGTTGTTGCCTCTTGCTCGAAGGGAATTTAAACTGCTTTCCCCCTTTAGGTGCCATTCATTATGGGCGCCACCAACCAAAAGGAGACACCCAATTGGAAGAATGCCCCCGGCAGGCTTGAGGCACGGTGTTGCGTCAGCCAGCCATCAAAGAGCAAGATGTGGTTCCCAGGAGGAAATCGAAAAATTGGGCTTCTTCCCCCCCCCCACCCCGGTCTTTTGTTTGCAGGAAATTTCAGGGACTTCCAAAACTTTAAGCTGCCTAAAACCAAAAACCGAACGGCAAGCTCCCTAAAACCAAACAGTAAGCTGCCGACAATATCATCTTGGTTGACGTTGAAAGGGGATAGGTGTTTTTTTCCTTTTTACAATGGGGATTTCCCACTAAACCACAATAAGCAAAAATGCAAAATGTTTCCCAACAACAACCATGTCATTGTGCTGCTTCTGCGGCCCTTTTCGGACTGCAATCCTCCGCCAGGATGGCTGGGGTACTCCAGGCCGGGTGCTCCCACATGACGCTGAAGAGGTTTTCAAAGACCAGGCCATGCTGCTGCTGCGTCAGGTGCGGCGAGGCCTCCTGAAATGCCGGCAAGGGATCCAGCAGCGTGGATTCGAGGTGCTTTGCGCATATCAGACCATGGTTCTAGGGGTACCTTCCCCATTCTTCAGGGATCCTTCTTTTCAGGAAATCATCAAAAACCCAGAGGAAACAGCCAGTTTTTTCGAAAAGAACGATGGTTGAAAAGAATGGGGAATCAACCTCTAGAATGGTTTCATGCTCACCTGTCTTTGGGAAGGGCATTCTGAGAAGGCCCCAGCCGCAAGTCAAGGAAGGGGTCCTGACAAGACCCGCCTGGCCAACCAACCGCTCACAGAAAGCCCCCTCAAGCCCAGGTCCGAGTGAATCAAGTCCAACGGATAACCCCATTTCAGAAAGTAAGCCCAGGTGACACCCCAGCAGTAGCCCCTCAGACCCCTTCCTGTCCACTGTACAACCCCCCACCCCACACCCCACCCCGACCACCCGCGCGCGCGGAACCGCCCAGAGAGCCGCCCCCAGAGCCGCCCCCAGCCTGGATGAGGGCCCAAAGCTTCCGGAACGGCTGCGTCTCGGGCAGGTCAACGACAAAGCTGGCGGAGGACTTGTCCAAAGTGAAGTCCTGCGGATGGACCAAATCCACTTCGCAAGTTGGACATGAGTGGAACTTGCCCAGAAAGCCTCCCGTTTTTGGCGAGCCTCTGTCCAATCATGGAAGTGGACAGCCGGGGGGGGGGCGGGGGGGGGGTTGGCATCTTCAGAAGGCTTCCTCTCTGCTTCCAGGAAACCAAAAATGTGTTTGGGGTGCTTCGTATGTTACACCCCAGAAAGGAGCTGGTCATCGAATCTGACATGCAACCTGGGGTCAGTGGGTCCAACTGAAGGCACGGCAAGACAAAACTGAAGCCTGTAAAGTGCAAGCAAACATTGGTACAGGTTCCCTTGGCCTGTGACATCGCTGGGAAAAGTGTACAGTGCAAAAACCCTGGAGAGCTCAGTTCTCTGATTCTCAAGTGAGTCCATTCACCACCTGTGCGGGAAAAGACAGATATCTTCCAAATGACACTCTCTCTCAATTTCAGCCTGTGGTGACAAGGAAGGCAAACGCCAAAACCTCCTGAGAAGACTCAAATTTCCGTGTTCGCGCGCTGCAGAAGGGGAAAATATCTCCAGTAGTGATAGATTCTCCTTAAAAACAAACAGGGGCAACAAAAAACAAAATAAATGCAAAAATGTGGAAAAACACAAAAAACATGTCTGCAAATGGAAGGAAAACCCAACAACTCCCGAAGAGCAGCAGGGGGAAGCTCCCGACAGAAGGCGGTAACCCCGTTGTCGCTGGCGCCGCTTGCAAGGAGACAGGGGCGACCTCCAAACCATTCTCTGGATTGCTCCACTGATCGTGTTGTTTTTGTTGCCATTGTTTCGTGTTTTTGCCATTGTAGTTCGTGCAGTTGCTCCACTTGCCTTAAACCTGCGAGCCCCCGCTGCGGTCCTCCACTGCCACGCTGTGGTTTCTTTGCCAGGGGAAGCATTCTCTCAGCCCCGAGAAGCCTTTCGGCCCACAGCACCCCTGCCAGGACGACCCGTCCTTGCAAGCTGTATGCGTGTCAAAGGTGCGCCAATATAATTGGGTGCATTGCAGGTAAACTTGAGATGAATATGTAAAAATCCCTGGGTACAGATACATAGGACAAATATATCTATGCATAGAGGCATAATGCGTGGAAGTGCATGTATGTGTCAATGCATGCGGATGTGTAAACTGAATATATATATATATATATGCATCACCCCTATGATCTGTGCATGTGTATGTGCACATATCCCTGCACTCGTGGATAACTCAATGGATGAATGGATTGATGGATTGAAGTATCTTGATATCTGCGTGTATGTATGTATGTACGTATGTACGTATGTATGGTAATGTAATGTAATGTAACGTAATGTAATGTAAGGCAAGGTAAGGTAAGGTAATGTAATGTAATGTATGTTTGTATGTATGTTTGTATGTATGTCTGATTGTTTGATTGATTGATTGATTGATTGATTGATTGATGGATGGATGGATGGATTGATTGATTCATTGGTTGGTTGGTTGGTTGATTGGTTGATTGGTGGATTCGTTGATTGGTTGATTGGTTGGTTGATTGATTGCTTGCTTGCTTGCTTGCTTCCTTGCTTGCTTCCTTGCTTGCTTGAATCTGTGTATGTATGTATGCATGTGTGCATGTACATGTATATGTGTACAGATGGATTGTATGTATTGCATGTAATGCATGTGTGCACGCACGTCCGTCTGTAAATGCATGTATTTGTATGGATATGAATGTATATGTATGTTTATGCACGTACTTGTATGTATATGCGAGCATATGCGTGTATGTGTATGTATATGCACCTAGATGTATGTATATGTATATGCATGCATTTATATGCCCATACACCCATGTACATGTATGCATTTGTGTGTATGTACTCTTGAATGTAGGTTTGTGCGTATGCAGGTATGCATGTATGCATGTATGCGTGTATGCATGTATGCTATGCGCGTATGCATGTATGCGTGTATGTATGTGGTGTGTGTGTGTATGTAGTGTATGTAGTGTATGTAGTGTATGTAGTGTATGTAGTGTATGTAGTGTATGTAGTGTATGTAGTGTATGTAGTGTATGTAGTGTATGTAGTGTATGTAGTGTATGTAGTGCATGTAGTGCATGTCGTGTATGTGGTTCACGTATTGTGTGTAATGTATCGTACCGCCAAACAATATGCATGTCGTGTATGTGTATCACGTATTGTGCGTAATGTATCGTACCGCCAAATAATATAGTGCAATGAGTTGAATGCATGGATGGATAGATGTAGATGGGTGGGTGTGGGTGGGTGGGTGGGTGGGTGGGTGGGTGTCCGTCCGTCCGTCCGTCTGTCTGTCTGTCTGTCTGTCTGTCTGTCTCTCTCTCTCTCTCTGTCTGTCTCTGTCTGTCTGTCTGTCTGTCTGTCTGTCTGTCTGTCTCTGTCTGTCTGTCTGTCTCTGTCTGTCTGCCGGTCTGTGTCTGTCTGTCTGTCTGTCTGTCTGTCTGTCTGTCTGTCTGTCTCTGTCTGTCTGTCTGTCTGTCTGTCTGTCTGTCTGTCTGTCTGTCTGTCTGTCTGTCTGTCTGTCTGTCTGTCTGTCTGTCTGTCTGTCTGTCTGTCTGTCTGTCTGTCTGTCTGTCTGTCTGTCTGTCTGTCTGTCTGTCTGTCTGTCTGTCTGTCTGTCTGTCTGTCTGTCTGTCTGTCTGTCTGTCTGTCTGTCTGTCTGTCTGTCTGTCTGTCTGTCTGTCTCTGTCTGTCTGTCTGTCTGTCTCTGTCTGTCTGTCTGTCTGTCTGTTCTGTCTGTCTCTGTCTGTCTGTCTGTCTGTCTGTCTCTGTCTCTCTGTCTGTCTGTCTGTCTGTCTGTCTGTCTGTCTGTCTGTCTGTCTCTGTCTGTCTCTGTCTGTCTCTGTCTGTCTCTGTCTGTCTCTGTCTGTCTGTTTGTCTGTCCGTCTGTCTGTCTGTCTGTCTGTCTCTGTCTCTCTGTCTGTCTGTCTGTCTGTCTCTGTCTGTCTGTCTGTCTCTGTCTGTCTCTGTCTGTCTCTGTCTGTCTCTGTCTGTCTCTGTCTGTCTCTGTCTGTCTCTGTCTGTCTCTGTCTGTCTCTGTCTGTCTGTCTGCATGCCTGCCAGTCTTTGTCTCTGTCTCTGTCTGTCTGTCTGCATGCCTGCCAGTCTTTGTCTCTGTCTCTGTCTGTCTGCATGCCTGCCAGTCTTTGTCTCTGTCCCTGTCTCTGTCTGTCTCTGTCTCTGTCTGTATGTCTGTCAGCCTATCTGTCTGTCTCTGTCAGTCTGCTTGTCTGGTGTTGCTTAGATCCGTGGCTGAACATGCATACACACATGTCGGGCAATTGTGCACGCAACCAATCAATCAATCAATCAATCAATCAATCAATCAATCAATCAATCAATCAATCAATCAATCAATCAACCAACCAACCAACCAATCAAGCAATCAAGCAAGCAAGCAAGCAAGAAACCAACCAACCAACCAACCAACCAATCAATCAACCAACCAACCTACCAATCAATCAACCAACCAATCAACCAACCAACCAACCAACCAACCAAGCAAGCAATCAATCAATCAATCATCCGATCCACCAGCCAAACACACCAAGGAAGCATCCGACAGGAGGGGCCCCATCCCATTTACACAGAGTCCATCTTTGCACCCGTGGCTGATATATGTGACCAGCCAGGGGTCAAAATAGAAGAGCCACCCCCCCTCACCTGGCCACTCTAAGAGAAACAAGAATCCTTCTAACTTTCAGTTATCTGGGCATGAATGTCCACGAACACAGATCGATCCTGGCAACAGACTGTTTGCTAGATCATTGACAAGTTGCGGGTGCCGCAGCTCCCACCACGATGAATGGTGTCCAACACTAGGGACGCACTTCTTTGTTCCCCAACAGAACGCAAGCAAACCCGGTGTTTCGGCCGCCGATTTTCAAGGAACCACACAACATGGCTGGGAAACACATCCGCCAACCGCTGACCAGAATCTGACAAAGAAGACGCGACAAGAAAAATCATGGCGAGAGAAGTCTGTCTGTCTGGCACCCAAGCTTCTAGCTGGTACAGAAACCAACAGTCGGGGTGTCCGCGGATCAAATCAGCCGGTGAACCCCCGCAGCAGCACTGCAGAAGGTGCTCTGGAGGCACGTTGCATGCGGCTTCTCCCACCACCCATAGGCCGGCTAGGCGGAACATGGCATGCTGCCCCATACAACGCCCAATCGGACGGGATGGAAGTTGCCGTGGATTTAGGTGAATCGCATTATCTGAGTAGACAAAGTTCGAGCATGCCCTTTGCTGAGATGATCTCCAACATAGGTTACCTTTTGGAAAAAATCAATTTCTAACCAAACTAACTAATCAAAACCTGTGATCTCCCACCATTGACTTGCAGTCATGGCGAAAACCGCACATGTGTCTGTCACGCGTCAAGATCCGATATCCGGACCTGTCAAGGCGTCCAAAACCGCCCAAAACTGCCTCACGCAGAGAAATCTCCGAAAGTGTCGAGTCTGAAACCCAGGAGTCCCATGTCAAAAAGGGTAGCTATCTGGGTGAATTATAATATTTCACACCTCGAATAAGGTGCTGGGGGCTCCTATTCTCCACATAAACCATCTAAACCACCATTTGGGGTGAATTCGGTCGTGTGAGGTCGTTATAATTCACCCAGTAGCTATGACAACTCCAAAAAACCATGCTGTCTGTTTCTTTTTGGCTCCTGTGACTCATGCGTCTGAAGAGCTGCGGAGTCGAGTCGAGCTTGCCCTCACCCTCACCATGGGATCCAGCCAACCTTTCCCTTGGTCATGCCGAAAGCGAGCTGCGCTGAAGTCTGGGATGCAAGGAAGTGCGGATTGCCCACTGCAACACCCACCTTCAGGCCATGTCTGGCAAAATGGAAAAGGCCTTGCCCAAGCAGCTTGCTGCGGGGGCTTCTTGATTCATCTCCAAAGAACCTACGCCTCTTCCAGTGGCGCCTGCCAGAACTCAATTTCTATCCCGGCTTGCTTGGCTGGGACCCTGGAGGGTTAAAGAAAAGTTCTCGGTGGCAGGAAACCTTGCAAGTGCGGGGGAGGCGCGCTTTTTGGCCACGGGGCTTAATTTGCTTCACCAGGGGTACCACTGGTTTTGACCCACAGCTTTTTCTTCGCAAGGGCATGAGCTCGGACGAACACCTTTGTGTCACTATGCAACGAGCAAGCGTCACAGCGGAGCGCGCGCATCCGCTCTCACTGAGTTTCGCCCAACTGATAGGGCTGCTTCTGCGCAACAAAAAAAGAAGGAATATGAACATGAGCCAGCATCTTTTTTCAGCCAGCCATGGTTCAACACCTTTGGGCCTCCCAAACTCAGGGCCTTTCGGGTCCCACAATTTGGGCCCATGGATTTCGGACGAGGGCGCTCGCTTGGGGGCGCTGCAAAGCGCCACGCTTGCTCACAGGAAGCACGGGCTCAGCGGCCTATTACAGGCATTCCCAATTCTATCCCTTCGGATAGGCGGTGAAACTGAAAAAATCTACTGCGTCTGAGCTCCTCGTCAAGAACATGACTCCGGATCCAACGGGGGGAGCTGCAGAAATCAAGATCAAGCTCTTTGGGGCCCGGCCAACGACAGGACGCGACTTTTGGAGGCCAAAACAGGTAGAATTCCAGAGGATATTCCACATCGAGGCTCCAAGCACAAAGCAGCACAAAAGCCTCGAATGGAAGTGTCAGTGGTGTGTAGTGGGCTCGGAAACTTGAAGCAAAATGCATGAGCATCCATGAGGCTGCAACCTGCTCAAAACAAAACTTTGAGGCGCCCACGGGCAACTCCCACAATCTCCAACCAAGTGGCTTCTGAGACTCCTGACCTCTTAGCATGCTGTTTTCATTCTGCCAAGCACGCAAGTGTGTCTGTGTGTCTTTGTCTGTGTGTCCGCGTGTGCGTTTGCATTGTGTCTGTGGTTGTGCTTGTGTTTATGCGCCTCTTGTCTGTCTTGCGCAATGGGCAACAACAACGTCATGCAGAATGCCAACAAGAAGATGAAACAGCCTTTTTGGGGGGGACCTTCTGGGCGGGCTTTAAAGGAACTGGCACCAAAACTTGCTGATGCTCAGTAGGATTCAGGGCCCCCTTTCAACGAAACCACCAGTTGCATGGTTTATAGGGTCATTCCATTTCTCTTCCCTGCTGAGCAGCAGCAAGAAAAGGATCCAACCATCCTGGGGGCCTCCTACTTCTCAAACAAAGGTTCCGCCTCAGCTCAAAGATCCGAGCCGCGCCGCTGCTTGAACAGCTTTGGGATGGCGCAAAGCTCCACCAGCCCAAAGCCCTTTGCAAAAGGCGTCCCTTGCCCACCCCCCAAACAAAAAAAGTACAAACATACCACACATACAGCTCAAAAGAAGCGCCAACGACCCGGCACACCTCGGACACACAGACCGCTCCTGTGCGGATTTATGTTGGGAATTCCCAACAAAAAACAAACAACGGCATCTACAAAACATACCCCATCCATGCTTTTTCAGCATTGTTACCCCAGATTTGGCGTGGTTCCCTCACCTTCGGACACACAATGCTCGCTCCTGTCGGTATCCCATCAGCTCTTGAGATACACCAAAATCACCGTGATGTCGTCCACCACCGCTCCGCCCTCCTCCCGGATCCAACGATCCCAAGCCTCCTCAGGGTCGAAAAACACGAGAGGGGCCGTTGGTTTGACATCCAAACCTGCCTGAGAAAGATGTTTAGTAGAAAAGAAATGGTGTGTCTCAAAGAAAGAAAACAATCAAACAAACAATGATGCGTTGTCCTTTAGTTTCCTTTTCAAACAACAAAGAGAGCACCCTCAAAAAGTAGTCACACCCAAAATAACTGTGGCTTGGAGGGGCCCAGTGCAGGGCAGACTGACATCAACAGCAGCTTGGCGAGGGAGATTCTGCACTGCAGGTGAACAAACACAAACAAAGTTGGTGCGGATGTCCACAGTCTGTAGACCTAGAAAGACCCATCTCAAGACCCAAATGTCTTACTTATTGCCAGGTTCTTCTTCTTGCCTTGCGCAGAAAATCGAACCACTCGATCCAAATGGCTGTGAATTGCAATATGGGCACCCCCGTGAAAAGTGGTTGGTTCACATGAATCCTGCACGTCTCCTGGGCTGTAAAAGCATCCAAACCCAAATGGCCGTCCGAATGGTCCACTCACCAGACCCCCCCCCCACACCCAAAGCAAAGCCATCCTTGGCCAGGCCCCACCCAATTCCAAGCCATCCTTGGCCAGGCCCCCAATTCCAAGCCATCCTTGGCCAGGAAGTCCGCCGCCTTCTGGGCCTCCGCCGCGGAGTAGTGGTTCACCAGACCCACGGCCTCCTGAGGCGAGATGAACTCCCAAACCCCGTCGCTGCAGAGGAAGAGGATCTGCTCCTGGAAGAGACTCCCTCGCGTGCCTCGTTTTGGGGCTCACCGGGTAACCTGCCCCCGAATTTGGGGGTTGCATTCTTGGGAGGTACCCGGAAAACCCGGAAAACGGCAATTTCAGGTGGAAAAGAACCCCACTTGCGAGGCAGCAGCGAAGCGCTGCCCGGTTCAAATCTGTCCAAGAATGCCCCCGGCCGGTTGAAACGAGCTCGGCCGCGTGTGGAAGGCTTTGAGAAAAAATGATCTGAATCCGTTTGAAGGTGTGAGACAAGTTCAATTGAAAAGGGTGTCACAACAGAACAACCCGTGTTGCGCCACTATCAAGAGGAAACAACATGTTTCGCAACATGCTGGACACATCAAGTGTTGCAAGAAGATCCCCAATGTGCTTCAACAATCATCTGCAAAGAGAAACGAGATGCAAATGGAAGGCAACGAAAACACGCAACGCATTGACACTTTCGCCATCCTCATCGCAGGCAAAACAAATCGGGTTGCAAAATTGTTGGGATCTTTGTGTCAAGAAAGTCTGGTGAGCTTAAAAAAGACTTGGTACCGCTCCTTTTCGGGTAGGTTTCGCTAGCAAACCTCAAAACAAAAACAGCCAGTGCAAAGAGATGCCATTTTGGGGATGATGTTGTTCAAGGGAGACTGTCATGGTCGGCTGCCTCTTGGTGCCCAGGTTTCCCCCACCATTGGCCCAAAATTAGACCTAGTTGGGTGATGGTTTTGTTTGGGCGCAAATGGCAACAACAAATGTGGTTTTTCGCCTTGGTCCAGGTTCCCAACATCGCCTGAAGCGCCATGGACAAGGTGGAGCCGACCGACCAACAGGGGCGCCGCGCGCATCAAACTTTTGGCGGCAACCCCTCCTCCAAAAGGACAACCCTGAAGCTTACCCATCACATTAGTTACCCACATTGTGTCACATAATGGGACAAATGTCACATACGTGAATGGAACAACCCCAACGATTCATCCGGTCAAACTTCATCCCACTGACCGCCGACTCGACCGCTCCTTGCCGCTGGTGTCCACTGTGGACACCTCCGGCTCGCAGGAGATGCCGCAGTCCTGCTCGCTTCTTGGGCGTCAGCGAGCGGCTTTCTCTTTTTTCGGGCGGAAGCTTTGGGGGGGCGTGGGATTGAGGTTCCCACCTTTTCTTCGATGCTCTTGGGGCTTTCGGCTGCTTGTTGCTCGACTTGTGCCTGCTTGTTCCTCGTACCCCCAGTGAACATCCCAATCCCCACTAAAGTAGACTAAAGTGGGTGGTGAATTCACCTACCAACCAAAATGGGATCCCATGCATGTTGACCACCACAGCCATATCCACCAGACCTCTGAACCTCTGAACCTCCCCCCATTTTCCAGCGCCCCACCCAACGCCTGGTGCCCCAGCAGGTCGCCCAAGCACCGGGACATGTTCAGACCTGACGCAAAAACGGATCGGGCGTTGGGGCGCTTGGGCGCTTGGGCTGGGAAAAATCAGCCAACTGGGCGATACCAGGAGTGGCCCACTGTACCATACCACTTTGACGCTTTTGCTTTTTGTTGCCACGGCGAGCAACCGGCTTTAAAAAAAAAAGAACCGTGAGCTGGTTTGTTGGGCTGATGAGTCCGTGGATCAATGACCATTTGGACATGTTAGCATCCGATTTCCGAATTTTATCCTGATTGTATTTTGCCACAGGTTCGCACCACCCTGCGGGAGCTGCTGCTTCATCCGCCAAAGCTTTGTGCCTTAGACACCTGTGCGCAAAAGGGAGAACTGGCATAGGACGGGGTCACTGGGTCCGCCTTCCCAATGGTTTAGAAGTTTCCTCAACGGTCGGTGCCAGGTTCCTGCAACATATTTGTGGGCCACAACCGCCAGAAACCCCCAAAAGCCCCCAGCACCGCTCAGGCACCCTCCCGCCTGGATACCTCGCGTTGTGGGCGTAGACTCGATGGTTGGCGTAGCCGTCGAAGACCACGCGCCCACCCGCCTTCTCGATGCGGGCCTTCTCGTCCTTCTTTTTTCGAAACAGAGTGACCAGTCCGATCATCCCCGCTGAAAACCACTGAGAGGAACCCCTTTGTCGCCGTCCATAATTCATGTCTGCTGGAAAACCACAACAAAGGGAACCAAATCCTTCAAGGATTAACCCACCGCCGCCTTGAGGTTGGGCTTGTGGTCCCTGGTCAGCGCCACACCCCGCCACTCGTTGCCGTGCCTGGCAAAAGATTCGTGGCTTAGGATGGAGTCCCCCGGATTGAAATCTGGAGGTGCATTGCTTCCGACAAAAAAGGTGTTGCAGGCTCCTGGCGTTTGGCCTGCGGACACAAAATTTGGGTTCGCCGACTCTTTCTCGACAACCAGTGATACAAGGACTGTGACACAAGGAGTCGGCGAACCTAAATTTCGAACTATGAGCTATAGAGCAGTGACACAAGGACTGATGAACGCTCAGCGACAAGCCGCCTATTGATGCCATCTGACCCGATTCCTGAAATGTGTGCGACCAGCTGTGCTTTCTCTCATCCCCCAGTTCGGGGCAAAACCCCACGAAACCGGTCGGCAGAAAGCCAAGCTGCCTGGTTCCCAGCACCGCAGTGCTGTCTGCAACATGGGCGAGGGTGATCTTGTTGTTTCCTCGGGTCGCCGGCAACGAACATCTTGAGGCGAGAGCTGCATGTCGCAACGTCCGAATGAGGCCAACTGACTTGCAAAACCGGTGTAAATGTCTTAAAGAGCCGCGGGCAGCCAAGAAGCGATGATCGTGCACGGCCACCGTTGCGGTTGTCCCTGACATCTGAGCACTCAACTGCTTGATCCTGTCGGAGGTGCTGACCATGCTTTGCGTCTTCTTGAAGCTGTCGCACAGGATTGGCCCCCACTCGCCAGTGGCAGTCCGAGAATCACGGACGATCAGCTTCGGTAGAACGTCTTTGACGAAGTTAGACACGTCATGTCCTTTTTGTCCATGACCATCGAACACGCCATAGATCGAAAAATCCTGAGCAACTCCACCAGCCACAGCCACAAAAACTCGGACATGGAAGGTGGTAACACCACCAGATCCATGGGTACAACCCATGCCTATGAGACCCCATGCACCAGAACCGCAAAACCCTCCGGGGCCTTTTCAATGGCTACATGCCACGAGCCCCAGCCCAGCCCCGGAAGCCCCGAAGCCCCAGCCCCGGAAGCCCCCGCCTCTGTCTTCAAAAGGCACCTCGGGCGACCGGGGTGCGGGGCTTGCCACCCACACCAACATCCTGGACGAGTCCGTCCCACGCCGGCAAGAGCCGAGACCGGAAACACTTACCGAGTTGGGGGGAACACACCAGTTCCCGACAAGTTCCCAACAAGGTCCTGACGAAGAGACGCAAAAGGGAAGTAAAAAGATGACATCCAGCTTGACTGGCAGCTCCGGAAACCAGCGGCAGATTGCCATGCCGTCCCGATATCAACCCCTCTTGTCGTCGGGTGCCAGTTATCCAATGTGCATGGATTCCAGCAGCACTGTGATTAAGCATTGTCCTTGCCTGCCGACAGTTGTACGCCAGCAAAGGCCATCACGGGTTCCACGACCATGTTTGTATACTAAAGTTTCCTCCTTGTTGCAATCCTGGTCGGCAAAATACTGACTTGGAAAAAAGGGTTTGCTTGAAGTCCTCCCCCGCACTGCGGTAGGGATGGATCTCCCACAGTACCAACCCAAACCAACCCTCGAACAGGAGAAGCACATCCCTTAGAGAAAACTTGGCAACATGAAGCAGCAACCCCCTCTCAAACTCGTACCCAAAATAGAGGCGGGCCCTTGGTTCCCAGCCTCTATCCATCCCTCCACTAACTCCAACTCCATTAGCCCCTTCTCCATTTTTTACCCATGGCAAGCCTCTGGAATGAATCAGGTGGCTCCGGGCTACCAGGGCCCCCCATTGCCCTCACTTCTCCAAACCCCCCCCCACCCGAACCACCCCACCCGAAACATCCGCCCCCTGGGCGCCCCGTACCCCCGATTTTTCGATCAGACGCCCCCCGATCCCCGAGCAGACGGCCCAGGCGCCAGGAGTCTTGGTTGGGACTCTCCGGTTTCAGGCCCTTGCGGCAGGTGTAGCCCAACCCCTGCTGCTGCAGCTGGTCTCCCAGCAGCTGCCTGGGCTCGGGCTCAACCCGTTCAGCCCAATCGATGGGCCCCAAGAGGTCATGGTCAAGACCTCGCGTTTTGTTTGGCCGAGTGGGTCATGGTTCCCTTAGGAAAATCACCAATGTTCAAAACCTTGATCCTCTTATTTGTTTCATGGTTCCCTTCAAAGATCATACTGGTGATTTGCCTCAGTGCACTTAAGGATCATCATGGCTACTTGCAGCATCCTCACCAGGCGGATCACCGAGCCCGCGCGCACCCCAAGCAACTTTGTGTGTTTGGACCATGGCACTTGCCAACGCTGTGGGCGTTGGAGGAAGAAAAAAAAAACACGCGGGAAGAAAAACCGAAGATGGCGCCCCTTCGAAACAGGACGCACACAAACGACCCCTTGCATGCTGTGCGCTTTCTTTCACCTCGAGCAAAATTGCGACAAGCTGTTTTGTTTGGTTTGCTTCGGAATGGGCAACAAGTCTGACGAATAGAAGAAGTTGACAAATTATCAACTCGCGCCCTCCTTGCAAAAAAGGGCGGGGGAGCCGCACGCCAGAGCATTTTCTGAAGACAGCTCTTCCATGACTAGACCATCTCATCTCAAAAGGGACAACCAGCAAATAGGTTTCAGGAGCTCGCGCGTTTCTTCTACTCCAAGGCCCGGAGTGAACTTCCTAGATGCATTACTCAAGTGCTCGGATGGCTGCATCCCCTGCAGCAAAAGAAATGACGAAAAGGCAAATGGAAGCCGCAGCCCGAGCCAATGCTACTTCCAGGCTTTGACCGGACCTCCCCTCCGCAGAAAGACAAATGAGCAGAGAAGTGCTGGGTCTCGCAGCCCGCCGCACTTGAAAGAGAGAGCGAGACAGAGGAGAAGAGGACAAGCAGCAACAAACGCCGGGTTTGGCAAAGTGGCGTGGTCTTGTTGGCGAAGGAAGTCGGGTTCTGGTCCGTCGTGGAGCCCAATGATGAGAGGCGGCGACCGCCTGCTCCTGGCAGAAAACCCCGTTTCAAGAGCTGGGGGGGGGGACTGAGGATCCTGCACAACATGTCCCCAGGAGTGCAAAAACACAGGGTCTCTTTTCAGAACGCCCCTTGGGTGGGTTTTTGGTTGGTTCGGCTCAGGGTGGTTTAGCACTGGATTAGGGTGGGCTTAGGGACGTGGCTTTAGCCCTGGTTGACGGTGGGTTTAGAGTTGGTGTTGGTTGGGCTTAAGGCTGGTTTAGGGTTGGTTTAGGGCTGGTTTAGGGTGGTTTAGGGCTGGGTCAAAAAGCATGCTCGATCATGCCAAACCTCGGCCATGCCGAACATCCAGCCGGAACCCTTCTGCCACGCCATGCCCGCGTTTTTTTCCGCCGCGAGACTTGGGGGCTCCGATCTTGGGGGCCCGCGATGAGACCCGAAGACGCCCCAAGCCTTGCAAGGAGTTCGGTCTGGGGACGTCGACAACTATGGACCCTGATCTTTACACCCTGCATCAAAATTTGGGACCCCGAGGCGAAAGAACCCACTTGGATACGGACTGGGTTTCCCTTTTTCCCGTTGAACCAACCCCAAAGATGGTACCCTCAAAAAGACACAATCGCAAAGAATGGGCAGGGCACAAAACATCCTTGAAGAGCATGAAGGAATGGACCCACTCACTGCGCTTTGTTGGGGTCGTTCCATTTCTCATTCCCTACTGAGCACCAGCACAGTGGAATTTCTCATTCTCTACTGAGCACCAGCACCGAGGTTCCCATCACGCCTTCTTTGCTCACCATGTCCACAAGGTTCTGCTGGCTGAATTGGGCGATGAGCCCGCGGTCATCCTCCGAGCTGTGGTCCTCTGCCTCGACGGCCGCCACCTCCACATTGCCCACTGACAGCCTGGCCCGGCGAATGGATGGCCGGGATTTGTTTGAGGCGATCCCTTTGGGGTTGGTGTTAAAGGGAAACCAAAAGGACCCATATTGGGAGATGTTTTTCAACGGTGGACCTCCTTTTGGTCGGTATTTGCAGGGAAACGGAAGGAAAACCACGCACTTGCCCAAATGAGTAAGTGTCAAAATACAGCTCCACGCCACCATCTCTGCCTTGACTTGTCCCTATTTTGAGGAATTGTCATGCATTCCCACACGAAGCCTTCCGGGACAACCCCAGCCAAATCCCCACTCGCAGCTTTTATTCCCCCACATGTTCAACTGGGTTCACTGAAGTGAACTCTAAACGGTGGTTTGAAGAATTTCCCGACCCACCCACCCCTAAAAAAAACACACAAACAAAAAAATGCAAAAAAAAATGGAGGGGAGGAAACAACACAAAAAAAAAAAAAAAAAAATCGGAATGCGCTTGATCCATCGCCAGGCTGGGAATCCGATTCCTGGACGCCCAAACCATCCCCCCCTCATCTCAGCCCTCTCCTTCGGCGCTGCTTCTGAACATTCGCCTCAGGCGCCGCACTCGAGGAGTTGCAGCCCATGGCGCGCCAAGCCCATCACCGGGCCATCGCGGGTCTTCACCTTCTTGTTCCCGGTCTCTTTCTACTATTCCTCTTGCTCTTTAACGTTCTCTTCTTCTTCCTCTTTCCCTTCTTTCTTCCTCTTTCTCTTCCTTTTCTCTTTCTCTCTTTCTCTGTTTTCACCAGCAGGGCACTTGCGTCTAAGCCACGCGAGCATAGCCTTGCGCATAGCCTCACGAAAAGTGACAGCGACTGCACTCTTCGATCCCTGGACGTGCGCTCGCTTTTCCATGCCGCGAGCTCAATCCCAACCTTCGGGTGAGGTTGGTAAGACGCGCGCATGCGACGCCCGCTTTGGGACCGGGACCCAACTTTTCGTTTTTTCCAATGGGCCAAGGTGGGCTTTCTTGATTCCCACTGGCAATGCTTGCCGCCATGGCGGGCAATGGTCGCGCCAGCCCTGATGTGTTCGGAGCGGGCTGGAACTCAGCGGCCGCCTGTGCCTTGAACCTGGACGTGCACGAAAACACCTCTGCCTTGCCTCTGGAGAAAGAAGAAGAAGAAGAAAAGAAAACGGAGCAGGCCGCTGGCTTCTTACAGGGGGGGGTCTTCGGGGGAAGTCCAGTCCAAGAGGCAGAAAACAACTCTCCTTGTTGCATGTGGACTTGGAGATCAGCTCAAATTGCCTAACAGAACAGGTGCCTTTTTTGGGGCCTCCAAGGTCTGCTATTCTGCCTGAGGCATGCAAGTTCGTGAATAGAGATGTGGCAAGACTTTACAGTGAACACCGAAAGGGAAGCCGGCCATGTAGAGGAGTACGAGTTTTCTTGCTCGAAAGACATTTCTTCAATGCAGGCCTAGAATGTGCGAATTACATCACCCCGCCTCAGGGCCGTGTGTCAAATCTTTCGCACTTGCCCAAATATTACATTCTTCGAAAGGGCTCCCTTCATGTTGGGGCTTGCCAAGTTATGGGAACCAGCAACCGAGTAGCCTCCCACCAATTGACATGGAACCTGACGTTCACAAAATTCCTGGTTGGGACCATTGTCCACTTAAAGGGTCCCTGTCAGGTGTTTGGTGGGAGGGTAACCTTTAGAACCAGCAACCAAGTAACCTTCAAACAGAATGGCCTCGACTAACCCTTAGTTGCTTTGGATTGGTGGCTTGGCTTTGGATTTGAACCCCTGGTTCTTGTAGAGGTTTTTCGGGAAAACCCCTCCTGAACCACCAAACCACCAAACCATCACTCCAAACAACCAAGCAATTCGAGGGAAGCCGAAAACTAGTATATGGGAAAACCCTCCTTAACCACAAACAACCAATTAGAGCGAAGCTTTAAAAAACTCCCTGCCGGAAAACCCAACCATTTTTCAGCGCTCGGCTCGAAACCCTCCAGGTGCGCCTCAGGAGGTGAACATGGCCAATACATCGCTCGCGCTCCAGCCACTGCCTGGGCGCGGACGTCAGGCCGAAGTTGGACAGATCCAGGCGTATTGGGGAACCTGCAAAACCATTTTGAAATCAAAGGTTCTGGCAAGCCAAAGGTTCAAAATGGGTAGATCTTGGGGATCAAATCTGGAGAATCAAAATTGTTTCATTCGAAAGCTACAAGTTCTTGGGGGATCAAATCTGGACAGAATCCGATTTGAGGGAAAACCCAACCCGTTTTACTGCATACCAGCCACAACTGGCCATACATGTTTGCATACTTTGGAGTCATCTGGGGTACGCCCTGAGGGCGACGCGTAAACAGACCTGGGGACTCTTGGAGGCTGGGTCTTTGGGAAACAACGACACGCTCCAGAGAAATCAACAGCAACCAGCGTCGGTCTGACTGTTTTCACCACACTGCCTCAGGTGGGTGGGACCGTACCTGTTGCACGGGTGCAGCACCTGAGATTCCAATTCAAGTGCGGGTCCAAGCCTTTTCGCTTGCGGTTGTTACTTTTAACACAGGTGTTAACCGCAACGAGCAGGAGGTACTTGACGCGTGACTGCTGGTCGGAGTGCTCCCCCTCCATGAAGGCGTTGATGGTTTCCGTGTGTCCAAGACGAGGGTTCTGGTTTTGGAAGGTCTTGAACTGTGAGATGATGCCAGTGTTGTAGGACTGGAGCAGGACTCGGCAAAGTTTGTCTGCCTCCGGGATGGCCCTGGTGCAAAAACGACGGTGGTCAGGGACGAGTTGGGCGCGGCTGAAAATCCTTCGGAATTGGAGGTGGCTCTTGCCGAACTCACGCAGCAGTCGGTAGTGCGCCGGGTTGGGGAATAACGTGTTGGTGGGTCAGGGGGGGATTCTCATGGGTGAGCCACTCTAGGTGGACTGCTCTCGAACGGGGGGTACGACGCGCCACACCGGCACAAACGTTGTGTTAGATGACACGCCACACCGGCACAAATGTCATCCCAAGGGGTGGTGAGCTGTCTCACAGGACCAACTCACGAGCAGTGTTGTTGCCTCAGACGGCTTTGTCGCGAGGGGATCCAGGCCCGAATAAACAGAGGGTGTCCCAAACAGGGATCGCGAAAGGGGGGCAAAATTCGACCTGTCGGTGGTTGGTGGGTTAGTGGGGTCATACACGCACCGCTCCTTGAGCCTCGACATTCCCCGGTTTGACAAGGGGTCGCCACCCGAAGCAAACGGAAAAAGGAGGAACGTCTGAGAGGGGTCCGAAAGGGGGCGACCCGAAAGAGGCTCTGCGCATTCTGAAGGTGTGGACCTCTCCCTCGATGGTTGGGCCACTGGCCGTCCTCTGGTAGAGACATGGTGGGCACTCGCCTCACAGGAGATCGCCGTCACACGAGACGTGGATTGGCGGGTTCGTACCAGTAAGGGGGGTGGTGCAAAAGGAACTGGCCAAGTCGGCTCAATAAACGCAGGTGCCCGTCGGGGCCCAGGATGATGCCATCGATGAGGGCCATGGTCCGCTGCTCAGCGGTCAGAAAGTTGGAGATGGTCTCGACGGTCGTCTCCCCGAACGTGCGTGACATGGACTCGATGAACGGGTCGTTTTGGACAGCTGCCGGCCGAAGGTCAGCCAGGAGCAGGTGAGTTGGGGGAGCAGGTTCTGCCTGTTGGTCTGGTTGAGGTGGTGCAGTTGTTGCTGGATGTGCTGCATCAGAATCCAGCGAAGCAAGGCGCGAAGTGGGGTTTGATTGGTGTCTGCCGCCACCGGTACGATATAGGCGTTGGTCGGTGTCCGCGAGAAGGTGCCGGAGTTGGTCAGGTGCCAGCGGAAGTCGTTGTGGGTCAAGAAGTGGGTGAACTCCGGGAGAAGGGCCGACGAGATCTGGAAGGTGGAGTCTGGCTGAACGAGAGCGTCGATGTGGGTCGCAGAGCTCTGTTGCAGCATGTGGACGGTGTGGTTGTCGGCCTCGATGGTCTGTGGAAGCAGCCAGGAGTGGTCCGCGGGGTTCGTGCCGTGGTCGGGTGGTCGGGTGTCGTGGGTCGTGGCTGGGCAGGCGTCTGGTGCGTCCTGGGTGTGGGCATCTTGTTGGTGTCAGCGTGTGGTCGGCGTGCTGTGGCCGGCGGCCAGTTGCTGGGCCGTGCGGTGTCACTGGACGATGCCGCATCGGGGGTGAGTGGCGGTGAGACCGGCCGGGCGTATGAATGGCAAGCGGTGTGAATACACACAGCTCATGCACGGGTGCAGCACTTGAGATTCCAATTCAAGTGCAGGTCCAAGCCCTTTCGCTTGCGGTTGTTACTTTTAACACAGGTGTTAACCGCAACAACACTAAATAAAATCATCCGATTTCTGCAGCATGAGATTTCCTCAAGGCGACTCCGCGAGGAGTTCCAGGCAAAATAAAGTGGTAGAAACTCCCCAGTGCATGTTGTGCATCAGTGATTCGTACACGTTCGTCACACTCCTCTGAGCACTCCAACAATCCAAGGATACTCCAAGAGAGACCAAAGACCTTTCAACAGGAACTCACCCCAACCGAGCAACCAGAACCAGCCAATACCCAACACTCAGCAAGGCCCTGCCAAAAACCAAACAACCAAGAGTTGCAACACTAGCAACACGCCAAACAGCCGATGGAAACCGAGCCGCATGCTAAGCGATCAGCAGGCTCTCGTCCAACTTCCAACACCAGACATGCTGCAAAGGCTAAGAGCTTTTTGGGTATGTATCAAACTGGAGGGACCCCCAAGATGGCTTTCATGTTGGATACCCTTTAAACCAAAGTGAAAAAGGATGCCCTCAACAAAGTGCACACATACAAGAGACTCACAAACATCCCAAGACCAGCCAAGAACTACAAAACAAGCTATGACGTCCCAGGACTATTTAGACTCACTGCCTTTGAACCCGCTTGCGGGAGTTGTGCAGTCAAAAACTGGACCATCATGCTGACACGAAAGCCCTTTGAAGCCTGACTGGACATTCTGGCTTTCAGTCATGCTGATACAAACCAACCTGCTGTTCTCTAGGGTCAAAACTCATGCTTTAGCGGTTGTTGCCCTCTGACTTCGCCAAACACGACCTCGGCTCGCTTCATGCTCGAAAACTCGCCGTCCCACCCTTTGGCACCACTTTGAAAATGCGCTTCCCAAATGCTTTGTGCTGCAGACCATCTTTTCTTTTCCCCCGTGGCATCCCGCCCCTTTTTGGCTTCTCTCAACCCACCACTTCCCGGCCGAGCTGAGGGTTCCCCGCCGGACATGGAGCCGAAAAAGTCCGCACCCCCGGTGCACTGGCGCCTATCACATGAGATCCGACTCTCCGCGCCGAAGACTCCGCAGAGTGATGACCAGTTCAACGGATGGAGCTGTCCCCGCGACCCCAACCAACCAGCGTCTGTTGAAACTGGGGGAAGGGGGGGGGGAGAAAAATTTGCAGTGGCGGAGGAGGGGGGGGACAACAGTTGCAGTGACAGCAGTACTGTCACAGCCCATTTTGTCCCACCACCCCAATCCCCGCCCCCGCAATTTGAACAGCAGCTCTCCAGCAACTCCCTCGTGTTCCAGCGAAAGACTCAAAAGAAAGTCGCTGCACACACCAAAGCCTTACACAAGATCCTCAAAAAGCCCCTCGCCAAGGGAAACGCCCCAAACGCGGCCTGAGGTACCAAACGATCGCCACAGAGAGCCCCGCGGTGATGACCTCCATGGGTGAATGACCCTCCAGGCGGTTGGTTATCCATTGGGCTCTCTCTTACTGGGCTGCCCTCAGTTCCCCCGCTAAAAGTTTAACTTTTAGTGGGTTAAATGGAAACTACCACTAAACACTAAAAGGCCAAAAGGCTAAGGAACCGGATGGCTTGGAGCCACCAAGCTTAGCTTCCTTTGGTTCTTGGGAGTTCCTTGCAATCACCTCAAACAGGATGGCCCATTTGACAAGCTTCCAACTCAAGGAGCGACTGCTGGTTGGGGATTCTTGTGGAAGCACCCCAATCCTTCCAAGCCTTGCACTTGGTGCGCCCAGGGCCAACCGTCAGTGCAACATACATACGCAAAATCAGATCTCAGGGACAAAGCGCATTCAAAAAAAAAATGTCGTAGCAAGTCAGTGCCGAAATATGGCGAAGTTGCACAGACTGCAGCACACCATACATGTTTCAGAAGGCATAATTTGGACGTACACAATATACTTGCGAGTGAAAATCCAAGTCGCTTGCCCCAGCATGGTGATTGAACGGATAGTGAATGAACCGCTCCATCTTTCAAGAGAGGTGGCTTAGGGAAGGGAAAGGAGGACGGGAATAACCGCTATAACACCAACTCCTTTCTGCTTTCCATGGAATTACCGCGAGAGACAGAGGAACGAGCGGGAACGACACCATCCTATCACTCACCAGCCAAATAAAGTATTACAACGGTGGTGAAGTGATGGATGGCCTTCCTCTTCCTCTCTTCACACCCTACCTCCTCACTTCATCTTTGTTTGGTGAGGCTAGGTAGGCACGAAGAGATAGAGGAAGGGGATGGGAAAGATGAATGTGACCACCCAAACCCCCCCTTGATCAAGAGTTGGGACACATTCTATTCTATCTCTTACCATTCCTCCCTTCACCTCTCCTCGCCGGTACAAGACTTGTCTAGGCGAGAGATAGAAAGCGGTAAAGAGATGAAAGGAATGGAAAGGATTAGACCTCATCCCATCCTGCTTCCGGGATAGCTTCTAACCTTTCCTTTTCCTTTCGTACTCCATCAATACCGAATGTCCATCAATGCGGGCTGCGCAATCCACCCCAAACCAAAGAAAAATAGGGGGCGTGTCAAAACACCAGGGACCCGTGTTTGGACATGCGCAAAAACCAACCTAAAAGAAACTGAACATTTGGGAGGCAAACTGAAGGACGCCGTTCCCCGGACTGCGAGCATCTTTTGCCACTCATGGCCTGTGTGTTTCCACAAGGCCTCACCAGACTCCTGTCCAACAGTCCCAGGGGACCGGCAAGCTACTTCAGAGCCTATCAAATATGGGTATGGGTCAAAATTGAAGCACCAGAGGACCGCAGTTTTAGTCCCTTCCATTTTGGGTGCCTATTTTTGACCCACAGCCATATGGATGTGGCCGTTGAGAGATGTTCACCCGTCACACGCACGGGGGCGGCGATGCCTACTTCAACTTCCCTCTTTTCGCATAGCTTGCTAGCGGCTTCGGGGGAAGTTTGCAGCGCAGGATCATTTCTAGATTCCACATGACAAATAGTAGAAAAAAAAACAAAATGACAAGAACAAATGCGACAAACCGTTGGATTCCTTTCCCTCCGGCCCCGCCGGCAGCAGGAAGTTCACAAGGAGAAAGGACACCAGGCGGGCCTGAGCCATTCGTGTTTCAAGGGAAGGAGATATCTGGGGGTTTCTTTTTTGAAAGAACCCGGTTTGGGTTGGTTTAAAGGGGGGCCAACACAAGGTGTTTTAGGGTCTCCTCCTAGCTTCTTCAACACCAACGCATTGCTCCAGAAGCTTGACTCAACCGTATTGACTCGACGGTTTTGGGGGAGCCCCTTTTTGGCATGGTTTCTTACGGAGCACCAAGAGGAAGCCAGCCATTTTTGGTGGGTCCTCGATTTTGAGACAAACCCAGTCTCTCCATCAGCGCAACTGCCCCAGATCATATGTCGCCATGCGCCTTCAAGCTGCAGTCCGGCGCTTGCTTGGTCGCTCCAAGCCGCGAGCAATTGGTCGTGATCGACCTTTTGTAGATTCAACGGAAAAGCCTCCTGGATATGGCAGCAATACTCAAGGATTTGCTGGTAAAAAAAAAAAAAAGGCACCAGCCAGTCACTTGACGCGCGCGCCAAGAACGAATCAAGCCCGTGCCACCCAAACCTTTCGAACCATGCGCTTTCCGGAGCTCACTTGAAACCTGCTGGGGCGCGGGCTTTCAAAAAAGAAAAAGAAGATGAGTCATCATCAAACCGCGGCATCGACGTGGGCGGCTGCCCAAAACCAGGGCTTCTTTGTGCTGGGACGGGCAGCCGTGCGAGCAGGGCGTCGCGACTTTTTTGGGGACTCTGCGCGGCCTGAGCTCCCAGCGCAATTGGTGGAGGGAAGCTCCAATGGCGGCATCCTCACGTTGGGTTTGGATTGATCTGTGTAAGAGCATCTGTGTTTGTGGATAGGAGTCATCTGGGCAAGAGAGTGTAGGAGGGTTCACGTTTTTTCCCACGGCCCATCCCGCCCAACACAACAAAATGAGAAGAAAGAAGCAGAAGAAGAAAAAAGAGCGGACGGTCCCTGCAACCGCGTCCTGCTCAAATTGTCCTTCACGCTGTTCGTGGTGAAGGCACTGACGAGAAAACTATCTCCAGCTCTCCACCGTGCAAACAAGCCATCTCAGTCGGTGAGGTCTGGTTCTGGGCCAGTCGCCCTCTTCTCCAGATTGGCCACAGAAAACTGACAGCTAACCAGGTCAGGCCGGCTAAAACATGAAGGTCCCAATGTCGGAGATGAAGAGGGCCTGGCGGAGACACGCGCGCGCCTCAAGTCAAATCTGCTGGGATCAGCTTGCCCCGTTGTTTGGTGGCTTAGAGTCGAATCCGTGGTTTGTTGGCTAAAGTTAAAGGGTGGTTTCTCATTTGCCCTCTGCAAGAACCAGGGGCAAATCCCCAAACCACCCATCCAAACCACTTCAGGGATACTTGACATGCGTAGGCAGCTGCACCATCTGGGCATATTTTAGTCCGGGGAGAGATGTGGCACCCCTTGTAACTCCAAGGAACCCAAGACTGTTCTCAAGCTGAATGGCACCCTTGTGAGTTCTCTTTCCTTTCTTTGATGGCACCCCTTGTTGGACGTGCAAAAAAAAACAGACAGCTTCCCGCAACTATTTGGAGATCCCACTTCACGACAGGCCCATTTGGGTATGTGCCAACATAGGGAAACCCAAAACTGGTGACGTTCTTATTGGTTGCCCTGTAAAGCATTCCCCCTGATTGGCGGTTTGGATTGGCTTTCAGGTTAGGCGGAGGTTTCCCATTTACCTCTACAAGAACCAGGGGTTCAAGTCCCCAAACCCCCAATCCAAAGTTCCGCCCAAACCATAACAAATCGCCGGCTTCGCCGCCACCGTGTCAGTGACCATCTTCTCCTGAGCAGATCGGATGCGAACGCATGGAACGGCGATTGGCCGAGGCGATTTTGGATGAAACCGTTCCCCGGATGGGCTGAAGCTTTTTGTTGCAAGCTGATGATCATGAAGGCCGCTTGCGAGATTCCACACCCCAATGCAAGGTCTTCCCTGCAAGGAACAGCCACAGGATGTTCGGTTTGTCGGCACGTAGGCCTGTGCCAGCCCTGGTCCAAATCCAGCCTTGGTTCAAATCCAGCAGTGCTTGTTGGCGATGGTCTTAGACTCTTTGGTACGGTCTTGGATTCGAACATGCTTTTAGCTGCATGTAAAGGTTCAACGTTCCCATGCTGCGCATTCCAGAAAAGAGGAAGCTCAGGAAGGCTTCATGCGCGGGAGCTTAAAACTTGGAATGAACCCCAGAGGATCAGGGAGCCATGAATGGTCCGCTTCCATGAGCACAAGGTTCAGCGGACTTGACAACACGAGCCGCACCCGATGGAGCATACGAACCCACGTTCCGCCCTACAAACCGTCAACATGGCATGACGGAATCCGCCCACGCACACGAGGAAAAGCGGCAAGTGACATGGGAAATGTGAAAAAGGAGACCTGTGTCCCAATCCAACTCCTCTAATTGTTTGCCTTTACTTCAGAACGAACACCAGCGGTTTAACTCTCGCTTTGATGCGCCAATTTGACAATTTGGTCTCCGCATAGCCGGCATGCCGCGGTTTTGCCAACCCCTGGCTCTGAAACAGTCCAATTGTTCAAGCCCGCTACTTCAACCTACCTATTGCCTTTATGGGGAGCCGATGGCCTTTGTGGGGACTTGTCCATCCGTGCCCCTTGCCTTACACCCAAAAAAAACGCCTCCCAGCCTCCTACCGGGCGGGTCTCTCTTCCCACGCCGCCTCGG
>CAUJNA010000922.1:0-50000 GCA_963377175.1 Effrenium voratum | reverse complement strand
CGACGGAAGTGAAGCGCCAAGAGAATGGCCATCACTCGCCAATCAGCTGACTCCTTGAGGCGAGGCCCAAACCCAGCGAGTCGACCTCCCCTCCTCCCCTCCCCCCATAAACACCTGGGCGTCCAGGCGCAGCCGCCGCCCCCCACACCCATGTTGATGTACCTCGACCCAGGGTGGCCACAGCGGCCAAGGGCTTGACCCTGCAGTCCAGCTCCAAGCATCTTGCAAGAGCTGTTTCACCAATTTGCCGATCTTGGAATGCAAGAACCAAAGGCAAGCAGCTGAGCTGGAATGAAAGAAAGAAGCAAGCAGCCGATGTTGCAAGCCCAAGGATTGAGCTGTCATTCCTCGTGCCATACTTGGAGGACAGTTGCCTTTTCATTCGCGGATGATGATGGATGTATGCCCTTTCCGCCGAAGAGTCTTTCTGTCTCTTGCTGTTTGTGGCGTATCTGAAACTGACACTAAGGTTCTCGCCCATTATTCTCCTTGACTGGACCTTGCAAGCGCCGTCAAACCCAGAGTGACATCAGTACTCTGCGGAGCCACGGTCAGAATATCCCGGCCCTTTCTACGGGCACGAGCAGATTCGTGAGCGGGAGAAAAAAAGGGGGGGAAAAAAAAAGGCGTGAGTCCCACACGTCCCCGACAAAAATAGGTGTGCGTTGAATTCATGTTGGACCCCCCCAAAAGGTTGGCTTCCTCTTGTCCCTTTAAACCCTCCGGGCATACCTCCGAGAAGAAAAAAAAAATGGACAGATCCAAATGGGTGTGGCTCAAAATTTCAGAGCCAGGGCAAACGGCACGACGTGTTGGTCTTTGGTTCCATTTCTCTTTTGGTGCCATGTTGGGCTCCATTTTGGGAGCCACAGATCCACTTCGACCATAAAAGCCGCTGAAAGACCCGCTGAGACCGGGACATCTCAGCAGCAGGTCCAGGAAATCCATGCAGTCTCTCACCTCCTGAAGACATCGGCGAGAGCGAGAGCGCACCGCGTCTCATCAAACCAGGGTGTGGACCGCAGATTAAATTGTCCATGTGTCCAATTGCCTGGGTTCCATTTGGGTCATGTTGACCCCATATGAATTTCAACCAGTTCATCCGTCAACCAAGCAGTTTATTAAATTCAGGGGTCTCCCTGGGTGTGGAAAATCAGACCACTTTTGGAGAGGACCCCCCCCTCACCCCGATTTAATATTCACTGAGGTTGATTCATATGGGTCAACATTACAGATCCGAAAACCGAAATGACCACCACTTCGCAGTTGTCAGGCTGAAATCAGCCTGCTTCAGCCTCAAGCACCGAGAACTCTGCCTGCCTTGAAGATGCTGGTGGCGAAGACGAAGACGCAAACCTCAAGAGGGCAGGGTCCAGAACTGGCCATGGCTCAAAATCCAAGTCGTAACCCCCCAGTGAACATCGGATTCAATCCAACCACTATAGACTAAATTGAGTGAATTCACCTACCAACCAAAATGGAATCCCAAAACGGTTTTGACGACCACAGCCATAACTGCCCACAGACCTTTGCGCTCGAACGACGCGACCTTGCCTTTCCAGAGTACCTTCCCTGAAGAAACCGACCCTTGTGGGGCTGCAAGCCATGGACTGGGGGTGTACTTCAGATTCCTAGCTGCTCAGCCGGCCAGCTGCATTCTATTTCTCGGAAACCTTGGCAATGCCATATGGCCATGGGAAATCCCGTACCCCCAGATGGGTGGTGCACCTACCCCAAAATGGTACCACTTGTTTTGACCCACAGCCATCTGCTCTTACCAGCAACTTGTGATGCCAAGACGGGCTTTGCCAGAGATGCAAAAGGCCAACCTCGCCGGTTCAGCCGCCGAGCTCTCTCTCAGGGCTTCCCGGCCAACTGCAAATATGGCTTCTGCGATCTGCACCTCGTGTCTCCAACTCCTTCAAACGCCAAGCCTTTCGACTCGTCCCTCAAAAGAATAATGGGCCAGTGAACAAATCCACCATAGAGGATCCCGCGGAGGTGTCCCGGCCGAAAAAATGAGGGGTCCCAAACAAAGGGCACCAACTGAAGAGGAGCCCGCTCCCGCTCTTCACAGCTGGTTCAACCCCCTGCCCAACTGCACAACGAAGAAAAGAACAAAAACACTTGCGGCCATGCTGCTGCGCGCCCTCGTTCTCCCTGCGCCAAAAGGCCCACCAAAGCGAGTCCAACTCTCTCTCTCTCTCTCTCAAGGGGGTCGTGTTCTATTGAGGAAGCCTTTTTTAATGTTGGTTGAAAGGAAAGGTCAGTTAGGGAACCTGACGGGGGTTTTCCATAAAGAAGCATCCCCCAAAGGTTAAGGGGCATCCTTCGGTTCCCTTCAATTCCCTCCACGACACCCATTCTCTGCGCCCATTGATGGGAAGCTACTCCCTTCAGAGTGTTCCTTGCCAACTGCAACATGGAAAAGCCAATCTCCACTTTTGATGGCAACTCCCTTCAGAGTTGCCAGTCAATCTGCATGGATGTCCCTGCATTTGACACTTGACAATGCCCCTTTTTGACAGCTGCTAGAAAGTACCAAATACGGAAAGAAAAAAGGGCTGTTAAAGCCCAGAAAAAGGAGCAGCCTCAGCAAGGAAAGCAGCGGGAACAGTTCCAACGGGTCCCGAATGAAAATGGCCCTGTATTCAGGGGCCCTCGTCTTGTCAATAACTGCGGGGGCCTTGCTGGCAGACGATATGAGCGACCGCGAAAGCAAGCTGCGGTCTGAATGATGCCTGCGTTTAGCTCTTTGGCTTGTACGGCAAACGCTCCCTCGCCGAGGTGCTGATTGATCTTGTGAATCCTGGAGACGAACAGCAGCTGGATGCCAAAGTTGACCTCAAGCTGTGGCTGCCAAAATCTTCGATTGCATCGTTCACTCCAGATGTGTTTTGGAAAACGTATTGAAAATCGTTAGATTTGTTGCAGAACAGGGCAACAACATCTCCAGACGCAAGTGGTTGTCATTCAGCAAGACAATTTGATCAGCGGTCTTAGGCTCGTCCTGGTGGCTTATTTTCGGCCGCTTCTTTTCGCGCCATGCCTACTCAAAACTGTCCCTACGCAGTTCGTTTAGCAAACCAGCCTGGCATCAAAAAAAAGCCAGGCTCAAGAACAGGAAAAACAGGGCTCTGAATGAATTTGAAGAGACGGGGTTTTCTTGATGGTGCCCCCCAAACAGGGCTCCCCAAGTACCTTCCAAAGGTTTATGCTCTGCCTTCCCCGAACGTGTGCTGTCCGCTGCTGCTCAAAGCAAAAAGCGTCAAGAAGATCCAACCTCTTGGTCACGCGGGAAATCGAGATCAACGACCGAACCGAAGCTACCGGCCATTTGGTTGGGACCCCCTTTCGGCTTTTGGGGCCCTTCCTTTTGGGGCCCTGGCAAAAGAAAAAAACACTTTTTTGGGGGATTTTGGCTTGTGGGGCCCTTCCAAAAGAAAAACTTTTTGGGGAAGGCCCCAGCAGACGAAACCCGGAGGAGGGCTGGTGCACCGGGGCCTCAAGAGAAGCTTCAGCCCACGGGAAAAAAGACCTCCGGGCGGCTCCCGGGCGGCTCCCGGGTTCGGGTCCCACGTGGGGCGGTGTGCTTTTTCTCAGGGACCGGGACCCCTAAATTGATGGGTTTTCCTTCGGTTCCTCGGTGAAAACCTAGCAAAAAAGAACAGGTATCCAAAGAATAAGAAAAACATCTCGGCTGTGTCCTTCTCTTTAAAAAAATGATGGCATCCTCTTTGAAAACCTAGCAAAGAAGAAGAACAAGATATTGGCTGTGTCCTTTTCAAAAAAAAAATGAGGGTATCATCTTTGAAAACCTAGCAAAAAAGAACAAGCATCCAACAAAACAAAAAAAGAGCTATCCACGTTCCGGCGATTAGCTGAAGAAGCGAGCCGCAAAATGATCCCCCCCCCCCCCCCGCCCCCCCGCAGCGGTGCAGCCAAGTTGCCACCAGGAAGAAGAAGGTCCGCACCATCTCCAGGAAGAAGATGATGGGGCCTGGAGTGGGTGGCTCGTCCTTTTTTTTTGGGGAGGTGCCCAACTTTTTGAGGGCTTTGAAGGGAAACCAAAAGGAAAACATATCCAAATTCAGGGGGCCCCGTTCTGAAGCACAGAAGCCTTTGTTGTACGCTCTTGCCAACAATTAATCATGGAACTGGACATGAGAGTTTTAGAAAAAGTCCCGTGGCTGCCCGGGAGCTTTCCCCAGAGACTTTTTTTTCACCTCATTGAAGGACTCAGGCCCCTGTCTCGTTCCAGAAGTGCAGCGCATGCCCAAACTGACGGAAGCGAACGTGCTAAGAAAACCGACAGAAGAGAGCAGAAGCGAGCACAACACGGCGTCTTTCGAGAGAGATGGAATGAGGCTAGGCATCCTGTTAACGGAAACCACCAGTTGGATGGTTTATAGGGTGCATTTCATTTCTCATTCCCTGCATTTCTTGCACCCATCGCAAGTCCTGTCTTCGAGGCGGTGTGAGCGAGCCCGACCGAGGTACCGGCCATCCACCTTCACGTTCAGCTGCAGCGGCTCGATGACCTCAGCGCACGAAAAATGGCACACGATTCGGCTCGATTCGGCGGTGAGCGGCTGGAGGTGAATTGGGATGGGAAGCTCTTCCAACAACTCCCGGGTGGTGTCCAAACTCTGAGTACATGATGTCCAACCCCATGCCCCAGGCAAATGAACCGAAACCAAAATGGCAAGTTTTGGTTCTAAAAAGTTCCGGTATTGATCCCTTTCCTAAGCGGCTCGTGCCACGGACCATGCTTCCATGCTTCCATGCCGGGCCGCGAAAAGGCCATAGAGGTCGCAAGGCATGGACAGCTTGTCGTAGCTGTGACTCGTGTTGCTGTTCAAGGCTGTGCCAAGACCGCCGCTGTTGTCCTTCTCCTGTCTGACGCTCAGCTGGAACTGCTAGACCGCTGAACAATCAAACACAAGCAGGTCTATGTACCTAGAAAAACTCCAAGCGATTCAGGCAGAACTTTTCTTATTACGTGTACGTGTGCCTGTTCATATGCTTGCACAGGGAGCACTCTTGTGCGTGCGCAGCGCAATGCACAGTGGGAATGTGACCGTGGCTGTGGCTCAGCACTGCTTAGAACCCTTGACTTCGCAAAACCGCACAACTATATCGTGGATCTGTTGCCTTGCACGTGTTCAGAAGTGGACGGTCCAAAAGAGTCATTGGCCAGTGACTGACCTTTGTTTCATGTCGAAGTATCCTGGGCAGGGGGTTGCAGGCTAGCGAGAAGTTGACGCACCCACCCAAGTCCAAGCAACTTGCGCAAGTCTTACAGTACTTGGCACACGACACATGATCCTCCAGCAAAGGTGACACACCCACCCCACCCACCCCACCACACCCCCTCCTTCTTTGGCTCTTGGGACCTTCCCTCCGAAGCCGTGGTGGAGCTGGTGGAGGGCGTCTCAGACTGGCGCCGGGGCATCATGGTCCGCAGCACGCTCGCCATCGCGCCGAGTCTCTCTCTCTCGAGCCAAGGGACTAGCGGCAGAAGATCCCAAAAGGAGCGCACATGGATTCCAGTTCACAAGCAGGAAACTCTGCACCCAGCAAATAAGATTTGACCAAAAACTTCCCGCGGAATTTCCGGGGGGAAATTCCGAGAACCGCCATGCTTTTTTCCTCAGCTGGGAAAGGACTTCTTCTTCTCGCGCTCGATCTCAGTTGCCGTGAAGGCCTTGTCGAAAATGCCTGTGCTTCAAGGCGATGCGCCGAGCGAATGATTCCTCCCGCTGTGTCAGACGTGGGCATGGCTCAAAATTGAACCAGGATATGGACCCCAGGTTTCCATTTACCAGGGTTCCATTTGGGGTACCTATTCTTGACCCACAGCCATATGAGCTCAAGCCATGGTGGTTCCTTCAATGGGAATCCTTGTAGAGGTTGTCAAACCCTACAGGGTCCACCATGCCCAAGCAACCAGTTCTTACATACTCGCTCATGTGGCTTGCTGTGTTTCAAGCCTCTTCAGTCAGTCTGTGTGCGCAGAAGTCCCTGCCTTTACCCTTTCCGCAGTCAGAAGTGGAGGCCCAAAAAAAACGTGGCTTGTGCTTGCAGCTGCTGAGTCTGCAGATCAAGTCAAGCGAGCTGAGCAAAAACTTTCAGCTATGCAGTTCTTTCTGAATATTCCCTCCCCAAGTTCTGTGCCGTTTGTCCGGCGCGAGAGGTCTAGCGGCGATTGCTTCAAACGCACGGAAAAGTGCAAATCCTGCTAACCAGGACGCCCTTGGGGTGTAGATACTGATGACAAACCATCGAGTTTAACAGTGTACAGGTGATTGCTTTTGGTTTCCAATCAGCCCAGAAAGGGTACCCTCAAACAAGGGCACAAATCCTGCCCAGCGTTTGGTTTGACATCCAAAGCGGCGATCTTCCCGCTCGAAGCGAATTTCGGCCACTATGGATTCCGGGAGGAAGTATCTAATCGATCTGAAGTTTGTCATGGCAAATGAAAGCCTTTCATTCTTGCATCTCCAGCCATCCTCTTGCACTTCAACACACTAGCACAATACCCACTCCTCTCCAATGGAGTCAATGTGCAACTCAAAAAAAACTGCCCAGCTATCCCTTCAATTGCTGGCAATCAAATTGTTCAGCTCAGCTGAAGAAAAAAAAAACACATGGCCGCAAAAGGCAAAAATCAAGTGGATATGGCTTGATTCATTCATCTCAACCCAGCAAACCATTCCAACCGTATCAATTCCAAAAATTCGCTTGGTTGGGTGCCATCAAAGCCCAATTCTGCAGCAAAAGACCCAAAGAAAAGAAAAGAAACCCACCAAAAAAGAAACCCAAGAAACCCACCAAAACCCTCTGTTGAAACCCCAAGAAACCCCCCCAAAACCTCCCATGGACTTGGCAACTCGCCGAGCTGCGGCCCTCAGGGTGCCAGCGGCCCTGGTTCCACCTGCCAAGCGGAACGCCAAGCCGCGGGGTCTTGAAAGTCCAACAAAATATGCACCTCTGTTTTTGTGTTATTTGGTTGTTTTTGTTTGGCTTTCTTGTTGTTGATGGTTGTTGTTTTGTATGCTTGTTTGTCTTTTCTTTTCCTTTTTTTTTGGGGGGGGGGGGTTGTTGTGTTTTTTTTGGAGTGGTGTGAATTTGACATTGTTTACTTTTCCCTTCCTCCAAGAGGTTAGATTCAGGAAAAGGCACAGATAGTTGGATCAGATAGAAGTCCGATCCTTCATCCTTGTTCCAGATGGTGATGGTTTCCCCTTTGTTGTAGTTGTCGTCTCACCAGAGATCAGCATTACAGTGGCGTAAAAGTAGATGCCACAACTCCCTTCTGGTTTGGTCAGCCCCCTTTCCCTACAAGGGAATTGTGCCATCTACTTACTCCCCACTCCCCGGTGTAGAGATAGGATTCGTAACCCTTCCTCTTCGGGGCCCATGCAAGTGTTTGCCGTTTGCAGGTCCCACAGGTTGCTTGGTTCCTCTTTGGACATATGTTGGCTGCACTTTGCGATCACCGCGCCACTGTCAGGGCTTCTGACTTTCAAGACATCTCATTTTCCCCGGCGATTTGTGGTTGGAGTCTCTTCGATCGGTTGCCCGCACTCGGATTGCTGGAACCGCCCCCTTGGATGCTGGGCGAAGCTCTTTGAGTGGGAACTGGACTTGAGCGCCTGCCCTTCTCTCGGATGCCGGGTTCCTGGGACTGATACAGATTCGATTTCATGATGCTATGGATGGCCAAACTCAGATCTTGCCTGGGCGACCGCCGACGTGTCAGCCCCAACTTGCCTTCTCACTTCCAATTTCCATCAGTTGGCCTATCCTCCAATCTGCATGCCTGAGAAACAGTCTTGGCAGCTGGTCAGTGTCCCAATCCACTCCCCTCGAATCCAACGTGCATCGCAGATTCTGTCGGCTGACCCACTTCCCGGCCTGCTCGCAAAGGTCTTGGCGACCAACAGCGGCACCACAAGCGTCGCTTCGGCATGCACCTCGCACCGTGCCACGCGCGGAGCGCGCCAACAGTCGGAGTGCAGCCCCTGCACTCTGAGCCTGTTGGCCCAAAAAGTGCATCGGATTGCACGTGCGCTGCCACTGAAATACGCTTCTCTTCACGCCGCTTTCTTTTTTGCCGGTCGCGCCATAAGCCTTCTTCCAACTCCGGAGGTCAGCTCTGGGGTGCACAGCTTGCAAAACAACCCCGGGCCTTCGGATGTGACCCTTAGCCTCGGGAAATGATGTGACCTCGGCAGTGAAGTAAAGGAAAAGGATGGAGGGACACAATGAAGGCAGCTGATGGATAGCAGGGGTTGGAAGTCATGGGATAAAAAAACATGAAACAACTGCACCTGTACAGGAGAGAAATAAATGCCATCAATGACTAAGTTAGGGATGGATTAACTAAATAGGACGAGCAAGCCTGCAACAACCTTCTGGGTGGATAAATGTAACTTCTGAGCTCAATCAGCTTCACAACTTAGATGGACAAGTGACAAGTTCTCAAACCAAGGTAAAGATCGTACCCCTCAGCACAGAAGAAGAAGTCCTAGCGAGACGCAACTTCGAGAACAAACCGAAGAAACTGTCCAATGAAGAAGAAAAAAAGAAGATCAAAACAAAATGTTCCCCTTCCAACAAAATCATGAAAGCTTTGGAAGACGAAAAAGCCAAAAAGCCTTTTGGGGAGGCCTCCCTCCTCGCTCCACGACCCGCTCGGTTCCCGCCGCTCGCTCCCGGCGCGATTTCCGCTCCGCGCGTCAGCCTTGCCTTCACCGGCTTCGCGTCCACCCGGATCTTGCCCCAGCTGACGGCTTCGTCGGGCCGGGCGCCGCTGTCCGAGCCGTCGAACTCCTGGCGGGTTTCGCCGTGGTTGGAAACCAGTGGCTTCGGACCGTTTTTCTCAGTTTCAACCCAAACTGGGGGCTCCAAAATGAGGTTAAGTCAGATTCTAGGGTAGGCTAGGTAAGAAACAGACAACTCTAGAGGTTGATTTCGTTTCCATTCTTCTCAACCTTTGTTCTTTTCAAACACCGATCGCTGTTTCCCCGTTCTGATGGTGTTCTGGAAAGAAGGATCCCTGGAAAGAATGGGGAAGTGTCCCGAAGGACAAAAGCTGAAAGGTGCCTAAAACAAAACTCGCCATGCTCGCCAGCAAAAACTGCCTGTGGCTTAAAAGAAACAGTACTGCTGGGGATTGGGACTCCAAAAAACATGACGCACCCACATTTCAGGCTTGGAGGAAGTCAAACGAAACGCGTGGCGACGCAGGCCGGACCCCTGCTCCCAACAGTTTGGTCCATGCGGGGCCGCTCAATTCAACCCTCAAAGTCCTGGGCGGTACTCACGTACACAACGAAGTCTGCACCGTTGCCTGAGCCCACCGCGACTAAAACGAGAGATTGGCTTCACTAGACGGGTTTATGTTAGATGAAAATGGTCTTCCAGGTTACCCAGTCAGGTTCTATATTGGTGTATGGGAGGGTTATCACCCAACACAGCGTCTGTAGTGTTCGGCTCCATGAGCAGGTCAAGTAGGCTTTCATCCATCCATCCATCCATCCATCCATCCATCCATCCATCCATCCATCCATCCATCCATCCATCCATCCATCCATCCATCCATCCATCCATCCATCCATCCATCCATCCATCCATCCATCCATCCATCCATCCATCCATCCATCCATCCATCCATCCATCCATCCATCCATCCATCCATCCATCCATCCATCCATCCATCCATCCATCCATCCATCCATCCATCCATCCATCCATCCATCCATCCATCCATCCATCCATCCATCCATCCATCCATCCATCCATCCATGCTCTTGGAACGTTCAATCAAGCCGCCCCCCGTCTAACTCTATCCAGCAAGCGCATGAGGTTCGCATTCATGCAGTGGTGCTTCACCAATCCGCCGCCTGAGGGGCTGAGGCGCTGAGGCGCTGAGGCAAGGGCTCGGCCGCCAAAGGGGCAACAAAAGCAACTATCCTCTGGTTGTCATAGGGCCCCCCCAATATGGGCCCCCAAATCCCAATGAGGCGGCTAATAGCGATGAATAGGGTCTATTATGGTGACTCGTGGTGAGCTTAACCTGTCTGGGCTTCCAGCGTCTTGTTCTTGCAAGTCTCTTTAGGCATTAAGATTCCACCAGGTGACTGCTGTCTCAAGTTTCACTGAGATGGACTGCGGTATCTGCACAAAATCAAGAAAAAGACCTCGCAAGCACGCCATCTTGAACGCTAGACGCCCAAATGAAAGGACTGGAAGGGATCGTGAAACCCTTCCAATTCGCTTGCATCGTGTGGTAAGTGTTGCGATGCGCAACTCGGCGCATTGGAAGCCGGGCAAGGACAAGTGGAAGATCTTTTCCAGGTTGCCTACTTGAAAGAGCGAGCTTCAAACAGAATGACTCTGCACAGCCTGCAACTTGACACAAGCCCGTAGATACCAACGAAAACCACTGGAATCTGGGCAGGAAGAACCAAGTCTTCCTGGGCTGGTGGGCATGATATCAAGAATCAAGCAACCTGAACGAAACAGTCCCTTTTCACAGCCATGTCCCATTCACCCTGCTCTGAGACCCCCCTCGGAGACCATGATGAAACAGGCCAAGCCAACTGCGAACAGATCGAGGCAAAATCAAAACATCCACTGAGACGTTGCTATGAAAGCAACGGCCGTTTTCCCTCTGCGCAAACAAGCACCTCGATTTCCCCCCTGAAACTTGACTCGGCTTTTCTCCCCTACCCCCGGGACCCGATGAGCGCATCTCCCGACGAGCAAAACCCGAGGAGCCAAACCCGCCTAGCACCAGGACGCCGGTCTTCCGAGCCTTCATAGCTTGGTCGTTGACACCCCTGATGTCTTGCACCAAGTCCAGCACCAAGCCTGAGAACTGCGGCTGGGAACTCCATGCAAAAAACATATATGAACAGTGGGTGGGTGTTACTCTAAGGGGACTACTGAGAATGAGGCTTGGGGTCCAGAAGTTCGGGAAATCCGAGGATGGTTTGCACGCTCCCACTGTCCAGGGCGAGCGAGTGGGTTTGCCGATCACCCTAGCAACGTTGAACGGAGTTTGAGTGGGCCCTTCTCGTACATGCAGTCTATGTATACCCTTTAGTCAACCACTGGTCAGGGTTCCCTATATTTCCCAATTGGGTTGGGCCAAAAACATCACCTTTAATGAAAGGGCTTCTAGGCTTCCCTTACAGGTGGTGTGTTAAGTGGAAATAGAGCAGCATCCTCAACATTGCGAGGAAGATTGCTCTGAGAACCTGCCAATAATTCACTGTCTTTGACCGGGGCCTATCCAATGAACAGCATGGTTTGGAATCACACTGAGGCCCATCCTTCAAAGGAGCGGCTTTCCCTTTGTCCTGTCTGAAACCAGTACGGGGTTGTGCTTTGGGGCCGCAAGACTCGCCTCAATGCGCGCATGCTCCTGCAGCGGTCAGGTGGAGCAATGCAGGCGGCCCTGTCTGACTGGCCCTGAAGCGGGGCCCGTGCACACTGGATGCTTCTGCAGGCATTGCAGTTACAGTGGGCTCTGATGGAACATGCGTCACATTCCCTATGATATGAGGCCCTCCCTTGCCGTCCCTTCTGCGCATGTTTGTTTCTGTGTCTGTGTGCTGACGCGCTTGTGAACATGACAATATGTCTGTTGCATGGGAGTCGTCCATGAGCACACGCATGCTTCACAACCCAAACAACCTTACAGACCGCAAGAAGATGAAACCCTCATGTAAGGTCCTTGGACAAATTATGGTGACTTGTTCAGGAAACGTTTCCCCAAACAGTGCCTCAGTTGTGGCATGATGAGTGCGATTCCTCTTGCCACCAGGAAGCCGCTCCTCTTGTAGCTGTGAAAGTAGAGCATGTCGCCGATGGATCCATCGGTGATGGCAGGACAAAAGATCGGGACGTTGTTGCCTCAGACGTAGCGGCAAGACGTCTTGCCTGAGCACATCGCAAGCCTTGCAGACTGAGATACTGACCCGAAGGCCCAAACTGAGCTGGGACCATCAAACAAGCCGAGGAGTATATTAACATTCTAATAACATACACATAGTTCGTTCACAAGTGCTAAAATAGACTCCTAAGCAAACATCATAACAATTCCCCCACCTGGCGTCGCAGCACGGAATGCAGCGAGGCACGATATGCCCAGTAGCACACCGATTCAGGGTTGTCAATCTCCTCACAGTGTGCAAAATAAGCCACGCGACCAATCTGACTTCAAGCCAAGACTGAGCATATAAGAGTCAAACAACCATGTCCGTACCGTGATGGCAATTCTGCAAATTATTTCTCGCATGAAGGTAGCACGCTGGACGGCAAGGAAGCCAATGCAGTCCTTACCGAATCGATGGATCATCTTTGACGGCGTCCACACGATCCCATCCTTCTCCTCACGTCGTGACCCCATGCCACCCGCCAAGTCACACGCGAGAAGATTAACTTGAAACGGACCAAAGGGTGAGGTCTGAAGGCGACCAAAACAAGCTGACGTTCCCACTGTATTCATACAAAGGGATCGCGCTGGCCAGGCGTGCTGCACCTGAGACATTTGAAGCTGGGCTTTGGTGAGCGGCATGACCACGAGAAACCGAGAGAGAGCCGGACGATCGGCATGCGGTCATCATCATGAGCCTCGGGAGAGCCTCTCCGGCCGATCCTGTTCGTCGTGCATGGCATTGAGGATCGGCACGATCCAGTCCTGGAGAAGCTCCAGCACCAGTTGGGGCGCAAAAGCTTTGACAGGAAATTTATGGAACAAACCTTTCCCATGGCACAAATGCCCACTTTCTTCATCTGCTTTCAACCACTCACCTCGAAGAGGCAGTAGTTGTCATTGGGCGCCAGAAGGTTGCCTGGCCCAGGCTTGGCCGATCGCATCCCAGAAAGCTTGCCAATGCCCTGACCCAAACCATCCAACAGTATGATGCTGGGCGAGGTATGAAGCCGACGCCACGGCGGAGCCATGTCCGCTCCGCAATGTGGCCGCGTCTGTCTTACAAAGACATCGGAACAGCTTTCTCCTTTTGTGCTCATTCGCACTGGACAACGCAGCCTTGTGATCGGCAAACCAAACCCGGCCACCAATGACCAGCCCAAGATATTCGCTTTGCAATGCTCGATGTCACCTCCCCTCCCACCAAATGTGCTGGAATCATTCCCCCCACGCCTCTTGCCTCTCTGCTGTCTCTCTGATGACACCACCCAGAGCTCTACTTTTTGACTACCCCACGATGAACTCAAACCCAGAAGTTTCGTTGTGCTTGATGAACCTTGGCCACCGCCACATCAGCACCGCCCCAATAAGCCGCAAATGGTTCTCCTTTTTGGGGGGAATGAACCCACCCCTGGGCTCAAGTCCACCCTGAAACGACCGGAAGCGCCGGCCTATGCGGTTCAGGCCCTTCCGGCGCAGCTGCAGGCCCTCCATGGCGAACTCTCCCAGGTGGGTGGGCGCTAGGCACTTGATGATGTCCTGAGGCGATAGATGTGTTTTTTCTTCATTTGGGTATGACTTTTTTATTGGAGACCTTTTAGTGGACATCATTTTGGCTGGGATTCGTATCCACCAATCACTTTTAAGGTGCTTCCCATTTGGATGTGGCTCAAAATTAAACAGCTGGAGTTACGCAGGTGTTGGTCCATGCTTCTACTGGATTCCAATTTTGGGTACCGGTTGTTGAGCCACAGCTATTTGGGTCTGCCTCTTTGTTGAGGCTCGGTGCTTCTTTTGCACCTGCGTTAAAGAGAAACCGAAGGGGAAACTACCATTTTGGGGGCCCGCAATATCAAGACACACCCATGTGGAAGCTGGGAATTGGTGCCGTAACATGGCAACGGTTTGATTTGGGTTTCCCGGCAAATGCCAGTCCACCATCTTGAGAAACACTCATTTCGCGACGAATTCAACAGGTTGAAACAAAGTCGCAAACATGGTTAGTGCAACACAAATCCCCCGTGTACATCATGCCCACCAGCACAGGTCCCATTTTATGGAAATTGCCACACGGGCTTGCGGCTGGCGGTGCGCCCCAGAAATATGAGTCGAGCGGAAAGGTCACTGGTGGCTTCTTGGGCTCTAACTTGTCTGTTGCTCATGTCAGGCTTGTCCACATTCGAACTGCACCAGCTACATGCTTTTGATGACATGGTGTGTGGCAACCCTTCCTTCGCCAGTTCTAGCCTTCTGCTTCCTTCTTCTGATTATCCTGCTGATGCTCCTCTCCCTCCTCCCTCATCTTATTATTCTTCCTTTTCGTCTTCTTCTTCTTCTTCTTCTTCTTCTTCTTCTTCTTCTTCTTCTTCTTCTTCTTCTTCTTCTTCTTCTCATCATCATCATCATCATCATCATCATCATCATCATCATCATCATCATCATCATCATCATCATCATCATCATCATCATCATCATCATCATCATCATCATCATCATCATCATCATCATCATCATCATCATCATCATCATCATCATCATCATCATCATCATCATCATCATCATCATCATCATCATCATCATCATCATCATCATCATTATTATTATTATTATTATTATTATTATTATTATTATTATTATTATTATTATTATTATTATTCTCGTGTTATTCTTCCATCACACACACACAGAAGTGCGTGGCGCCTAGACTCCAGCACCTCTAACAGCACCCCCCGAAGAGCAGCACCCCCCAAAAAAAGACGTCCAGCAATCTTGCAAAATTGCGCCCGCACCATCCCAAAACAACACCCACACCAGCACCCCAAACTGCCCCGCGCCTCCCCGAAAGCAGCACTTGCACCAGCACCCAAACTGCATGCCCCCCAGCACCACCGTCACCCCAAAGCAGCACCCCAAACCAGCACCCCAAACAGCATCCCAAAACAGCACCTGCACTAGCACCCTAGCACCCTACCGTCCGTCCTGCAAAAAGCGCCTGCACCGTCACCTGTCAATCTCGCAAAAATGCGCCTGCAGCACCAGAACCAGCACCCTAAACTGCGTGCCCTAGCTGCGCCCGCACCCCCCCTACACCAGCACCCCAGACCGCGCCTCTGTATTAGAATGTAGAAAATGTATAGCTTTCAGCTATCCGGGGAAGAAAAAAAACGAAGATCCGTGGGAGATGTTATGGGTGTGCGCTGTCCCTTTTCGTGTCCCTTCAAACAAGCCCAAGGGAGACCCAAAAAACACACACACCAATATGACGAGCAATTCCCCGCCATGCTCAAACAATCAGAAATCAGGTTCTGCTGAGGCAACGGGGTCCCGACTTCACTTGACAAGAGGGGCCCAAGGAAGCTTTCCTCTCTTCTCCGCGGGTCCCTTTCCTCCCCTTCCAATTTTGTGGCGCAGAGAGGGTCCTCCTCGATCCCGCCCGCGGTTGAGATCATGACCTGAATCAAGGGTTCAGAAAGCAAAGGGAGAGCTATTCTCAGCATTGTTTGCACAGTTAGATGGCAGGCGAGGGTGGCAGGATTGCCAATTGAAAGGTTTGCGGTTGAATGCTTGTTTTGGGTGATTATGGTGTAGGATCAAACATCAGAAAGAAACCGTGTTTCACTTCTCACAACAACCCTGAAAATGTGGCAAGACTGGTTCGAGGAAGAAACCACAACGACAGCCATGCCCACACGGAAGTCCGCATGTGTGAACACAAATCGCTCAAGAATGGGGGGGTTCTCCATACAGTGGAGGTTACAACGGTCGAGATTCTTTCCGCGTCCCTTCAAGTACAATATATGGTCTTCCGTCAAAATGGGTTTCCCTTCCCTTCCCCGGTTTTCCCTTCCCCGGATTCCCTCCTGGTTTTCCCTTCTCTGGTTTCCCTTCTTCCCCTCTGGTTTCTCGTCAAAATGAGTTTTCAACCACGAATCCCATTTTCCCGAGTCCCGCCTGAACCATCTGGTGCTGCACCAGGAATCGGATGGATTCCCGCAGGCCGGAACTGGCAACATGACGCGATCAAGCAACCGGGTGGCACGTCCTTTTGCTGGGGGTTCCCCGTTTTGGGGGCTGGGTTTTCCTTTTGGGGGGCTGGTATAAAGGGAAGCCGAAAGTTGAAAGGCACCCTTCTGTGTTCTTCTTAAACAAGCATTGATTGTTCAAACACTGCCATGATACGCAATGCAATGCCTGACAATGGTAGGCAATCACGATTTAAAGCAATGACAATCCGTGGTAAACAAGTCATGCGGATAAACCAGCGTTGAATTCACTTAGAAAATCCAGGCCTGATGTTCTTGCCCTCATACTGCGACTTGCGTTGCCAGGCAGGGAGACCCCCCCCCGCCGCCAATCCTCTTACCCTCTTCCTTTCCTCTCCCCTCCGTTGCTCTCTCCTCTCAACGCCCTGCTCCCTTTGCTCGGTCGAAAACTCCACCGCCTGATGAGGTTGGAGGTGTAGGAGAGCCAAATCTTGGTCCTCACCTTCCTCCGGGCCTCCGGATCCTTGAACTCCTCCACCTTGTTGGGGCCATAAACGGCGAAATCTGCTCTCACCCCCAACCACCACCAGCCCAACCAAGAAAAAGAAGCCGATACCTCTCCGAAAAAAAGAAAGGAAATCCGCCGACCCTCTGCCTCCCGTCCCAGCCTCCTGCAGAGGGGACCGGCGTGGGATGCAACTGGAAGTGATTGGAACCAATGATAGTCCCTGTGGGACCGCTTCGGATTACTTGCAGTCAGCCAAAACCGGTCCTGGGACTGGTCCTGGGACTGGTCCCGGCCAGGACCGCTTTCAGGACGGGTCCAAGCCGGTCCCGAGCCCTGGTGTGACCGCTAGTGTCGGATCCCACTTCAAACCAGACACCTGTTTCCTCCAGCGTCGCTGTTTCCGGACTGGCACCCGTGTTTCAGGACCGGACAGGGTCCCAAGTCCCAGTCCCTCCCTGCGACCGGTTGAGGGGCACCGACGGCCTTGTTTCTAGGACCAGCTCAACGTGACTTGGGCGCGAGCCGGCGCGTGCTGTCATTGACGGACGAGCTGCCGTCTGTCTGACTTTTCCGCTAATCCTTGTGGTAGTAGAGGATCCCTGGATCTAATCTGCAAGAGAGTCCAATACGTCGAGTCAAACCGCGCCACTCAGACCAGCCTGGACAGGGCGGTCCCTGCCGGCGACCGGTCCAGGGCCACTAGGGCCACTGTCGCCGGGGCAGTTTCGGGAGGGCCAGTTTCAGGGCGACCCGGGACAGGCGACTGCTCCCGGGCCAACTCGAAGTGACTTGGGCGCAAGCCGGCCCAAGCGGCAATTAACGGACTAGCTGCCATATTTCTGACTTTTCCGTTAATCCTTGTTTGTGGTCGTAGAAAATCTTATAAGTTATAAGTGGTCCCTGGGTTTGCGGACGTGTTTCAGGACCGGTCCTTGTGACTTCTCCCTTAATGCGCCGAGGGTCGGCGGCAGCAGGCGGGAGCCTGGTTAATAATAATAAGGCAAATTGTTTGAAAAAACAGTGAATTTGATAGACAGGGGACCACTGTTTGTCCAAGCAAAGTGATGTACACTTTGGATTGCTCCCGCAAACAGTATTAATCAAAGAGGGGAAGCAGCCCTGAGTAATACGGTCCTCCGGAATAATCCGCAAATCACAAGTTCACAATAAAATGTCGTGAAGGTTTTCATGCGAGCTGGGTCGTTGCTACATGAACCCCGTTCAAACATATGTCTTAGGTGCGGGGGTCAGAAAATGCGGGGTCGCCCATCGCTTTTTTCTTTCATCACAATCTTGAAGCCCCCAAAAACTCTTCCAGGCGAAAAACGTCGACCGGAAAACAAAAAAGAGTCGGATCCTTCATGGACATGCCGCACCTCCACAATTCAAGCCACCCAGGTTCGCAAGAAGTTCGGGTGTGTCTCAAATGTTGGGCAGCGGCATCCTTTCGGCATCCATTCGGCTTCCTTGCCGCTTCATTTCGGCTTCCTTTCGGCTTCCGAACTTCCTTTCGGCTTTTTCGTGACTTCCTTTCGGCTTTTTTATGTGAAAACCAACAAAAGGGGAACCCTCCAAACAGATCTGACCGACCCCCCCAGCCCCCCCAGGTGCCTCATCCTCCGGCACCGGGTCGTCCGCCAAGCTCCAGTCCAGCATGCGGTCAATCTCCTGGATGGCCTGATCTCCAGGCCCAGTTGCGTCAACCGAAAACCGGTTGAGCCAAACCAAACAAAAGACAAAACTGGAAGAAACGGCAAGCGGACAATCCAACGCTAGGTTCACGGGCCTAGGACCCTGGTCTCACATGAGTGTCACTTGCCATGCAGCAAAAGCCACCAAACTCGAGCCATAATCACAGTGCCACAGGATGTGGTGCAGCTTGATTGTCGAGTGCAATGCGCTTGTCGTGAGCCTGCCACATCTTGCGAGTCACGCACCCCTGTTGTGAGTCGCTGCGCCATGTCGTGTGGGGGCAAGATGGTCGCAGGGTACGTCTTTATGAGTGAGCGTGTGCATGACCCCGCCTAGCTGTCGTGAGGGCAACCCTTCTCAAATGGTGTGCATGCGACCATTTGCAAATGTGCTTGCAAAAGTTGTGCGCTGTGTCCTCGGCTTTGTCGGCCTTTGTCAGTGTCTGTGTTTGCTTGTTTGTTTGTTTGCCTGTTTGTCTGGTTGGTTTGCTTACTTGCTTGCTTGCTTTGTCTGTGTGTACGTTGTTTCTATTTCTTCCAGTTACCGCCTTGTTCCTAGCCTGCTTGCTCGCTTTGTCGTTTGGTGCTTTGTCAGCTGCGCAGGTGCTTGTCGGTGTGTGCTCGCATTTGTGCAAATGGCCACAGCGCAATGTCCATCCCATCGGACCCGCTTGCCTTGCCCAAGTTGGTGGCCTGGAAGCCTGCCAGGCTCCGAAGCGTTTGATTCAGGACCAGGCCAAGCAAAAACAAAAACATCGCGAGACTTTAACTAAGCACCCAAGATCTAGCAATCAATCTGCTTGCACCCAGCAAAATTCAAGCCACCGCGGCTGATATCCGGTCAACACCATGGCAAAGGGTGGTTTTGGGTGCTGCCCACATCTTTCTCAGAAACCAGAAAGGGAGCACACCTTTTCGACGGCAACACCATGGCAAAGGGTGGTTTTGGGTGCTGCCCACATCTTTCTGAGACACCAGAGGGGGAGCACACCTTTTCGACGGCCCTCATCAGACATGTACTAGCTGGTTTTGAGTTGGCAGTGGGTCAAACAACGGAATCCCCAAAATGGCTTGCCCTGGTAAATGGACACCTGCGGTTTTCTGGTGGTTTAATTGTGACAAACACCCAGGAGCAAACCATGACGCACACCTCCGGCATGCTGTCCCGTCTGGAAAGGCAGGAAATAACGAAATGTGTACTCCCGCCTGTGCGCAAGTATGACTCCACCAATGCATCGTAGTCGAGTCCTCACACGCATGCTCCCGCAAGACAGAAGCAACCTTCCAGGAAAAATGGCTTGCGTGTGTGTGTGTGTGTGTGTGGGTGCGTCTGATTGTGCGTTTTTGCCATAGGTATTTGTGTGCTAGTTGCCTCTGTTTGTTAATTGTGTATGGTGTGTTTGTGTGTTTGCTTTGTGTCTGTGCATGGGTTTGTGAGACTGCGGTTTGCAAGGTTACAAGTGTTTTGAAATGGGCTTGTATTAGCCTGAATGTGTTCTCCATTGGTGTTTCTACTTGTGACACACTTGCTTTCTGATTGCTTGCTTGCTTGCCGCCTCCTTGCATGCGGGCGTGCAGGTCTATGTGCTGCTTCTTTGCAAATTTGTGCGTGTCGGCTTTGAAACCGTAGATTTCTTACACTCTAAAGTGGAGTGTGCGTCTGTGTCTATGGATGCATCTATGGATGTGTGCGGTGTGGTCGCGGTGGCGGTGATGGTGCTGTTGTTGCTGCTGCTCTGTTGCTGCTGCTGTATTGGCATGCTTTCTATTTGGCTGTGGGTCAAAACCAATGGTGCGTGCAGGCTGTTGGACTTGCTTGTCTATGTGCTGCTTCTTTGCAAATGTGTGCTTGTCGGTTTGTTTATTGATTTGTGTTTGGCTTTGCTGGCGTAGCTTGCTTACACTCTAATGTGGAGTGTGTGTGTGTGTGTACGGATGCATCTATGGATGTGTGCGGTGTGGTCGCGCTGGCCGTCATTGTGGTGCTGTTTTTGTTGCCGCTGCTCTGTTGCTGCTGCTGCATTGATCTGCTTTCTATTTGCGTGTGAGCGCTTCCCTTTTATAGACATGGCCGTGGGTCAACACCAATGGTACCATTTTGGGGTAGGTGCACCCCCATTTGAGCGGGGATTGGGATGTTCACTGGGGGTACGATTTGATTTTTTGGACCCATGTCCACCAGAGCGCAAAAGACTCACGGCCAGCCGCTTCCTTGGTTGAAGTCGTAGCCTTTCACCTCTGGCGAGGTGAGCTTCTCGCTGCCCGCCAGGACATACTCCTGACTGAAAGCATGAGCCACGCATCGCACAAAAAAACGGGAGGACCCGTGTGGTGCGGCGTTTTCCAAGGGCTTAGGCAAAATGATCCACGTCGACTGCAGACACCCGGACACCTGGGTCGTCTTTTTCAGGTACTCGGCATCGGCCTCCTGCAGGGAGTCACTCTTACATGCATCGGTGCAGCATGACAGCGCCTGTGAATAGCCAGAGGTCATGGCAGAAACGGAGGAGGGGAAGGAAACGGAAACGGTCCGAAGTATCGCGTGCAAGGTGTCAGGCTCTTTTAAGAATTTGCACAAACCACTCTGCACCTTTCATATGGCTCTAACTCGTTCTAAAGAACTGAAATGCTCTTTGAACCACTGGATGGGCATGAAATGCGAGTCCAGGCTCAACTGCCTCTCTTGATCTTGCGGTTCAAAATCTGCTGCAGTGAAAGGATGACAATGACTTCGCTTCGAGCGCATAGACCGTGCGGGGAAGCCGCCTATCCCAGATTTCCATTCAGAGGAAGATGGAATGCTTTCGTTGAAGTTGCCCTGCGTTCACATGTGAATCACTGCTCATGCATCGCAAGCCTTACAACCAGCAACGTCGTCAAGGCGCTTCTTTTTTAACCCGGACCGCTCAGAATCGGCCAATTTCAGGGCAGGGGTAGGCAAAGCCCTTCAATTCAACATTCCACAGCCCGCTCTCTCCGGTTGAACCTCTCACAACTGGCACCCAGTTGGTCAAACATGCCATGTTCAAACCTGATTGGCCGAGTTTGCCCTACCATTGCACCATGCAAAAGGTTGCAACGCGTCAACCTCACCGGCGATGGGTCGCCCACTGAATTGCTGATGCAAGGCATCACTTGCAGCTTGATCCGCTCCAATAATCAATCAATCTGTCCTTTCTGTTTGTGAAGTCTTTGCCTGTGCTGCGTTTTCATGATCGGACACCACAAAAACGGCCCCTCATGTGGGCAACTCCGGATGTCGAGCCCAGATCTTCAAGGCCGCAGCAAGCTGCAACAAGGAAGCCCCATCCTCTCCGATCTCAATTCTTGGCAGTCCCATTTGGGTATGGATCAAAGTTCAACCACCAGGAATTCACCCGCAGTTTCCCCATTTTTACAGGCGCAACCCATATGGGGGTTACCGTATGTTCGACAACCACAGCCATTCCTCCTTCAAAACTGGGCTGTCCTCAGATCCCCCGCTGAAAGTTTCACGCTTCGAGGGAAATCCAACCACTAAACCAACTAAAGGGATCCGACAAGCTAAGGGGATATCCCCACTAAACACTAAAAGGATCGAAAAGGCTAAGGAACCGGATGGCTGGGAGCCACCAAGAAAAGAAAGCCCCAAGATTCCCGTCGGCTTCAGCGAGAACTCGGCCGCGCCCAGGCGCGCCAGGCGTAGGACAAGCGCAGCAGGGCCTCCAGCCGCGCCTTGGCGCCGGCGTCCAGCTGGAAGCTCTTGGCGAAGTTCCGGGCCAACTTCCGCACGTCCTCCTGGACCAAACGGGCCACATGGCTATGGGCCAAAAATGCGTGCCTAAAATGAAACCATGAAACCCTGGCAAATGAAACCAAAGACTAAAACCTGCGGTTCTCTGGTTTGACCCATACCCACATGGCCGGGGGGGGAGGGAGAAATTGAATTCCGACCCCGAAAATCAGTATCAAATTGGAACAACCCCCACAAGCAGCAGCAGCAGCAGCAGCAGCAGCAGCAGCAGCAGCAGCAGCCCCTTAGTCGACTGAATAGAACCTTCACTTCAACCTTCCATCCCACCCCCTCGTCCGCTTCCTCAAAAAACCTCCTGATCTCCAAGCACCAGAAAACTCCCCCCCCTCCAAACCCCGCTTCCCCACAACTTCCAGTGCTCTCCAAGTACAGAAAACATGTCCGAGTCCCCCCCCTCAAACCCCCCAAATCCCCCAAACCCCCCATCTCCCCGCAACCTTCACGCCCCCCAAACAGTTCCCCCCCCCAAACCCCCCCCAACCCCCCAAACCCCCACTCCCCGCGCCTTCTCGTGCACCCCCACGCGGCCCACGCGCCCGCGCACCTTCACATCCACGAAGACCACCAGCGCCGGCTTCGGCGCCACCCGCGCGCGCGGCCCCGCGCAGGAGAAGGGCTCGGGGCCCAGGCGACGCAGCTTCTCGTACTTCTCCTAAGCCAAATGCCCCAAATGACCCCGACAAACCATCCCCTGTTTCCTTGAAGGAAATCTCCTGATTCCCTCATTCCCTGCTGAGCAGCAATTAAATAGGGGGTCTGGAAAAACTCACGTTGACCAATATGGGCATGGGTCAAAACCCAAATCGTACCCCCCAGTGAACATCCGATTCAAATCAACCACTGAAGTAGGTTCGAAAATGGGTAGTGAATTCACCTACCCCTAAATGGGATCCCATTGGTTTTGACCCAAGCCCCAAGTTGCAAGAGCTGCAACTTGGACAAAGAAGCGGAAGAAAAAGAAAAAAGGATAAAGTCAAGAAACAAAAGAAGAAGGAGAAGAAGAAAAAAAAGGGACAAACAAAAAGCGCAAGCGAACTTTGGTAAGCGGGCAAGCAACAGAAACAAATAAAGCCCAGTGCAAAGAAAGTGAAACGTTCAAAATTGCAGAAGATAAAAGGAGAAACAAAAACAAGTGAGAACAGAACGAAGAACGACTGGGGAGAGAAAAAGACGAGAAGAACTGGCAGAATAAGAGCAAGTCTAAGTGCATAACGAGAAGAAGATCGAGGATCAAGAACAAGAAGACCAAGCAGGAAAAATAGGCCGGCATGCCACAATAGGCGACTGCCTCGACAGTAAGAACTGCGACTCGAATAATATAAGCAACAACAATAATAATAACAACAACAACAACACCAACACCAACACCAACGCCAACGCCAACGCCAACGCCAACGCAACAACAACAACAACAACAACAACAACAACAACAACAACAACAACAACAACAACAACAACAACAACAACAACAACAACAACAACAACAACAACAACAACAACAACAAGAAAAAGCCACCTTAAAAAACACAAACAAACGAAAAACCGGAACCTCTGGCAAAGGCGCCCCTCGAAAACCAAGCCTTTGCACGTCAACCTCCTCACACACATGCAAGCAAGCAAGCAAACAAAATTTACAAAACAAACAACAAGCACAACACATGACACAACACAAAACGGCAGCGCCAAAACCCAGAACAGGACCCAAAAAAAAACACCTGCCAAAAAAACATAAGGCATAGGAACCCCACTCCCAATTCCGCCGGGGCGCCCCCACCGGGATCCGCTCCCTCTCCGCCTTCTGCCGCCTCTGGGCCTCGTGCGCCGCCTGGAGCCGCGCGACCGTCGACTCGAAGTTCCGGACCACCGCACCCGTCCGAGACGTGCGCGACGGGGGCCGGAACTTCGAGTGGCTCAGCTGGGGTCGGAAGGTGCACTCCTCCATCTCCTCGCGGTTTAGCTTCTTGACTGAACGGAAGCTCAGTCAAGTCCATTCCAAGCCACCCCTTTGGGGTGCCCGGGTCCTTTGAGATCCCAAATCAAGGGGAAAAGATGGGAGATGGGAGAGTCCTGAAGACAAGTTCTTTGGGTATTGTTCCAAAGCATCCAAACAGAAACGACGCGAGAGAGCTACGAACCGCGCAAGGAACCAGTTTCTTTGGGGCAAACAGCGTCGTCCGCGGCACATTGAAGAAACAAACCCGGGTAACTGAAAACAAAGAGGTTCCAACAGTGTTCTGGCAAGGACAGCAGCCACTAGCTTGAAGAGACAAGGTGCCTTAACATTCAAAACGTTCAGCATAAAACTGTCCATGAGGACCATGTGCAAAAACCAGCCCAACATGATCCCCGCCCCACCTTCAAGAGCTTCAGCTGCTTGATCTCGTCCTGTGGCAAAAAGGCCCCTCTTCCCCCAGAGGCCTCAGGCAACTGCTGTCAACCTCACTCACCCTGTATCCAAGCGATCCCATTGGCCCTTTTCCGACCGGTCCCGTTACATGCCTCAAGTCCCTTACCGGCCAACAACAGTGGCCAGAACGCCCTGACAAATCAAGAAACGAGCTCCGAGACCCTCTCCTCCAGCTGCGCGCCTTTGCGGGCCGCAAAGACCGCCTGGTGGTAGAGCAGGTGGCACCGCGCCACCCCGGGGCTCGGACTCCGCGGCGTCCCGTTCCGCGGCGTGGCTGCCCGGGAACGCGGCGTGGCCGCCCGCGGCGTCGTGGCCGCCGCGTTCCGCGGCGTGCCCGGGGGCGTGGCGCTCTCCGAACACAGCTCACGACGCCGCCACGACTCTGTGGTGGCGCGGCTGTGACGAGTGGCCAGCATCTGGCAGAACTCACGGCTGAGCTGCCACTCCAGTTGATTGAAACATTCCTCCTCCAGGCTGGACAAGGGTCTGGGTGGCGCCCGCTCGGTATCCGTGGCGTTGGCGATGAAGTGCAGGAGCCGGTCGAAGCAAATCATCCCCGTCTCCTCCCTGTCCAGCAGCACCCCGAGCTTGCCGCAGAACTGGACCTCCGCCTCGAAGCCCAAGTTCCGCAGCACCTCGTGCACGCCGGACCGGGGCAGCACCAGCACCCGCCTTTGGCTCATCTCCATCAGCCGATGTGTTCCACATCGCTCGAAGGCGCTGAGCAGTTCCCGCTCCAAGCGCGCGTGCCAGCAGGCCTTGGACCGCCGGCCCAAGCGCGGCACGGACTGCTGCCTCAGCGCCAGCAGCGCATCCCGCTCTCGCAGGTCCTGGACGTTGGAAGTCGGAAGTCGGAGACCCGCCCACAGCAACCATGGACTGTTGGTTCTATGATGGTTTCAAGGTTTATATGTTAGTGACCAAAGAGAAAGTTCATTCGTCAACCGTTTCACTTTCCATAAATATGCAACTAGTCGTTTTAGCGACTTTCGGTAAGTCACGCAGCCCTTGAATTTAAGCCACCGAACCTACCACACTCATTGGGGGGGAGAGAGCGCCCATAAGCAGCAAAAAAGCTGATTTGGGTTCCCTCCCCCTCCCCTCCCTCCCCACAGCCCCATGACACACTGACCGTCTGACCGAACCCCCGCCTGCCGCTGCCGCCGCTCCTCGGCTTCCCGGTACAGCACCTCATCCAAGCCGCCCAGCACCGTCGGCACCCCCACCGACACGCGGGGCGAGCGGACGCCTTCCATGGCCCATGGCACCGAGAAGAACGGAACCACGAGACCGGAACTGGTCCGAGGGAAGTTCGGGTGGCTTCAAATGAACTGCAAGGGAAGCGTTGATTTTGGGGGTCCAAGAAATTAAGGAATTTTCGGGGAATGGCTTCAAGTGAACAGCGGAGGAAGCAGTGAAATGAAATTTGGGGACTGGAAGAGCCTCATTCATGGACTGCGAAAGTCAAGTCCCATTGGTTCAAACGCGCTCGGTCACTAGTCAAGAACAACTGAAACGCTGATGTAATGACGCAAGTTGCCATGTGAGGCTCGCATCGACACATGCTTTCATGAAGGCACTGAATGCCGTGGCCTGGACTTTGCCAGACTTGAGCAATTGCGATCCTTCCGTTGTCCGACAAATCAAAATGTGCGCGTGTCCCTTCTCAACATCCACAACAAACTCTTTGAAAGTTGGTTTGAAAGATAAAAGTGAGCGCTTTCTGTCAGCTGTGACTCGAAGCAATGCGACAGGTTACGCCTGCCAGGCTGAAAGGCCATATGGGTGCGCCGCTGGCTGACAGCAAATGACTCATAAAGTCATGTCGTGGCTGAAAGGAAGTCAACCTGCGAGCATCACGGAGCACGCGTGCTCGCAGCCGCCGGCGGTCTCGCAGTTCTCGCTGCAGGAACCGCCAGCTGACGGAGTGCACACCGTGCACATGTTGGCGGTGGGAAAACCGGAGACCGAAACCCAACACCCCGAGCTTGCCTTACAGGTGTCCACACAAGCCTGCAAAGTACTCGATTGGGAGGCGATCTCACAGCCGAGCTGACAGCTTGGTCGATCGCAACCGCTGTCACGGCCACAGCAAAAGCCGTCCTGCGCTGATAATCGTTCAAACATCTTCGAACTTATCCCCACAAACGAGCAACACGCTACATCGCTACATCGCTACATCGCTACATCGCTACATCATCTTTTGGCACCCGCTCCTGGCTGCATTGCGCCTTGCAAATGTCAACCGGAGCCAGTGTTGTTGACAAGGTTGTCGTAGGAGGGGCAGGCAAGTTCATGCTCCTGCAAGCATACTCGCATCCACCTTCAGGCTCACAGTTCTCAGCGCATGAGCCACCACCAGAAGCGGTGCATACGGTGCACATGTTGGTCTGCCCGAACGCGATGCTCCATGTAAAACATCCCGTCTTGGCTTTACACTCGTTGATGCAAGAGTAGAGAGTGTCAGAATAAAGAGCAATCTCGCAGCCCTGGCCGCAGCTGGGCCGCCCGCATCCACTGTCGCGGCCGCAACAGTACCCAGCCTCAACGCAGCCCTTTTGACACAAGTCATGGGGCGTGAGCTCCGAAGCACCGAGGACCAGCTCGTAGCTCTGCTCCGTCAGCTGGCCCGTCACCTCCCCGGTCTCACAGTCGTAGTCCAGGAGGCGCACGCGCCACATGAGAGTCTTGCTGCCATCTGCGTGGCGGTCCTCGTGCAAGCTGGTGCCGGCGGAACCGGGATAGCCGCGTCCGCGATCAGGGCCCGTCCAGCCCAGGGGCAGGGGCACTTCTGAGGCCTTGAAGCCCACCACGTCCTCCGTCGTGGTGAGGCGCGCGTAGAGGTAGGGGAGCTCAACATCGTGGAGCTTACTTCCATGCCACATCTTCTGTGGCGTGGCTCCAGGAGCCCCATAGTAGTAGAGATTTCCTCGCCAATTCCACTCATCAGCTAAGGTCTGATCCGCTTTGAATTTGGTCCACTGCTGCGGACCTGTGACCTTCAAATGGCCATTGCTCAACTGGACGACTTCAGCCAACCGCTGCTGCGGCGCACTTGGAATGAAGAGTTTGAAGGCCGGGTCCCCCATCAGAGCGATGTTCATCATCACATACTCGGCGGTCTTCTGAGCAGCATCCGTTGCCTGATCTATGTGGTTCAGCGCCACGTTGTTCCAACCTGCCACGAAGGCTTCGCCGATGCTCTTGCCCAGCGCAATGTCATTCCAAAAGGCGGCGTGCACTAAGCCGGAGGCCGTGATCGCATTGCGCGGCCCACCCAGAAATGCCACGGCTCCGTAATGCCTCACTGGTCATTTCCAACAGACGCTCAAGCAGAGTGAAAGGACAACAATTAGACCAGCAGAGACCCCGCAGTTGAGGACTGACGGGCAAGCACAAACATGCCAACAGCTTGCGGCTTTCTGCGCTTCAACACGGAATCAAAATGATGCAGTCATGAACCCGGCACGCGTTGCGTCGCTGCACGTGTGTTGCTGGCGCGCTTCGCGCTTCAGCGCCGCGTAGGAACTGAGGTTGGGCGAGCGCGTGCGATAGCGGGCGACCGCACGCGCGTGAACGCAAGCGTGGCTGCGCAAGCGCGCGGTCACATAGGCAGTTCAAACACACATGTCCAGTTCAGACACACATGTGTGTGTGTGTGTACATGTGGAACACACATATGTATACGACTGAAACAGTACACGCGGCACGCGCAAATGCGCACCCGTGAACACACACGTATACACTCACCTGCGGCATACATGTGTTGAGCTGGAAAACCAACATGTGCTTCTTTTAAAGCACACACACACACATGTGTGCACCTGGAACACACAAACACGTGCAATTCAAGCACACATGTGTGTATATGCGGGACACACATATGTGTACCACTAGACCACAAATATGTGTCCAGGAACACCGCGTGTGTGATTAAAGCACACATGTGCGCACACGTGGAACACACATATGTGCACGCGTGAGCAAACATAAATGCTCACCTAAAGCGCACACAGACACATGCGCTCACCTCGAAACCAATCAAGCGTTTTCTGGAGAACAATTATGTCGTCAGGTGCAAAACAAAAAGTTCATCTAGCACATAGTATTGTGTTCACATGCAACACACATCTGTCCACCTGGAATACAAACACATGTGAAAGTGGAACACACATATGTGTACACGTGGAACACACACACAAGTGTTCATCTGAATACAAACGTGTTCACCTGGAACACACACACGTGCCTGATAAGAACACACATGTGTGTACACGTGAACAAATATATGATCATATATGTGTACACGTGGGAGACATACATGCGCACATGTGAACACAAACATGTGCACAACGGAACACACACATGTCGACTGCACACGTGAACATACACATTTATGCGCACGCAAGAACACAAACACACACGAACTTTCATCTAATAACAAACATGTCAAGAGACGGCAAGGTGACGTCCCGTGGGACGCTGTCCACCGAACCCTCCAGCTGTAAATACCAACCACGTAGAAAGGTGTATACGGTCAAACCGTTATAGCCGAACCCGTGTAACTGTTGTAAGGGAGAAGGAATAATAGTTACAACAGTGGTCCTGACAAATGCAGCGCAAGCGAAGTGTTTTCCGCTCTCAATTGCCGATCACGTATGAACGCAGCTTCACATAAGATCTTGAACCTCACTTGTGACTTGAGCCAAATGGCAATCAATGGAACCTTGTAAGCAACACAAACACGGACCTCAGAACTGCTTCCCAATTTAGGCACGAGGCCAGGAGGGTTTTAACATCCCCCATTTGGGTCGCATTGTTCATCATGCGGTCCAAACGTTCCAATGGCCACGGCTTCAGCTACGAAATTGTGTCGAGCACTCTTTCACTCGCTATCGCTACACCGTTCATTCATTGTGAAACCTGCCGGGTTCGATTGAAACTGGAACGTGCATCCTCAAATCGTAGCACATTCCCATAGACAGATGCAAGGTATGCACTACCTCACGTCATCACGCAACCATTGAACATCCCAGCTGCCGCATTTGCGCATCGCGCAGCCGTCATCCACAGAAATGGGTTGGCCATAGAAGTTCACAGCAGCGCATGATCGTAAGTAATCTGCATATCACCGGCAAAGAAATATCGGTGAGCAATCAATGCAAAACATAGCCATTCCAGGTACCATGAATAATATATATATATATATAATGAAAAGGAAATCATCCATGAGGTAATAGTTCCATCCATGAATATCCGGAATGTCATAGCCGTCGGAATATGTGAATGTATACACATCCATTCATCTTGGACGCATGAAATCATATCATGATGTAGAGTCGTTCCATCGCAATGACATTGATGAGACGCAAGCAATAGATGGGGACTAGCCCACATCGTGCCGCAATCAACATCGGAGTGAATATATGTATTGCTGTTGGTGGGCGCACCGCACCGCATAAGCAATAATAATCCACATCTGCATTACGCATACCTGTCCCCAATGGACAGTCTGTGGGTACGTCGACGGAACTCTTCGTCCAAATTCTTTTGGGCTTCTCGCGCCCGGACACACTTCTTGTGATGATCTTCTGGTATCCAATGCCCCATTCGGAGGCACCAATCCAGCAGAGGTGTGTCGCATTTGTTCGGGTCAGTGGCTGCAATAATGGCGCTCACATTGACCGAATAACCATGTCTGCCAAGGTTCAAGCCTTCCCTTACGAACGATATATATTTACAGTTGAAAGCCAGGGAGAAGCATCTGTAAACGATATCACCCACCGGGTGCACGCGATCCTTGACCAGGAGCTTCATTTCGTCTTTGGTGATGTCGAGGATTTTCGCTGCAATCCACAGCTTGTAAAATATGTATAGCCCCTCGCATTTGTATACCATTAGACGAATGTATTCATTACGCTCCTCAGCCGACCGGAAGGTCCTTGTCCGAACGTTCTGAGATTGGCTAATCTTCACTATTGTTGACGGCAACAGGATCCCTTCCTGATCGTGCTCAGTCATGTTGGGGTACTTCTTGAAGTCGTTGTGGTATGGGCAGCCTAGCTTCCCTTCGAGCGCGGCATCGATCGTTCTCTTTTCACCACCTTCGAACATCCCCCACATCTTTGACATCTGCAGCGCGATGAATTCCGCCATGTATTGAGCTTCGCGCGGCTCATCAAGGCAAATCGCCATCCGCTGGGAATTAATGATATCCCGCGATGCCAAGTCATTGTCGCGGTATTGCCAACCGCCATCTTCTTCCTCAGACATGTAGCCGGACGTGTATCCTTGCGTGTCCATGTCGTCGTCTTCAGGAACGTTCTCCGCCTCATCATCCTCTTCCTGTGCTGCCGCACCATGGTTGGCTTCGTCTTGCGCGCGCCTGGCATCACCCGAAACATTGGGCCTTTTGTTGTCCCCATCGTCGTCGGAACTGATGTGGATGCAAAATCTCCCGGTAGAGATCAATTGCGCCCCACATTCCAGGCACACACAGAAGCATGTGGGAATCGCGGTCGCACATGACGGACATATCCGGCATCGTAGCCCTTCCCATGTCACGTCATTCAGGATGACGACTTTGCTGATCTCGTCTCTGATCTCGTTGGTCTGCGCATCAAACTCCTCCAGCTTGTTTTCCCGAAACAGTTTGCACGCACGATCAACCATGTCTTTGATGTAGTGCAGATTGTCGGCACCTGCCTCGGTCTCAGGCATCCTCTCGTTGATCTTCGCGACGTTCTGTAGGAACATCGCAGCCGATTCCTGGGAGGAATCGACGAAACCCGGACAGATCTCTTTTTCCACACATTTTGAGTACGCTCGCTTGACGTCCTCGTACTCCAGGCATCTCCCTCCGTTGCTTTTGCCAATCCAAATGGACTTGACCTCATAGAACGGGATCACGTCAAAGACCATGAATGTCCCATTTGCCGCGACTCCAGCTCCATACCGCGCGAGGGTTGCACTGGGAATGTAGATGATCGCAATCGGGTCCCCCGACCTTACGTTTCGTAGCGTCACCTTCGTTGCTACGTTCATCTCATCCCATGGAGCAAATGCTCCGAAGTGCAACGCTAGCCTGTTCCCGCCATCGATCCCGCCGGGGACTAGCCCACAGCGTACGATGCTCGTCAGGTTCTCCACATACGTCACATGGAATGCTCCTCCGCGAGAATCACCCATTCTTGCAGAATACCTATTTGCCAGTGCGGATGAGCTCATGAATCCAAAATCACTGTGACCAGTTGTGACTCGGATGCACCAAGGCCTGTACCATCCATCGCATCTGTTGAACATCCTGTCGATGTCATCCCGATCCAGGCCAGCATAGTTCAACTCCTCCCTGGCCGCCTTCATGTCATTCGAGTTCATGACGCTTGGAAACCTTGCTGCCAGGACCTGAAACCTCGATTTCTTGTGTCCGGATTCCTGCCACTTGATCACTTCCATGATGCCCATGTATCGTTTTGCTCTCGAAGTACACGTGGGAATATGTCGTTATTCCGGTCGTCAATGACTGCGTCGATGTCGACCCATCCACCTTCATCGCATCTGAAAACACTTCCTCGGCAATTGCCGATTTTGTGTCGAAGGACTCTGCACAGGTTGTGAGATAGCTGGTTTGCTTGATCTCTCGTAGCAAATACCGAGCGATCGTCGCCAATCTTGCATAGTGGAGCACCGTCAAAGGGAGCAACGCAGAAATTGACGCTCTTGCCAAGCTGCATCACATCCACCTGTTCAAGGATGGCACCCTTGGGAAAGTACTTGGGGTCAACAATAGATGCGTACGCCCATGGCATATGCACATCGCTCACGTCGCCGAACTTCGGGATGTAACATGGGATGGTGTCACACCCTCGCTCTAGCGTCGTCTTGAACGTTCTGTTGTCCCCGCACGGATTGTAGGTGAGGTCCACGCCACCGCATTGTAGCTCTCCTCCCTCAGCCGTGTCAGCCATCTCCACCAGATTGATGGTATAGCTATACATTTCTATTGTCTCTTTCCCTTCTTGTCCTCCTTTCTTGCGTTCCTTGGACGTCGATGAGGACGGTTCTTCCGTATCCCCCATTTCTTCATCCGAGGAAACATGATCGCTGCTGAGAAGCTCACGGATCTTCTTCATCGCCTTCTCATTCCCAGCAGCCTCCTCATAGTTCTTGCAGTCGCCGTCGTGGGCCAGGTTCGCGCATCTCATGCAAATTCCCATCTCTCCCATGCACTTTTCCATTGAGACCAGGAACTCGAGTGCAGCTCTCCGCCCATCAATCACTCGCTGCTTCTTCTCTTCTTTCTCAACGTTGGGCTGAGAGCTTCGGCTCGGGTCTGGCACTTGACCAAGGCCGTCGCCTTCACTCTCTGTCGCCTTCCTCTTGGATCCTTGGGTGGCATACTCGGCCGTCAGGGATCGCGGATGTCTGGGCTTGACCATGTTCATGATGTCCAACACTTCTTTCGTGGGCGCCCCGAGCTGGGCGGATGGTTTGTTCCGCTTTCGGTTCTGGCCCGTCGTGTGGCTCACGTTCCCGGCGAGGTGTCGTACGATTGAATGTTCGAACTCCCTCTTGATCTTCCATGCATCTTTCCACAATGGAAGTTCGTGCTGAAAGTACGACATCACCTCAAAGAAACCCAATATCATCTCGACGACGTCCCCCAAGGACTCCTCATTCGTAGTTTGTCCCAGGAGCTCATACATCGTCCCCTGATCAAGCACGCTCTTGATCCAGGATGAATAGGCCACGTTGCCAAGATCTCTGTCTATCACAAAGATGGAGGTCCTCTCCTCAACTCCCTCGGAATTCTTGCACGTGATCACATCCCGGGATGCACACAATTGCTTCCCGTGTCCGTTATTGTAGAACTGTGCTGCCTGATCCATTGTCATGCTCACGAAACCCACGTGGGATAGCTCTTTCTTCAGCTTGGAATATGCAAGTTCCCGTATAATCGTGGTCATGGCCTGAACATTGTTGACGTTCACCATGAGATGTTGAAGATCCGGGATCGCAACCACGCATTCTGCGAAAAGTCGCGTATACAGCTTCCTCCCTTCGGTTGATCTCACAACACCGTTCGTGTCCGCATTCCAGTTCGCGCAACAGTTCACGCAAGAAGTGGGATTGTATTTTGAGTTTGACCCGAGCACCTTCGACTTGTTCATCTGCATTTCTTCCACACAAAGTTCGCAGATTAACTCACTGAGCTCGGTGACCGCATACCATCGAAGACGTTGATCGCTGACATCGATGTTCCCAAACGCATCTTGTCCGCCGTGTCCTTCATCCTGCCGTTCTTGCCTCCGTTTCGATTGAGCAGTGAAGGTCGGCTTGTACTCGAATTTCACCTTCGACTCCTCCATGTTCTTCAGGATATTGAAGCGAAGGTCGGGCTCGCTTATGCATGTCTCCTCCAGCTCACACACGAACGCGTTGCTTGGCGCGATCACGTCGATGGATTTCTCCACCAGCAATCGCTTCAAGAGGAAATGTTGCAGTTTCGCGCGCCACAGGCGATCGTTCTCGGTCACCAACGCGCCTGCCGCCTTGCAGATCTCGCTCACCTGGTTGGCGATCGTCCCCAAGTCCCCTCTTCCTCCATGGAAAGCTACGTCGCGATTCACGCACACCACGACCAAGCCCTTGCACGTGTTGACGAGGTCGGATATCGTCTTTTGCAAGGAGTCAATGATGGGGTTGGCGGTCACCTGCCACCCACACCCCCTCATGCACACCCAGTCATAGAGCGACATCCAAATGTGCACCGACACAGGTGAGTCATCCATTATGTCTCGCCTCCGTCGTTCGACGATGAGCTTTTCCAGTTTCGCGGACGAGGAGACTTGCTCACTCGAACCGTAGTACGATCTCTCCTCGATGTTTGTCCATCCCTGTTCGTTGACCATCATCTGGAAGGTCTTCGTGCTCCCTTTTGCATTGACAGCCCTCAGGGGCCAATCCAGGACCAAGAAGCTCTTCTTCTGAATCATCACAGGCGCGTTGTCTGGGTTCTTCTCTGCCTGGATCAACGCGTTGATGGCCTTGGCGCCCGGAAGGCGTCCAGTAATCAAGCATCCTGTTTGGGCACACATGAAAGCATACAGCTGAAGCCATGCCGCATTCCCTTTTCTATCCTAGGAAAGAATGATCTGCGCTGGTCTTCCCCTCGAAATGTACCAGCGACTTCTCAGCATACACTCCCAATATGTCGCGTTCTTCCCATCTGCGAGACACGGCCCAAATACAGTTTGTATGATTGGGTACCCTGTGTTGGCGTCTATGTTGATCTTCACGCTGACAGTTGCGCCACTCAGAGTAATACCCCCTTCGAATGAGGTGTATGTGTCGAGCCCAGCAGTTGGGTTGATGATTGTCCATCTGTCATCATCACCACCGGAGTTTATGCGGAATATGGAGTCGATGATCTCGTTGTCGATCTTGACGGCATCGCTTGCATACGACCCCCCACTTGAAGCTCCCTGCTGGGGGACTGGCCCACCAGAGGTTTGTTTCCTTTGCCCGGAGCTCGACGCTGACTTCTGCTGTCGCGCCGTCTTCTGCGGCGGTTCCGTCTTCGATGAACCCGTTACCCACCACGTCGGCTCCTCTCCGATCGCGAAGTCCTCGGGGTACCTCTCCAGTTCCCTGTCGGCTTCGTTAACGGTGCAGTAGGTGTTCTGGTCGAAGTCGATCACGTTGTCCTTCTCCCCCTTCTTTTCAATCTCCTTCAGCCAGCTTACCCACTTGCGCCGATCTTGGTTCTCAGCGGCCCTGTCAGCCGCGTGTGGCGCCAAGCTGATGGAGTTGATGTTCATCGCAGGCAGCGTTGATTTGTAGATCATGTCGATGCACCACAGGAAGTTCCTGGCGACCTCGATCTCCCGATAGAGGTCCCTCAGCTCGGACTTGTCCTGACGGAAATAAACTGTGTACGACTGATCCGTAGCATGCCTTTCCCCGACCAATGGCTGCAACCTCCTCATGATGAACGAAACGCACATGAGTGAGTTGATTGCCCCGATGCATGCGTCAGAGATGTCGCTGGGGGTTGACCCACAGATCATCCAGCGCAAAAGGTTGTGCTGGTGAGCTCTTTCATCTCTTCTCATTGCATACGCCAGGTTCTTCATCGACGCGCGCAGCTCATTCTGGTAGGTCAGCCCAAGGTCCCAATTCTTCTGGTAGTCGGCTCTTGTGCCATGACCGTAGAAGTCAACCTTGGGAGCCTTGATCACGCTCAACGTGAATACCTTCCCCCAGTTTCGATCTCTGAATTTCGTAATTCTTCGATCATGCCTTTCGAACTCTGCAGTTGTCAGAAACTCCTCGGAGCTCCTCCACCTTCTTGACGACGAGGTTCTGGTTGGTTCATCACTGATGAGCTCTTTGTAGACTTCCCCGACCGGAGTGTCTTGGTGGAATGCAGCTGTGAAAGACCGTTCTTCATTGTTCTCGGCCACACCTGATGCGAGATCCCAGATATCTGCGATGGATCTCAACATATCTGCCCCCTCGATGCAATACTTGGTGACATTGAGCAGTTCAGGATTCTTTGCTAGTAGCGATGCCTCACCGCAAAGCTGGTTCAGCGCCGCCACAATCTTCTTCCCTTTGCTGCAGAATTCCCTCCAACCAAGCATGCATTCGTCAGCAGAAAGTTGTCCGAAAATCGTACTGATAAACTCCAATGCAACCCTCATGGATTGCCCTTCTCCTTTCATCATTCCGCGGCACTTGGCAGAGTAGTACGCTGAGTAGGCGTAGATGACGGGGACGCCGATGTCCTCGATCCACTTTATGCATGTACCCAGGTCGCTGCCCATTTCCATTCTCTTGGGGATTCTTTTGCCCTCCTCGATGGCGTTCTTCACGAGGTTCCCCAAGAATATTGCCGCTTGCCTGGATTTCCCAACAGGCACGCAGAAGAATTCATTTGTATTGACGACGGTCGCATTGGCAGTCATCTTGATGATATTCTCCAGAACCGGGAAAACCCAAAATAGGCAGCTGCAAATAAAGCCACAGAATAGTCCCAATATATGCCCAGCTTCTAATTGAGGTGCGGGACTGGCCCAACTCCTCGTCGAAACTTGAGGTTCGGGGCTGGCCCAGTTCCCCGTTGGAACCTGAGGTTCGGGACTAGCCCAGCTCCTCTTTGGTACAGTCGGGTCGGTGCGAATCTCACACGCAGCGGCTTGATGCTTCCGCGAATTCCCTCGCGTAATGCAAGCAAGAGCGAGTTTCAATGGTGCCGGCTGAATGCACTTTGCTCGAGCACGAAAACGACGGAGGATCACACACACAATTAACGACGTGTACAACTGGGTTTCCTTGGTTTCCCGACCGGCACAAGGTCCATGTTCATGGTTTCCATTACACTTCTTAGACAACGAGCTGCCAAGGTCAAAGTTCCACGAAACAACTCTCCATGGTTTCTTGATTGGCATGGGTTTCTTCGCATACCTTTGCTTCAAGCCATAGCGACATCCATCAAACTCATGACTAATGCCATCATGAACAACCTCATGCAGTCCCTCATCCTTCCAATGATCGCAACTTCCAGGCAACTCAAACAAAATCGCAGCGCGTTTCGTCATGGCATGCCGTTTGATTTCAACGAACCGTTCAAACAAATTCCAAAATTCCTTCTGTTTGGCCTCGATTTTCTCTGCGGTGTCAATTCCGCGAGTCTTGTTGAGGCGTGCCCATGATGATCCCCCCGTGCAAGGCCCGGCGAAGAACAACAAATCGGAAGGTTTAGTAGGCACATGTCTAGCGATTCTCCCCCCGTACTCGCTCAGTAAGTCATCGACCAAAGTGATGGTCACGACCTGGGGCCCGTTATGTCGGGCAAGGGCAGTGAACCAGTTCCGCGGTTCGGAACATGCCATCAGCACAATAGGCCGAGCCAAGTCAACACTGTACAATGTGACGATTGTGCGAGTTCTCATACCAGGAAGCGAGACATGCACCGGAGCGCGAAGTACACCACCGTCATGTTTAACCATCGCGAGCTCAATACCCGGCGCTAACTGTGGTTTGTGCTTCACCGCAATGCGATATGGAACAAAACAACGACCAGGAACAAATTGCTCATGACTGGTATGCAGACAACGCATAAGCAGCTTCAACCGGAGCAAAGTTTCCAAAGCAAGGTCATTGACACATTTTAATTCAATGCGCTCGTTCGACAGCTCTTCAACGAATGCGGCCAGCACGGACTGCATGTCAACATCCCCGGACCCGACATGAATTGGTCGTGGTCGTGGAGATTGCTCCCGCGCCGGTACAGCAACCGGTACGGGATGGAACTGCCAAACTGCGCGTTCAACCCACCCATCAATCAGCTCACACTGTAACCCAGGGTCAACCCTGTCCTCAACCTTGAGCCATGACCCGTTCCTCAGAAACCAAGTGGAACGAAGCCACTTGCTCCCGAATGGTGTCACAACCGCGAGTGGAGGTTTCACACGCATCAATCTGGGTCCTTTAGCAACGACAACCGGATCATGCCCTTCATGCTCATGCAATCCTTCTTTGGATGTCAATCCGGACCACCACAGGTCCGGGGGCATGATCGGAATGTGTGTGTACGGAAATGTGGGAACTCCGTCAACCGTTCCCGAAGCAGTCTGCATGGTCCCTTTTATGGGATCACACGTAGGTGTGAGCGCCTTGAGGGTATCCGGGTCAGACAGCAAGCTCGGGTCGAGTAGACCAATCTGCAAACATGCATGTTTCCATTTGCGTCCATCATTGAACGCCTTGGTGTAGATGTCAGCCGCCATTCTGTCGGTGACCTCATACGCCAAATACATGTAATCACGTGTGAACATCTCATGCATCCACGAAATGCAAACACCATGGCTTCTCTCAAGGTGGCGCATCGTGGGGTTTCTCCCCGATCGCACGACACCGATCATAGCCTTGTTATCGTCATAGAACACAAAGTTCGGTGACTTCTTGAGAATCCGCTGCAACAACTTCAGAGCAGGCATACCCATGGCTCTCATGGCAACATCGGCCGCAACTATTTCGGCCTCAGGAGTTGAGTGACTCACACAACCCTGTCTTTTTGAGCTGCCAGACAACGGAAACCGAGTATTAGGCCCTTGTATATTCAAGTGTCCACCAGAGGTGGAACGTAGCGAGTCGACACATCCTGCAAAGTCAGCGTCCGCATACAAGGCCAAGTGCACATCATCCATGGAGTCTCCGACCCAACCGACCATGCGCCAATGTTTCGTATGATGTACATAGCACATCAAATGATGCAAACCCCGATCATCGGAGTCAGTCCACCTGTGCACATTCCGTGCCAGGCGATTCACTTGCCGCAACAAATCGAAGCGGGCAATCCGCGCACCGTACAGCAACTTCATTAGTACGCTAGCGGCATGCGGAGCAAGGTGTCCACGCACGGGCTCCTTCGTGGCCAACTCAGGAGTCCCTCCCCGCTGGTCCGGCGCTGTGGCAGAACCGTCGGCGGGCACAAGATTGTTACACCAATTGCACACGACTGACGGCCCCTCTTTGGCAGGCTTCCGTGAGACGTGATTTTTGTTTCTTCATGCAACTCAGGAGTGACAACCTTATTCAACTTTACATCGCCCGCCACCTCAAGATAGCGGTCGACACAGGAACGTAGGAACTGTTCCATGTCATAGGTCACCGTTGTGACGCGGTGTCCGTTCCCGAGAGTGACGTTTCCCTTGCTTTGGTTACAACCAAGGTACATGTCAAGTCCAGTCTCGGGCTCAATCTTCAAACGTGTACGTAACATGCTCCATCCCTGGGCAAGGTTCTTTTGCGGCCCTGCCATTTTGAAGTCGTCGACACACACAACCAGAACAAGCTGGAGCTTTTCATGAATGTACACAGACGGCCATTCCTCACCGACAAAACCAACGGCGCGCACCGATTCGTCACAGTGCTGCTCCCATTCCTCAATGGGACGACTGGTCTCCTGTACTTACCCCAATTGCATTCACTCGGCACAGCCTCTGGTGGCAATTCAATCCAACATGGCGTGCCTCTCAGTGTGGCCTGGATGTACGCTTGAACAGCGTCGGCCATCTGCACATCCCAACCATCATGACAACCCAAAAAATCCGCCCAACGCGAGGCCTCAATCGAAGCAGGAGAGTTCCCCAAATCTTGAAACATCGCAGCTTCAAAGCTTTGATTCTTCACTTGGTTCCCCAGCAACACGCCTCTACCCTTGAACTTCCTCTTAGGATCACCAACAGGCAACTGTGAGTGCTTTTCAACACAAATACCATGCGCGCAAGCCATGTGTATCTCTTCCCCTTTCGCTTTTGCCTCCTTGGCCACAGCGTCATATTCTCGCACTGCGCCAAGGTCGAAGACGCCCTGGTCGATTAATCCCGACCATTCTTTCTTCATTGATGCCAACGCATCAGGGTTGGTCAGCATTTCTTTCCGGCCAACCGGTCTGGACACTAAAGCGTCGAAGAATCGTACAACTTTTACGGCCTTCTCTCTGTGCTGTATTCGCTCAGAAGTCACCCACGGCATCGATGGGAATTTCTTGGCTTCACCGTTTTCTCCTATTGCGGGCAACGCGAGTGGCACTTTTCCAGAAACTACCTCAGCAGACTCCTCCCATTCGTACCAGGTAAAATCCGTCGATGCATCGACCGTAGGATCTGTCCCCGATATCGTCTCAGCTTCGTCTCTCTGACGCTCTATGACTGATGCAACTGCCTTCGTCCAATTTGGAGTCGACCTCGACCGCTCCTCAGATTTGAACTTCCAGGCGTAAATTACTACCAGACACGCAAATTCTTTCTCAAGCTGAACATTTCGTCTCAAGACGTGTTGGGATTGCTTGGAATCCATGAGGACAACCACTCCGTCAACAGGATTTACAACTATCCTGACCCAATCAAGCTCAGCCAAGTGTTTCCCATCCAGTGGGTTCTTGATCTTTGATATGTTCTTCCGCAATCCCCAAGTGTACTGCCATTCAACTCCACCCCAGCGGTTTCGAAGCATTGCTCGAATTCTCTTACCACCGGGCATCTGCAATGTCTGTGCCTCAGCCGGCGCAGAAATCTCAGATTCCTTACTTTTGGGGCCGTCTTTCTTCTTCTTGCCACCACCCTTCACCTCGGCCTTTTCTTCCTCGGTGTAGTATTTCCTCATCATTGCCCATTCATCGGGAGTGTACTCTGGAGGTCTCGTCGTCTTCATTAACCTGAAGCCATCTTTCCGAACAGGATATGGTCTTCCGGCCTTATCGATCATAACCTCCTTGCCATCATCGTTGATGTACGTTATGCCGTCCCCAGGTAGTCCAGCTGACACATGTGGAAGGTCGGGCTTCGTAATTTCGTCGTCGCCCTTGGCGTGTCCATCCCTTTTCCCTTTTGATGAGCTCGGTCTAGCATCCTCTTGTTCTACATGGTCCCCCCGACCTCCGACAAGTACTTCCGGACCATCGTCAAGCAGCAGACCAGCGATCTGATCGACCTCATCGTCGAGCAGTCGCTTCTCGTCACTCTGCAATAACTCGGGCTCGTAGTCCTCATCTTCGACCAGGCGGTCACGTGCATCCAGACCGATTGCATCGACAGACATCTCAATCCCCTCCAGAGTCTCGTTGGCAGCCTTGTACTTCTGTTGTATTGGGAATGTCAGAGGTGACTTGAGAATCATCCTCTCCGTCTGATGCGGCATTCTCAATCGAGGTGGAACCTTTGCTTTCTTGATGTTCAACTCTGCACCCGCAAACGCAGTGAGGGCCCAAGCCCGATACTTGCTCGCCCAATGCATCCCGGTGCTCAACACGTATCCAGCAAATATACCAGTTTCCCCTCTTGGCTCGAATTTCTCCCTCTTCTCCCCTCGTGCTTCACTCGGCTTGAAGTCTACTAGCGCACCAAAAGGTATCTTCTCGCCTTTGAACTCCTCGCCATGCAGCCTCATCCAAGCGCTCGATCCATTTACTTCTTCAATGTTCATAAGATGGCACAGCGTGGTGATGGCCTGCACCCAGTAGCACGTGGGTAGACCGGCATGTACAAGACAAGCCGAAGTCTGGTCAATGATGACTTGGTTTGTTCTCTCAGCAAGGGAATTATTCTGCGGTCGTCCAGGCAGCGACAGGTCGTGGTTCAGCTTCAGCTCCACGCATGCATTGATCAGTTCTGGGCCATCATCCGAGTATACCTGCTTGATCTTCCTCCTCCCGCAGAAGTGCTTGATGGCCCTGACGACAGAGTCAGTATCTCTTCTCGCAGTTGGATAAGCCATGATAATTCCGGTATATATGTCCCGAATAATGAGTGCATACCTGCCTTCCACTTCATGATCTCCTGGGTGTTATGAAGTCGAACGTCACCAGGTCCCCGAACATCTTTACCTCCCTCTTGAAGGCCCCCGTTCGCGATCTGAAGTGTCTCATCTTTGACGCATGATTCGCAGAAAGGGTTTCGGTACCTGTGTGTAAGCAAATGAGCAATGGAGTTGGCGTCCCTCTTGAGGACTCCCACTTTCCTCTTTATTGATGACCCTTCGTACACATCAACTTCAATTCCGGCATCTGGATCATCCCCATCAACCTCTTCCTCGTTAGCTTCGGCATCACCATGTCGACGCGGGACTGGCCCAACGTCTACAGGTATTTCCTCAGCTACGGGAGGCGGACGGCTCCTCCGGGTGGTCCGAAGTCAAACGCACCATCATGGCGCTCGCCCTCGACCTCTGCGGATTCACCGACAGCGGCGGGTGTGACTTCGTTGTCATCGTCGCCATCCTGATCTGCCGCATCGTTCGTTACCATTGCCAATACTTCCGAAAAGTGCTCCTTGAGGTCGTCTACCGTAGGGCGATGCCTGTTACCATCACTCACGAGGTATGGGATGTCGTCCTTAACTTGTAAGTGCACGAATCCCTGCTTTGGTGTAACCATGAAAGGTAGTTTACCAGGCATCCAGTGAAATGCATAACCCATCTTCATGCATCTCCTCCCTACTGACAACACCGTGGGTGTCTCATCCAACACGTGCGGCTCGACAGTCTCATCCAACTCGTCCACGACTATCTTGGCCACGTCGGACGTGGAAGTGGAACCATTTGCGGTCTGGAGCACAATCTCGTCATCATCTTTCACAATGTCGACACCCAGGCTCTTTGCCTTGGCTCGTCCGATGAGATCATGACCACATCCGGTGTCCATTAACCATTTCACCCGTTTGCTGATGCACGTTGACATGGCGAACACATTCTTCGGCAAACCATGCTGTTTCTTCCAGTCGACAGCCGATTCTCTGATCTCGTCCTTGCCCTGATCATATTCAAACATTATGCTGCTCTCCTTGGTTACTGGGAAGTAGTGTTTCTTGTATACGTCATCTACCACCTCTCTCAGTATTTTCGCTCTTATCAATGATCGTTGGACTTGATAGGCTGATAATTCTCGATGATCACTGCTCTTAAATCTCTTCTCGTCGACGTGCACGTACTGATAAGGCTCATTCTCATTGTCCTCATAGCCGTACCACTCCCCTTTTCGTTCCCATTGCCTTCTCTCGTCTTCGAGATAGGTGATCTCCCCATTCTCGTCGACATCGAGAACTTCCTTGAACCATACCATTTTCTCGGGGATCTCGGACTCGCCAGACCATCTTGATGATTCGCTCATTGCGTCGTCATCATGCTCGTGGTAGACAGTCTCGGCTTCATCCGGTTCGACCTGATCAACGTCCTTCTTAAAGCTGACCTTTCCCGCAGGAGCCGATTGCTTCAGGACTATCGCAGGCATCGCGACGGCCCTTCTTGCAATAGCTGGCGCTGCGGCCTTGGCGGCAGCCTTCGACTTGGCTTGTGCCTTGTCGCTTGACGTTGCCGGAGCTGAATTGTTCTTGATGAGCTCGTGCCTATACTTGCAAGCACTCCCCTTGTCGCATTTTCCCTTCTGAAACGCGAAGCATGCTCCATCATCCCTCTTTGGTGATGATGATCTGGATTTGGACTTACCTTTTCCTTTCCCTTTGGGCATGTTCTCCAGCTTGCGCTCCGTCTTCTTGCTGTGGGAAAATGTGCATTCATTCCCTTTTACGCATCCCTTCGCTGCCTTGAAGTGATACCAACATGGGTTATCTTTACCTCCGCCCGGACTCTTGCCTCTGTCGCTGGCACCGTCGGACTTGCCGTTCTTGCCAGCGTGACCCTTTGCTTTGGCCTTTGGGAATACAGGAGCAGCATCAGGTCCACTGGGTTTCCCCTTCCTGCCTTTGCCACCCTGGTTCTCCTGTTTGCCAGTGGCCGGGGCTGCATCTCTGCCGCCCGACTTCATCATTGACTTGACCGATTTCTCCTTCATGTCAAGCATCAGGTCCTCCCGATCCGCCTTAATCTGATGGTCGATCAATGCCAACAAGAATTCGTACGTCTTTTGAGGATGCTTGTCCGGCAATCTATGGTAGGCGTTGAGGCCGAACTCCATCTTCTTGCTCCCTTTGATCTTCCTGTAAAGAATATCTCTGAGAGCCAACTTGCTGGGTCTGTCTTCGCTCCTCATCTTTAGCAACAAATCATACCACTTGTTCCTGAATATAACCAAATTCTTGTCTCCAGGAAAATCAAGGTTGAATAGGTGCTCGATGTGGTAGACAAGATCCGTTCGATCAGACGTCCTGAATGATTGCATAACCAATGCCACCAACTCTCGTCCCTTCACGATCACCCCTTGTTGGTGTCGTAGTTCCGAATGTCGCGTAGCGTCGAGGTACACGTCTTTGGCTTCGTCAGGTGCTTGTTTTAACATGTTCTGCATGCCCATGGCCATTTTGATATCTATCGTAGCGAATCTGTCGCCGCCGGAGTCGCTCAGCAGGTTTAGGTCTGGGTTTAACCCAAGAGCCTGTTCCAACCATTTCGTCCATGTGTCAGTATCTGGATCTGCGCATGCGCTCAGAACATTCATCAGCAACTGCATCTTCCAGTTATCGAGTTGATGGATCTTTGGCCAAGCAGGAATAGACACCCTCTCGGCTTCTTTCCTCGAAATCCTCGGTCTTTCGCTCTTGATTTCTCGATCATCCCTCGATCTTCTGCGCCTCCTCCGTGTCCGATTGTCATCTTCTTCCTCTTCTTCTTCCTCGTCCTCTTCATCCTCTTCGTCGTCGTCATCCTCGTCCTCATCATCGGGTGGATCGTCCGGAGGTCCTCCTCCGCCACCTGTGAGGCTCAACTGACGTCGACCTGCCCCTTGTCTATTTGCATTGGGCGAGAATCCACCGTAATCCAATGGGGGTGTAGTACCGTTGTTTCCCCCTCCATCACCACTACCGCCAGTTGTAGTAGCGGATTGTGGGGCATGCCCAACAACCCCTTGCATCTGGGATAGGTGTACATCGATCATTGGATCACCATAAGACGGAAAGAGAATCGAACCTGGGATTAGTGACGAATTTGGGATCAGATTCAATGATGATGACGGGAATAACCCAGTCACCCTCTTGTCTACCCTAGTCGAACTAGCTTGGGGTCCTCCCTCAGCGCGTTTCACTACTGCTCGTTCACGATGTCCATCTTTACTGCTAGAGGCTTCCTGTGTTTCCAGCTTCTTGAGTGCTCGTAGTTCCTCATTGTCAGCATCGAGTTGACGAACAAAACTCTCTTCTTGCTTGAGCGTCGCCTCCCGATCCTTCAGTTGTCCCTGAAGTTCATGCATCTCCTCGAGGTACTCATCATATACTCCCTTAGCTGTCAATCTCCAGTACTCGGCCTCCTTCGACTTCTCGTCCATCGTGCACCGTTCCTCTTGTTTCTCTTCTTTGACCTGGGCTAACTCCAAGATCGCATCTTGACGATGACCACCTTCGACAGCAATCATCTGGTCCTTCATCGACACGTCGGACTCATACTGTTTGACGATCTCTTCTTTTTCGCGAAGCAAGCAATCTGCTCTCTTCGATTCCTGTTCCGCAAATACTGTAACGTCATTCAGCCTCGTCATCAGCTGTTCCCTGGAGTCCTCCAAAGAGTACGTGTCGGGGCGCTTGACGAGTGCATGCTCCAACTGTGATTTCAGACTTTGGACCATCTCCTCCTCGTTGAACTTCTCGATAGATGTAGAAGATTCTATGCCTCTGATCTGTTGCTGATAAACTGATACCTGTTGTGAAGCCTCACGGTGTATCTGATTTGCACGTATAGCTGATTCCTGCGCGGCCGACTTCTCGCTTGCCATGTAGGATCTCATCAATGCAATCTCCCGCTTCTGCTCCATGATAGTTCCTTCAGCTTGCCTCATCTGTTGCATCATGATATTCGACTCCATGTCTTTCTTCTCCCCGTACTGAAATGCGTTCATTTCCACCTTGCGCATCTGTTGGGCTTCTTCCTCAAACTTGCGCCATGCCTCAGCCATGTGGTGTTGGTGGTGACCCACTAGATGTCCCGACTGCTTGCTGGCAATCTCGCATCGTCTTTCCAGCTCCTGGATCCGGATGGTGCTTCCATAGTCTTCTTGGTTAAGATTCGCCATTGCTGTCGACATTTCATCAAGTGTCTTCTGATATTCCCCGATCTCCACCTCCATCTTATTCTTCTCTTTGATCACGGCGCGAAAATCTGCACTGGTGGGTGATTTTGACCTCCCACCCTTCGATGTCGACCTCACGCCCTTCTGCGACGTCCGTGGTGTCGCAGGCGAAGATGATGATCTTCTCGGTGGGGATCCTCTTTGCTTCGACTCCTGATGAACATCGATCTGCTTCCATGATCTTGTGGGAGTAGATATGTCGCTGAATAGCGCGGAACCTCCGCTCCCAGGTTCATCCTGTGAATCTGCAATCATATCCATCACCGCAGGAAGAGCCATCAATCCATTGGATCCCTCTGAGCTGCTGTTCCCAAAAGTTGCAGTACTTGGGCTCGCCGAAGACGCCATTGGACTGTGTAGGTTATCGTTCCTTTATTGTCCCTGTACCCGCAATAAACCAGCTGTCTCCCAGTCCAGTGTAGAGCTTGTAGTTACGGCTGATAACCTGTCAAGAGACGGCAAGGTGATGTCCCGTGGGACGCTGTGCACCGAACCCTCAAGCTTTAATACCAACCACGTAGAAAGGTGTATACGGACGATGCCGTTATAGCCGAACCCGTGTAAACGTTGTAAGGAAGAAGGAATGATAGTTACACCAGTAGTCCTGACAATGCAGCGCAAGCAGTTGTTTTGCTCTTATCGCCCGTCACGAATGTTCGCAGTCACACATCAGATCTTGAACTAATAAGTCTGAGCTAAATGTATATCACGAATTTAAGGCCATCAATAAAGACAGAACAGTTAATGCAATACTTTATGACGGGTTTAGAGTGGTTTAGCCATTTGTTCGAAGAGGAGCCTATGTTCTTCTGTAAAGGATTCCCGCTTGTAATAAGAACAACCTGCTTCGAGGACGGTTCTATCCTTCCTGAGCTTCACATGTTTATCTTGATGAGTCGGGAGTCCTGATAAGTCCTACCATTGCTCCTTCAATGGAAATGACTTTCCTTTTAGCCATATTCCTCCCTTGCTTCCATCGGAACGAATCTTGGATTTGTCTTCCTGCCAGCAAAATACCTTGTCCTTCACCTGAAGAGGCTTTGAACTCATTCGGAGATTTTGTGCAAGGTCTCGTCGGATGTCCTCGGATTGACGTGCTTCTTGGAAAGCTTGCTTTGACAGCTGCTTGATCTGGATGGCTGTCATCTCTTCTTCATTCCTGTCAATCGTCAACTGAGTTGGAGTTGCGACATCGAGTTGGATGAGATCTGCTGGTCGTCTTCCGAATGCGAGCTCCAATGGAGTTACTCCCCCGTAGGTGACGGTCTGATTCCTGACAGTTGCAGCAGCCTTCACCAGTTGCCTATAGGTCACTTTCTTCAGTGTTGCAGGTGCAGTGCCCGCTTTGATGGAACTCAGCATGATCTTGAGTTGTGCCTTCAGGAGTCGAACTGCTGCTTCAGCTCGATTTGGCCATGGTGTATTTGGTCCCAGAGATATCGGAGTGATGTCAAGGGACTGATAGAAATGTTCCCATGTATCTGTCATGAAGGCTTGATCTGCGACAACTGATTTGGGCTGCAAGTGGTACTGGTCAAAATAGTTCCTGAGGACAGTGATGTTCTCGACTTCTTGCGTAGTTGTCACTGCCTCTGCAGTGAGCAATGTTGTTGTTCCATCCAGGATGACAAAAACAATGATGTGTTCTCCTGTTCCAAGAGGAACTTGACAGTGATCAATGAATGTCATGTCACCAAAGGTGTCCGCGCGAAGTCCGCTTGTCTTGCTTCGTGATGGTGCATGTTTTGCCGCTTGGCAAACTTCACACTCACTTCGGATCTTGTTAAATAGATCGAATGTTGATTTCGGCAAATGAAGTGCTCGGGTTCTAAATCGAAATTGATCTGTTGTCATGTGATGATGCTGCAGGTGGAGTTTCTTCAACTCGACAATCGCTTGTGGATTCTGCCTAGGGCAAGCGGAAGCGATGTTGGTTCTTCTGAGGATGGTGCGAAAGGATCTGGCTCAATAGTCGACCGGCCCCTCTTGTCGATGATCCTGTCTGCTGCCGATCCTGAACCTGCTTCTTCGTCCTTAAGCGAATTGTCCGCGAAGGTGAAAATGGTCTTACCTGTCCACCGGTTAATCATCGGTTTATTTGCCTGGGATGTAAGTCTCCAGTTGTCTTCTAAAATGTCTGGATCTCCACCTGCGGATGCATCAATGATTTCCGTAGTACGTTCTCGGCTAATGTGATCAGGAGTGATTGGACATTCCTTGGCTCCATTTGGTGTGAACAGCGCCTTTCGGGGCGTGATGCGCACACGGATGAGCTGCTTGTTCTTCTTGTCAAGGATCCAATGGTCCTGCTTTTGAGACCCAATGATCTTAGGAGTTGCTAGGTCCTCCTTTGTCTCGGATGATTTTGCTGCACAAACGTTTTCGCTCCTGGTGAGATCCCCGGAGGTGAAATTTGATGCTGTTATCATCGTCATAGACATAGTTGGTGAGGCCCTTGTGAGCAATTTCACCATGTGCCTTCACTCTTGCAACTCCAGCAAGATCGACGAGTGCATGTCCTGTACCAGATACTGGAACTGCTTGACGGTTCATGCCAAAGGCCTTGCATGTGATCTTGTCACATTGAGGTGTGTGCTCGATGGTCATGTAGAGGTTCCGCATCTGGCTGATGCTGAGAAGGATCGGTACAGTTCCTTGTTCGAGGACGTCGATGTTGGTACTGCACGGAGGAGTTGTGTGATATCGAAGATGCAGGGTCCAATTTACCCTGGCGGTCTCTCCGTTTGCAAAAGTGAACTTGGTCTCGGCCGGGATGTACTCATAGGAGATGATGTCCTTCATTGGTTCGATGGCCTGAGTAAAACGCTGGATTGCATGCCAGCTGCCCATAGATCTGGTACATCCATTGTCCAGAATCGCATAGGTCGGGTTGTGCTGAGGGTTGATGACAGGCGCCATCAGCTTTGTTGCCAGAAGGCTGTGATTTGTTGCGACGGACAGATTGTGTTCTGAAACTGTATCTGATTGGATCAGCTTCTCGCGGATGGCTTTTTTCCCAGGATGCTCATACGCATCATGGAATGCCATTAACGCTTGTCCTGCGCTGGATGTCTCATAAGATGAGTACCAGCCATGTTCGTTCCATGTCCATGATTGATCCCAGTCTTGGTCTGTCCAACCGGCATAGGGAGGCTCGATGGATGGTGCAGTCTGCTGGATGGCGGGCTGCTCCTCCGTCTTCTCTGCGGTGGCTGCGAACGTCTTGGATTTTCCTTTCTCCTGTCCGCTCTTTCCTTTGCCACTCTCATAGGATGGATAACCCTTGTTTCCATCATAGGGATATTGGAATTTTGATTTTCCTGTCTTTCCCTTCTATCCTTTGCCTTTTCCCCAATATGCCTGGTCGTAGGGATCATAGTTTTCGTTGGCCTTTCCGCCAGAGCCGCTTTTTCTGAAGGGTTTAAAGCCACCTCGTTGGTGACTGCCCTTTTTGTTTCCTGATTTTCCTTTTCCGTTTCTCTTCTTGAACTTGAAGTTCCGCCCCGACACTTTTCTTGCTATGAACGCATCGTTCTGCTCGAGGACCCAGAACGTCTCTTCATCGTTGTTTGACATGAATCCTTCAAGTCCTTCTTCATCCTCAACCCAGAAGCCTTCTTCTCCTTCGTATTCACCTTGTTCGATGATGAAAAATGTGTTGCTTCGGTTGCCTCCTTGAGGTCGGATGGATGGATCTTGGATTGATGTCCTCGTCGTGATGAAGAGTTCATGGTAGTGCGTCTTCAGCATCTCATAGGAGTAGTTTTCTAGTGAGATGTTTCTCAATGACATTGCACTTGTCAGTCTCTCTTGTTGCTGATCTGACAGCTCACTTTGAATAATGAAAAACTGTGCAATGAGAATAATCCCCCAAAGGAAATGCGTCCCGCTGTCTGTCCTGCATTCCTTGGATATACTGTCTGAGGACTGTTGGATCGTCCTCATTGAGCAGGGCTGGAGGCGGTGCTCGGACACCGGCTGCTTGCTGATGTCGAGTAATTGTTCTTGCATTTGCGTCCTGTACGGACTGTCGAAATGATGGGGACTGTGCCGTGAAAACGGGCATCAAGTCCATCCATGCTGCCTTC
>CAUJNA010000921.1:84150-131843 GCA_963377175.1 Effrenium voratum | reverse complement strand
CACCCACCCACCCACCCACCCACACACCCACCCACCCACACACACACACACACACCCACCCACACACCCACCCACCCACCCACACACACACTTGGTGTTCTCTGAAGCAAAGCTGCCCGTCGGCGCTGCGGACATTGTCGACGCCGTCGAGCAATAGCCGGCTGAACGGGCCCCAAAGATCCACGACTCCTTGCAGCCTCAGTTGCGCAAGCCAATCGTCTTTACGAACGTGTGAAGCGAATTAGTCTGTTTGAGCATGCTGTGGGCCACCGTGTGCATGTGACAACTGTTAGAACAAACAACTTTTTCTAGCACCCACTTACGCAACTCCCTAAGCTTTACCTGTCTGTGACAAACAGGCAGCCGAGCATAAGACCCTTTTTTGGCGAGCCATCGCAAATGGCGTTTACGCAAGCTCGTGGTCTTAAAGGGCAGGGTCAGGGTGAGCAGGAGAGAAAACACACAGCAGGCAACAAAGAAAAGAAGCAACTTCCGAACTGTAGAAAGACATATCCGGATTGTCAAGACCAAGTCATCACAGTCACCTGAGAGAACCAAACTCGAGCGAGTCCAATATGGACCTTCCCAAAAGTTTCAAAAGGCTTCTCTTTTCGGCAACAAACAGGACTTTGGAGAGAGAGGGAGGGAGGGGCTCCTCGACAAGCACTTTTTGAGGGGCAAAGATATCTAGGGATGCGAAAAGGGCTCCCAAAAACAGTGTTCTTGGGAGGGAAGCGCAAACATGGCGTGCAAGAAGGGCTCCCGATAACCGTGTTAGCAGGCGCTTCGACGCAAATGATGTAGGGGCACGCAACAGGAACTCTGCTTTGGGGCGCACCAACCGCGCGTCGCAGAGGCAAGGAGGGACGCGAAGGGATGTTAGGGCGCAACAAGGGCACAGCGTTTTGCAGAGGCAAGCGGAGCGCTGCATCATGTGCATTTAAAGTCAAGCGACCAAAAGCTGCAACAAAAAACAACACAAGGTTGACCTATACCCCTCAAATCACTACATGGAGCTCCGCTCCCCCCAAAAACTTGAGCTGATGGCTCTCGTGAGCACCAGGTGCGCCGCCCCAAGCTCGGCGCGCACAAAAAAGCACTCAGCCAAGAATGAGGCTCAGAACCAAAGTAACTTTTCGTGTTCAGCCATTGATTCGTCGCTTTGTGCTGCAGTGAGCCACGCAATTGATTGCCTCAGGACAGGTTGCGCCAAGCAGCCCGCCGGCCACCACGTTGTTAGGCGTTCCGACGATGCCTTGTGCATCATCCCCGTTGATGAGCGCTAGCAGAGTGGAATTGAAGAGATTGATGCTGCCTGCGACTGCCATCAGAGTTTGCCATTGCTGCATGATATTGTGACAATTGGTGACCATGACCTGTTGAGCTTAGCCCACATCAGCTCTCATTCTTGGTCCAACGCTCTAACTGGTTGAATGCAACACAATATGGTCCAAGCCTTCATGTCCAGCGGCTACGCTGGTTTCGCAAAACCAGGCTTCAAGATTTCAAGAAAGCAAAGTTGCAGCTAACATGGAGCCATGATAGACACGTATCTCTGGATGTGAGCTCAAAGCCAAAACCATGCGTATGCGGATCAACAAAGTCCAATGAACGCTTAGCATGGCTTTCAACGGGGGAGCCAAACAGAACGATTCACCTGGCTCCTACCTGTCAGACCCCTTTTTTCGGGATGCAACACAAACGTGTAGCAGCCTTGCCCATCAACAACGAAGACGACGTCTGGGGCCTAGTGGGACTTGCTTGGGTGTTTCTCCCCTTTACCAGATCTGGGCTGAGCGGCTCAGGTCACAAGACTCAGGCGCGCTTATCCTACGATGCAAAGTGCTTACTTGCGAAGCGGCTTCAACTGCCCAGGCACCTATCATTCTCGCCTTGTTCGCGTCCGTTTCGATGGCCTTGGAGCCCAAGGGGCCCGAGCAGAAGTCAAAGGGTGTAATGCTTGGCTTCCAAAGGCAAAAGGGACACTTGAAGTGCCATATGATTTGACGGCTATCGTTGTCGGCAGCTTGGTGCGCTGCATTCTACGACCAACCGCCCCCGGCTTTTCAACCAGCTTTGCGCGAGTCTTGATCCCCGCACAAACACCGTCCAGTGTTTTGCACTTAACCTGCGAGATCCGATAGCCTCGGGCTTTCTTGACGAAAATGGCGGGCGGGGGTTGCCTCAGTCCTTTACCTTGCATTCCTCGGGTCGACTGGGATTGGCAGTTGCATCTATCGCATGTGAACAGAAGCTGGCTGCCCTTGCGACCATCACGTCACTGTGGTGTCCTACTGTGCTCGCAGGAGCGGGGTGGGCACAAGTGCAAATCACACTGCGCTATATATATATATAGGTATACTACTATTGATCAACTATGTGTGCGCGATGTGTCTGCCTGCACGTCCGTCTGCATCTCTGTGTGTGTGTGTGTCGGCTGTGGTTGCTTTCCAATAGGTAGAATTCATCATGCTCGCAGAATAGCCACATGCTGGCAGTCAGTGTGGAATGTGTAAACAATGTCTAAAAGGCTCTCACCTCTAATGTTTTGATGATCGAATTGCTGACTTTCCCGGGGCTATTGCAGGGTCATGTCATGCCACAAACACTGGTTTGAGATGTGTCTAGTGCACGGGACGTCTCCATATATCATCAGAGTTGTGCTTTGCTTTTGTCGTAGTTGGATGCAGATACATTGTCTGAAACACATTATCACTGTTGCTTGCTTGCAATTTGGAGAGTCTTCTGCCGGGGGTCTTCGCAGAGCTTGCTTTGACGTTTCTTGGCTGCAGCAAGCTTGTTGTTTCTTGAACTGTCTTTTCTATTTCGCATTTGCAGACAGAGAATTGTGACGCTTTGACATGTGACCAAGTCAATGCTTTTGCGCCATTGCATCCATGTCAGGCACCAAGGGTCACTGGAGCGGGGGCGCCTTCAAGCCGCCAGTCTGGGCACCATGAAGCTTGGTGGAAGTAGCTCAACAGTAATATGTTGTTCAAAATATTGTGCCGACTTGTGCCAAGTTGCCAATGAAACTAAGAGAAACTCCTTCGACATTCGCTGGGTCAACATTCGCTGACGCCCTGCGACATCGATGGTCTTTCCTTGCAACGCGGTCGGAGCAAGACTTGCTTCGAGCACCAATGTACAAACAGCTTCTTCAGGTGAAGTTCATGAGGCTTTAGCAAGTGGGGAATTGCTAAATCTAGATAGGTTGGTCCTGACATGTCCTTGTATTTGCATTGGCTTGTCATACTATCGAGCCTCATACATGATATGTCCTGGTGTGGGAGGGCCAAACTAAGCTTCAGGTTGGAGCAAAGGTGCGCATATTGGCCGTGGAAATCCCAGCCCCCTTCTCTGAAAAAGAGAGCTGGATGCTTGTCGCGTGTCCCCAATCGCCCTGTGCGGAAGCAAAGAACAGCAGCGGCGAGAGCTGCAAAAGGCGCCACATCAGCCATGCCATGCGCTTAGCGGTGGCAAGGGCTCTGGGAGCGACCAAACTCCCCAGTCCAACAGCAGGCAAAAGCGGCGAAAGCTGGACAAGCTGGCAGGTGGTAAAAGCTTGGCTTTCGGCTTTCTGCTTTCCGGGCGCAAATGCAATGCTCCGTGCGCTGAGCCAGGAGCTTTCGGTCGCATTCCCAAGGGTGCTCCCAACTTGGAAGTTGTAGGTCTGATACCTTCAACAATCAGGTAATCCTGAACAAATAGTGTCAATAACGGGAGTGTGCTTAAGTCACAAGACAAGTTTGACCAACCATGCCGAAGTCTCTCTCTCTCTCTCTCGCACCATCACACACTCTGACCATGGACTGCCAGCGCCTCAGCCCATCAAGCCCCAATCAAAGCGGGAGACGTTGCGTTTAAGGTTGCTCCGATGCTTGGCAAAACCATGAATTCACGAGGCCTCAGTGCAATGCCGGCCCGAAACAAGCGACATATTTTCGCTTCAGGCACGGCCTGAACACCTCAATCAAAAGGCGCTTCGGCTGGACACGCGAGCTCCGGACTGGCTTCCGGCACTTGGGAAATCTTCAAGCGGAAAATTGTACCAAATAGTTACTAGTACATACTAGTACCGACTTGGGACTCTGCTCCAAAACCGGGTGTCCTGCGGTCCTGCGCCGCCCGAGCCGGCCCTTGAAAGGTGAAACCCATCCCGGCGTCAACTGCCGCTTGGCGTGCTCGCTGGCACCACGCAACATTAAGGAAGCCTTCCACAGGGCACAATGGAACATCATTGCCAGCAACACCCTATCCCAGGCCCCCAAACACTGTCCCGGAGCTGCGATATTGGCTCTCACTCCTTGGCTTCCTCAGTACTCTCTCACACGCCAACAAAAAGGCGATTGACGAGTCCTAAGGTTCTTCTCACTGGACGGAAAAAGGAACAAACCCTGACACAAACATGCAATGCGACGCACACCGTTCAACTTCCAATTACATCAATCATATCGACCAGTGGCTTTGCCTCTGTTCGGCACACATTGTAGACCCGCTAATTAATCAAAGAAATCCTGCAAGTGGTGCGCTACTGGGTCAACTCACCGAAGCGTCAGTTCTAACAACTTGCACAGCACTGCAGTCCGAATCACATCAACCATTCCGAACCGAAAAGCCCCGAGCAGGCATCTATATGTGTCAGCGACTCATCTTCGTTCTTCCCAGTCTTTGTCAGCACGTCTTGCATGCTCTTCTGGAGGGCCGAGCCAAACAGTTTTGATAGAGGCAGATTCGCGGATCCCAAGACCCACAAAAGCACATAGTGCCTTCAGTTCAAAATCCAAATTTCAAATAAAGCCAACTTTCTGGCAAACTTCCTCAACTAATCCCTCAAACTCCCAAAAGCCGTTCCTTGAGTAAGATCTGGGGCACCCTGCCAGCTCCTTGAGGATCTGCTGGGCTGTCTTGGGCAGCTGCTTCTCACCCCTTGCAGTGAGTTGAGCCTGGCTTTCACATGCACAGATGGCACAGCCCAAACGGGTACCATAACAAATGCAACCCATGTGCATCAGGGAATGCCCGACAGTACTGCCGCTGTCTACTTGTCATTTGCTGCTGCATCTTGGCGGAGTCTGAAAACAAGAAGGAAATCAAGCTCTTGGGCTTAATCCCTCACCTTATACAAGTGAAACACCAAATGAACATTGCATTGCAATTGTTTGGCGAACTTGTCTGTTGTCAAATACATAATTTCCTTGTTTACAAAGCATTTCGAGCAATACAAACTATCTCTCCAAGGAGGCTTGGCCTCGCAAGTGTCACCAAGTTTCCAAGTATCTAGGCATAAAGACCTTGTGGCCACGTTTGCACGCACCGCAAGCAAGTCTTTGCAAGACTTTTTTGTCCAAAGAGAATTGTCTGCAGGATTTGTTCAACACCAGCTCAAAAAGTGCCTGGCCCCTTGAGACCGTGCAGCTGTGGCATCCTGCTGCTGCAAACGTTTGGATGTTCGCAACTGAACACTTTAAAGCTGCATATCTGAGCTTATCTTGCTCATGTGGCATCTCCATGCATTGGCGGAGCGCTCGGCTGCCAATGTTTAGCAAAGCTACTGTAGGTGTGACAAAAAACAACACGCTTTCAAGCTGCTTTCCTGCCTGGCGCTGGGATTCCTCAAACTCCTCCTTGCTCATGGACCAGATGGGCTCCACGCACTGTGCACCTCAAGTTGTGTGTAGCTGGGCATGGGTTCAAGGACAGGATCTTTGATGCACCAAAGAAGCCGACCAAGGATTGGTGGTGGCATTGTGCCCCGAAGCAGGGACTTTTGAAGAATTCGTCAATGCGACCCGTCCAGTAGTACACGCCTGGAAGGAACAAAACACCACGGGTTGTTGGGCTGATGTCAACGGGCACTCGACTATTTGTCAACTTGGCTGTGGATATGTCTGCATGATGGCCACACATCCTGCGTCAACAGGGAAACACCCTGGCCGTGTGGGTAAATCTTGCCCTCTGTGCACGCGGCTGGGAAAGAACATCTGCTTCAGCTGGAACGCGTCAGTGCCACACCTAAGATGAGTAGTTCCCAAGCGAAACCAAAAAGCTCCATGGCAAACCGTCCCCAGCTTTGGTGTCCGGTCATGTTGCTGCGGTTCGGCTATTGCTGCTGTGTTCTTTGCTTTTCACAGGTTGGAAGCAAAGTTCAAAACCAATCTGCTTAGCAGATTGTTGTTGTCATGGAATCTCCAAATTGGCATCAGCCGTCGTGTGTGGTTTGTGGCCTTGGTGTGTTTGTCTCCTTCGGATATTGCCGGTAGCCTCGGCGTGTTGTTATCCTTGGATGTTGTTCTTGGCGACGGAGCGTGATGTCAGTGGCCGCCTGTTGCAGGGTGCCACGTAAGGCGGTGCTTAGTTGTAATATGTCAATTCATATTGTGAATTTGGAGGTCGATTTTGGAGTCCAAAGCTTGCCATGCTTGGTCCTGGAACAGTAGAAGTTGCCCATCGGTCGGAGGTCCAATGCCCAAGGCAAGAGCACATCTGCATAGGAGATCATACCCACGGATCGCTCCTGCGCCAAACTATCAGCCCCATATTGAAAGGAACATTGGTGAACATGGACGGAGCACATGTCAGCAGCCTCGAGCCTCAAATAGAGTGAAGCAACTGGACCTGCTGAACTGGCTTGCCATGGTCAAACCTTGTCTGAGACTCTTTCCGGACCAGCAAACCAGGGACGATTTAAGCTCAAGGAACACGTCGCAAACAATTGCTTCATTCGCCTTCCGAACTCGAACTGCACACTTCCTGCCATGCAGTAGCCATGGCTGGTTTCGTACACATGGGGCGACAACGGAAAGCCTGAGAGCATTGCGAAAGCTGAGAGATTGGCAAAGAAAAGCTGGCGAAACTTGGAAGGATACAGGGATTCCCGAGATTGCACGACTTCGGGACTTCTGGGGTGCTCTCAGGAAAGATCTGCTATCCAAATCATGCGGAAAGGCTCAAGCCCGTCGAAAGGGAAAGAAAGTGAAGACAGAAGAACTCCAGCTTGCAGAGCCAGCTTTCCATGGCAGCCCCCAACCAAAATGACACATGCACAGAACAAAACAGTCGACCACTAAGACTAAGACTGTTGGCAAGGATGTGTCACTTATGCTCTGCAAATCATGCGGTCATGACTCACCTTGAAGTATCATACAGTCAACAACACCTGCTGATCTGGTGCTTGCAGCCAACCATCACCATATGCGCCAAACAACCTGCTGTAAAATAACGCTTCAAGAGAAGCCTACTTGTGATGCGTGCCAAGGATCGTCTCTTTGTTGGTTGGGCAAGCTCAATTTCAGCGAAACTGTGTTGCCATGATTTCTGATCTGCAACTCATAGCTGACACTTGTCCGCTGGAAGAATCAACCCTCTGTGAGACATGCATGAAGGCCTGCCCTTTTGTCATCCTACGCTCGAAAAGCGATGCCCTCGCCTTGAAATCTTGGTATGTGACGTTCAGATACCACGCTGCCTCAAAATGCAAAGCATCCTGACTTCGTGACCCTTGCCCAAGCCTCTGAAGTGGAATGGAACTTCTTTTTTCATGGCATCAATCTGTGGGGGCTACCCGGTTTCAATCCTTGGAGAAAGCGAATGCGGAAGCTGCTAGCCAAACCCTCTCGCATCAGCAAGGGCATGCGGAGAAGGATGCCTTTCCAAGGGCAACATTTGGCATCATTCCACCTTCAGCATTGGTCAGTACAAGGGGCCGATGCCAACGCAGGCGAGCTTTGTGGCAAATGCGAAGGAGACGAGCCAAAAGTAACGATCCATTCCATGTTCACGTGTGGCCGTGCGCCATGTATCTTTCTTGGGAGTGCCCAAAAGTGGGCTTCTGCAGCGCTTGAGCTTTTGAAAAACAAGCTTGAGCAACTTGTTTGTACGGGCGCAATACACAAAGTACCCTTTCCAAGCCCCATCTCAGTTATCACAGCAGTTCAGCACAAAAGTGTAGTACGCGAATCACGGTCCCAGTTCAATCTCAAGTTTGGAAGTCGCAACTTCTTAGTTCAAATGCACCGGGAGTTCAAACACAAAAATGCCAATTGGACCTCTGCGGAACTTCCACTTCAATGGGACCGCCATTCACTTTGTCTTGGCACCCAGCAAGCACAGCTCCCACGGCTGCTGGGATAAAGAGCAGGTAGGATGGCCTGCGGCTTGGCCGGACGGATCCCTTTCCATGCGCCTGACAAACAAGAAGCAAAGCGTGTTGAAAGCATTGCAAGTTGCACGATTGGGAACGCAATTTGCACGCAACGCTCCTTGGACTCCAAGCATGGCTATTTACACTCAGCTTGCATGGCAACGTGAACAAAAACAGGACCTTGTCTGGATCATTCAGGAAACAAGTTTGGTTCCAATTTCGTGTCAACCCCAGCCACCTGGACTGATCCCCCCCTCTCTTCCCAGCCGGCGTAATCGCTTCATCGGCACGCTCGGGGCCAATCTCCACGCCGTTCATGTAGCTCTCCAACTGAGCCGTGGCAGTCAGATTTGCAAAACATGTGCTGTAAAATTCGAATGGCAAGTCATGACTGGATTGGACTGAAACATGGGCAGGGTTTTGTGACACGGACTGCCTTTCAGGCAGCGTCATCGTTCCTCGTCATCCATAGGTCCCTGCAGCTCCTATCAATAGTATCCTTAGCTCCCCATGATCATGCATGTCAGCGTTTTGTCACATCCGCCAACCCCAAGAAATATCTCATCTGCAAGTTCTTGGCAGTCATGTCGAACAGGGTTCTGTACTATATATAGGTCACGAGGTGTCATGTTGTTCCGTCTGCAAGCCACGCAAGTCAGCTCTCTCTGTGTTTTGTCACGTCTACAAGTCCAAAGAAAATGCCTCGTATATAGGTGGTTGGCAGTCATGTGTCGAGGTAAGCTCTATTTCACCTGTGGGCACATCAACTGTCTGTCGCACTGTGTCAGGTTCCATTCGCAAGCCAAACAAAACAACATCATCCCCGCCCGTGTCATGTCACATCTACTAGTCCAAAATAAATGCATCCTGCTTAATGAACTCTACTCAGCTTCCAGTTTTTCGTTGGGAACCACTGCGGAAAGGAATGCGTATTCACATTCAAATTGCAAACGGGAACTCAGATTAAACTCCTTCCCCGTTATTTTCTGCTTGAATTGTTGATGCAAATAGAGTGACAATTGGAAAGGAAGGCTTTTTCTCCCCCAATCAAAACAGAAAAGTTAATTCATGTTTCTCGTATTTGTTCAAATTGTCCTTTAGATCATAATTAAAGTCCTATTTGGTATGAGGATTGGTAATACGGAGCCTTGCGAGGAGCTGAATTCGCTTGCAGGTCATTGCATAAACTGCTGTCTGTGCTCCGTGCCATCTGCAATTCTGAATCAGTTCCATTCTAGTTTAAAATGGAATCACATTAAACTGTGAACATCAACATTGAAATTCAAGGTAAAGAGCCGGATGACCCCGCACGCGCCTACTTGTTTTAAAGTTAAAGTGAGTGTAACTTGACTGAGAGAAAGTATGCGTAACTTGAGTGAGTGAGAGCAAGTAAGTGTCAATCAGTGAGAGTAAGTGGAGTAAGTGTGCGTAAGCGTAGTGAGTGAGAGTGACAGCAAGTGAAGGCAAGTGCGTGTAAGTTTAGCGAGTGTGAGTTGAGCGATCGAGTGTAGGCATAAGAGCCACGCAAGCCAGAATCAGCGCGCAAAGTGTTGCGCCTGCCTCGCAAAAAGGCCCACCCCCAAAGCCGACGCTCCGAGCCAACCAATCTCAAGCACTGCGCCTGTTTCGCAGGTGAGCCCAGCGTGCCCAAAGCGCTGCGGCTGTCATAAAACCGAGGCCAAGCCAGCGCAGACCCCTCCAAGCCAAAAGTGCTGCGCCTGTCCAGCACTTGAGCGTGTCCAAAGTGCTGCGCGCAAGCCCCAGCGTGGCCAAAGCACTGTCACGAAGCCGAGGCCAAGCGTGTCCCACCCCCTAGCTTGCTGCGCCTTGCGCACAAAGAGGCCCGCAGCCCAAGCCGAGAACAACCAGTCTAAAGTACCGGGCCCCTGCCATGTGTGTCACTCAATGTAAGTTCAACGAGCGACGCAGAAGTGTAGCGAGTCTCTCTATCTATCTAACAATCTTGCTTTTTCGTCGGTGCGTCCATCTTCCAGTACATGTATTTGGCTGCCTATCTTACACAATCTCTGTCTATATCCATCTAGCCAACTCGCTACCTACCTAACTCAGCGTCTATCTATTTGTCTTTCTCTCGTTCTATCCATCTCAAAAAACCACGCGTGCTTCTATTTGTCATCCACTTTTCAGATTCCTGTCCAACCATCCATCCATCTCTCCATCTTCCATCTGTGCATCTATCTATCTATCTATCTGCCTAGTTGTCGTTTCATTCACGTTATTCATTTTACCATCTATCCTATCGGTTTATTCGCTGTACTTATGTGTGGTTGTCGTCTATCTAGCTTCTCTCTCTCTCTTGTATCTATCTGTGCACCTATCTGTCTGCCTCGTTTATGTTTTTCAATCTTACCTAGCTATCTTGTCTGCCCGCCTGACAGATCTCTTACCCACAAATCTGTCCATCTGCCACGCTGCCACGCGCTGTGCCTCACCTCACGAAAGTGCTGCGCCTGCCACGAAATATTTACCTGAAAGCGCTGCGCTTGTCACGAAAGCTGCACCTGACCTTGTACTGCGTTTGCCACGCATTCTGTGCCTTACCTTGCGAAAGCGCTGCGCCTGCCAAGCAATCTGCACCTGACACTTGAGTCAGCAAGTGACCTTACAAAAGCCCCACGCCTGATCTCGCGAAAGTGCTGCGCACCTGCGCCTGAGATTGCGAAAGTGCTGCGCCTCAGTCCAATGATTCGGCATGATTGCCCGACATGTTCGCTGTTGTCGCTGTGGTTAGTAGTGGTAGAAAACTGAAGTAAGGCACGCAGCGCCACTGCTTCACTTGGCTCCATTACTCGCACCTATGAACCACCAATTGACCAGCTCCGTTGCTTGTTTTCGAGCCACAGTCGCTGTATGCTGCTGGGCCAAGAGGGCAACGCGAAGCGTTTCCAATGAGTTGCCATACCACAGAAATGAGCTTCCTTTGAATATGAAAGAGGTTCCTTTTTGCAGGCTAGTCTAGTAGACTGAGGTCGCTGACTGCACTGGGAAGTGTTCAGTAAAGTATGTCAATGCATATCGAAGCGAGGCGGGTGCATATGGTCGCACCTTCAGTAAGAGCCTAAGGGAGCAAATCGCAACAAAAACAACACAACTTGATGAGCAAAGCTCAAAAACCAAACAAAAGGAAAACAAACGCACGGCATGGTTTCTTGTTTGCGAGGGATACTGCGAAACAAAATAGAATCACTTATGGAAAACATTTCGAGAAAGCAAACAACAAACACAGAACGAATCTCTGGGGGATAATATTCGGTTTCAGCCCCAGCCTTTTGTTGTTGTCAAGTTGTGTTTTGCTTTTTTGGGTTTCTCAGTTTTATCAACATTATCTCTCAGCCGTGCAGAAAACAACAAAGACTCGAGTGCTTTGGATTTTTGATGAGAAACCATAAAACCAAACATATGAGGGAACACCAAACAAAACTCAAGAAACCCCAAGAAACAAAATTGAGGCTGAAACCCACGATTCTCCCTCAAAGAGTGTTTCTTGGATTCTCGTTCTCGAGGTTTTGCTTGGTGTCGTAGTAATCCAATGGCCGCTGCCATCTCTCTCTCTCTGTCTCCCTGACATCTTGCCTGCTTCTCCCGCGCTCTGATGATGTCCTGGCTCGAATCTAGAGCAAAACAGATCTAGGTGCAATCCTTGATGTCGTGAGCCCAGAGCCTCCTTGATCATGACTAGTATTGAAACGAGATTGGAGGGCCACTATTTCCTTATGACAAGGCCTCGGTTTGACAGGTTTCTGCTGTTTTGGGGCAGGACCTGGTTGAGTGCTGTTAGACAAGGCAAAACAAAACTGGGAAACGAAGCGGGGCCCACAACCGCAAGGAAGTAATTTCTTTCGACACTGGTTCATTTATGTACGATATGTTTCTTGCGGTAGATTCAGACATGTGTTGACTGCAGAACGATTCGGAACATGCTTTTATGTGCGTGTTGAACAGCGTTATATCATGATATCCCTTGCTTTTTTCAATGTTTGTGATCACGAAAGCAAACACAACTTCCAGGGGCAATTGGCAGTATGAGTGCCCAAGTTTGTTTTGCTGCGACAAGAGGATGTTTCTACGTTGCCCATATCCTCCTAAGTCTCTGAGATGGCAAGAACATTTTGTTCTAAGGAAATGCGCTCAAGCTCGCACATTGAAAAAAGCAAGCGCGTGCAAAAATTAAGCGCTTCCAGGGAATCTTTATCGGGGTGAGCCCCCTTATCATTGGTTGTCCCGGCTATTCCGCATGTCTACAACATCAACACAACGCCGAACGCTGAACTCAACAGCGGTAACTTTGACGGTGCGTCAAACAACAATCCCCACTACTGCCAGCAGGCATCACTATGTCAATCTATAAGCTGCCAGACCTCTTAGAAACAAGACATGCGCCAAACTCGAGTCTCCCGCTCTTTCGTGTCACGCGTCGCCTGATCCACACCAAATTGCGCAAGCATTCAACACTCTTAGGCTTCCCTGTGCCAAGCCCAGCTTGCTGCGACCAAGGCGCATCCGCCACCTCCTCCGGTGACATGTACTCTTTCATGGCTTTCTCCTAGCTTCTCTCGGGAGCAGTGGGCAATTGCAGAGTGATAAAACATAATGGAGCCAGCTCTTCCAGTATGGCAGTCTTGAAATGATGAACGCGTCACTCACTGTTTTTTTCCAGCAACAACCACACCCCAGCCCCAGGGGGTTTTGTTTTTCCCATACACCCCGGATCAACGGGACCCCACTCTGGCTCTGCGCAGACTTGAGAAGTGGTGACTTTCGATTTGGAGGGGGGGTGGGAAAAGCCTCAACGTCTTCTTTCACAGCAATTGATCAACTGCTGACCTTGGAGGCGGTGGGGTGAGGGTTTTGGGGGGGCAGTCTGAACAACACTTGGTTTAAACAGCGTCGATAAAGCCGCTGCACAAAGGCGCTCAATACTAAGCAAAGTTCTGGCAAGGCTTATTACATTCAATCGCTGAGGCTTGATGAAAAAGAGCGCCCGCTGAAAAGGTGTGCAGCTGCATCGTGCTGATTTACCCTGGCGATGTATTTGAATGTAATGATCTTTGTGTTTGGCAAAATATCAACGAAAAAGCAAGGTGAAATTGGGAAACACCACCATCCCCTCGCAGGGTTGTTAATTTGTTCCTGTACCCTACATGTACGTAGGGTTGCAAGCAGCTCCAGCAACAAGCGTTTGGATAGCACTGTGGCCATTTCCAAATGTGTGGATTCTGAATTGTGTTGCACCTGGGAATGACCAAACATGACCCCTTGGCTTTCTTCTCGGGGTCCCCAGGCTTTTAAGGAGCATGGTGGCAGGTCTGCTTGAGCAAGAGTGCTGCCGTGCCTTCTTGGACACCTCGATGCTAGCCACCTCATTGTAGGCCTTGCGGTAGCCATTCGAAAGGCCCTTTGACACACACACCTTCACGGCCCTTCGTTGCCATTCGCGCAATGTCTCAACGCCGGTGTAACAGTGCAACGAAAAATAAATAAATAAACAAATGTCGTCGACAGCTCAAGGTTGTTGGCCAGCGGGCGCACCACTTCTAGAGGCATCTTGTCAATTTTTACAATTGGGGTGTCCTGCCATACTTTACAACCAGTGCGGTCTCATGTTCTCTCTATTCTAAAGGATGTTGTATGGCATCAACCCTGCATTTAGTTGAACATCTACCCTCACCATGCCGCCGACGCACGCAATGCAAGTGAATGCTGATTGCCTACGCAATGACGCTCCCTTTGCCCAGTAGCCAGCTGGTTAGCCAGTTGGCAAGTTCGCTACTTGGCTGGTTCATTCATGAGTTGGCTAGCCAGTTGGTTCGCTGCCTGGGCAATACCTAATAGTTTGTTGGTTGGTTCAAAGATGGCTAGTGTGTCAATTAGTTGCTTCATCGCCTACTGAGGCAGTTAGCTAGTTGGCTGGTCAGTTAGCCGCTGAGTTGGCTCATTGACTCATTTCTTAACCATTTAGGAAGCGAGCCCAATGATTTTGCGGGCTAATTATTGGTCAGCTAGGTAGCCAGCTTGCCAGTGGGCTTTGATGGTTTGTCCGACTGGGCCTGATTGATGGTCTCCGACAGGCGTGCGGATGCTGTTGACCGCCAAATGCTCGATGATTAAGGGTTTTCTCCTCGATAGTAAATTAACGATTTAGCCAGCTATTTTGGTCAGAAGCTTGTTGGCTTCACCAATTAGTTCACATTGGCTAGTTGGCTGTTCGCCGTCAAGCCGTCAAGTTGCTTGGCTAGAAAGCCAGTCAAATAAACAGTAGGCTGGCTAGTTTCTAGTTGGCTAGCTGAAGGGTTAGCTAGCTAGCTTAGCCAGCTAGATAACACGCTAGTTAATTTTAGCAGTGCCGAACCCGTCCCACATGGTCCCACTACTTACTGGCAAACAAACACCAAACCGGGTGGATGTGCTCTGCAGATAAAAAGATGCGCGATCACTTTCGGAAAGGTCACTAACGAGCCCACCAACCCATCAAACTGCCACTAACGAGCCCATCAGCCCAAAATGTTGGCACACACTCTCCAGGGCTGCAGTCTCGGCACTGCCGGGTAGTTGATGCTAGTTCATGGTCTCTAAGACACTTAGCCAACCAGCTCTGACGAGCTCTTGTCAGCCAGTGAGTGGCCAGCTACCTACCAAATTAGCTAGCTTGCTTGCCGACCAGTTAGGTAGCTAGTTTGCTAGTTAACTGGGTAGCTATTCAGCTAGTTAGCTAATTAGCTTTTCAATCAGTCAGATGGGCTCAGTAGTCGGCTATTAGCTTGGAAAGGCAATGCCCCCTGCGCCCCGCCTGCGTCCGTTCTTTCTTCTTCACTTGCCTAAGGACCTGCCTCCGCGGCTGCCGCTGAATGGGGCCTGGACAAAGTGTTGCTAGATGGTGAGAACACGGCAAAACACGGTAATCTAAGAAGCTCCGATGTCTTTTGGTAGGTGTGGTATGGAGGGTCGGAGACTGGATCAGAGCAAGGATTCTGGCAAGGATGCTTGAAGAACACCGCTCCCAGTATTGGTGAGGCAGCATCTTCCCACGATGCTTCCGCAAATGCTCAATTCGTGCAACCCTGCAAGCCGCGACACTGCAAACAACCACTAAACGCAGAATGTCTGGCATTCCATGTCAGGCAATACACGGTCCAACCACAGTTCGAAGTCAACAGCACAGCAACAAAAACATCCATGCCCGGCTAGCACGGCCTGCGAAGGCAAGCGCCCCAAGGATATAGCTCGCCTGGGGGGGGGGGGCGAATGGCTGCCAACCGTATTCTTCCTCTTCAGGAAAACATCTTAGAGCAAATTGACAAAGGTTCTGGTCTTTCGTGTTTGGAATACTACCTGCTGTTCATGACCAACCACCAGGACGATGACAAACATAGCACAAACGATCCGCCCCCCTCAAACGCGGTCGCTGACTTTTAGATGGGTTTGCAGTGGGTGGCAGCATGTGAGCCTGGTTGAACCCATGCAAATGTCAAGCGCTGCTGCTTCCGCAGCTCTGCTGCGCTCGGAACTCCCACGAGGCTTCGCCACTCGGCACCCGGCGGAGGCGACGCCAATAAGTCTTCTCAGCCTCCATGGTGAACGGCAAGCGATTTATCAACAGGCCATGTGTGACATGCAAACTACGTTGCGAAACAGTACTACTTGACCCATCTGCAGGTTTTGGCCAACTCACTGATTCTCCGCCAACCCTCTTTTACTGGGTTAACTCGGCGACAAACTAATCAATAGTATCTACTCTGGATTGACACGCATCACTTAAAACACTGGCCCAAGAAGGCACGCACAGAAGCGAGCAAGCAAAAAGCAAGCAACAACGAAAGAAAGCAAGCAATAAGGCAAGAAGCAAGCGAGAAACAAGAAACCAAGCAGGCCGGCAGGCAAGCAAGCGAGCAAGCAAGAACGCAAGAAAGAAGGCAAGTACGCAAGAAACCAAGAACACAAGGGCAAGGAAAGGCAGCGCAACGCAAGCGCATTGGCAAAACCAAACAGAAACGACTACGCACACACACACAGCACTCACACACACACACAAACATAGCACATGCGCAGCACAAAGAAAGAGGGAGATAAAGCGCACGCACAAACACGAGCAGGATGATGATCACCTGTTGAAGGGCCCCTGCGATGCAAAATCTCTCAGTATCCTGCTGCTGGAAAACAGCCTTCACGATTCTCCCAATACCATCCCCCGTTTGTCACAAGCCTCATTGGCCCGCTCTGCTCTAAATGGTCTTGCGCACACGCGCCGGCTTTGAGCCAAAGCTAACAGTGGCACAAACCTCTCACCCAGGAATGTCACCTCATGCGTCACTGGCCGTTTATCACATCGCAACTCTGCAATGCGCTGCTGCCTGGTGCCACCAACCGACATTTAGTCCAAGCCCATGTAGCCTTTGCTCCAGCAGGCGATAAGCTTTTCTCCACTCCTTGCATCAAGCAGGCTCGGCGTAGCCTGCCAATAGCTGATCTGGGGTCGGAGATGATCTGAGCGGCGAGGGGTGCCTGATTTGCAGTGACATAGTTGGTGAATACGATCAACGAGATCCCAGGCAAGTCACAACTTCAAACCACTTCTGATTCGTGGGCATGAGGAGTCATTGATGCTACTTCTACTGGCATGTATTCTTGCTTCGGATCCAAGTCGGACTATGTGCCCGGGCGCAAGGATTGGCCCCCTTCGAAACATGTTTGATATGTCTGCCATACCGCGGTCACCGTAGCGCTGTCCAAGGATATCCAAAGGTTCGACAAGATAAGTGCCTGGGCTGCATAGCAAATTCACACGGCTGACAGCCCTAGCAATGAATTGCCCGCCCTGAACCTGTTTGCAACCCTCTTGTTGGGAGGTCAGCGTCCTTGGGCAAAAGGTACCGAGCACATCCATGGCGTTCCGCTGCACTTTTAGTGCCTAGAGCTGGAACTTGCCAGTGTCTGCTACCGCTTGTTTACACGGCCAAAACATCTAGTACTTTCTAGCTGCAGGGGAACGGCAAACGAGCAATGACCGAGATTCTAGATGCTGTCTTCAAGAGTGAAGAAGTGAGGCCTTGCCTGATGCCCAACCGAAGCCTCGTCGCGACAGTCTCGAAGCGAAGGAAGTGAACGCGGAGCGTGCAGACTGCGAGGGCATGCGAGGCTTGGGCGGAAGAAAAGGACCCGGAGGGAGGATGGGGAGGAGACATCCGCCGGGTGTGCCGGGCCTTGGAAAGGCTGAGCCGTCTCTTCCCTTCACATTGCTCAGCCGGACTGACAAACCAAGTGTAGGATTATTTCAACCCGTATGGTAAGGCTTGTAACTACAGCCTGCGCCCAACAGGACATGTCTAGTCTTCTGTGCACCTGCATCCCTCGTCCAGTATGCTGGTGGAACTTGGGTTGGGTAAAGACTCAGGTAGTGATTGAGGTTCAAGGGATTCATCCATTCCAAGCTCATTGATGGACTGGCCAGACAGGCAACCAAATGGTGCAGAGGCTGCACTGAGTAAACACAAATACATCACATTACTTCATACATGCAACATGAAGTTTGAAAGGCATTGCAACATTCACACACACACACAAACTTCTGGTTTCACACCAGTCTGTCCGTGGTGCCCAAGCCTCCAAGACAGGGGCGGGCCCGTCTTGGCCCAGCTGGTCCTAGGCAAAGCATCTGACTTCAAAACAAGAGATGAGGCTCGCAAGACTCATCCCATGTGGGTTGCATGAGCGCAACTCGAGAAAGGATCCTGCAGCAAGTCCCTCTACCACCCATCAGTGAGATCGGCGTCGTGCGCCGCTCGCCAAGCATTTCTCTGAAACTCTTAATATAGGTGCGAATATCAAACTTTGCTGATAGAAAGGACCGGTATGGACCGGTGCTTTACTTGGCCCGCCCCATGGCAGGGAGATGGTCCTTGAGCTTGTTGGCGGCCGCTGCCGTGGTGGCATACGAGGAGAAAGCGAAGCCCTGCGCCGCACGATGCTAGGGGGAATTCTGGGAACCAAATACAGCTCCTTTGAGCATCTTCTTTAGCTTACCCTAGTTTCCTGGATGGGCAAGGCTCTTACGAGAGGGGGTACTGCTGGCGGGGGTGCCAGCAAATTTGCTTGAGGATGACATTGTGTACATTGGCAGCTCTGTTGAAAGATCTTCATGTACATCTTAGTTGCATTGTTTCTCATGCTCGTCTGATAACAAGCACTATGATGCCAAGTGATTCTCTGCCTTGAATAAAGCAACATCAGAAGCATCAGCCAGTCGTTTAGATACGGTGTTTGTTCGACCCAGCCATTCCTGATCCTACGTATCATCTATAACTGCAGCAACACAACCTGAAGGCCGTGCAAACCATGAGTCAAAGCCAGCAAGTGCACTTATGTTCTGCGAACCTGGCATCTGGGTCTGCTCTAACCGCGAACGGGCCAGAGCCCCAGCCCCTCCCGCAAGGCCTTTGCACGCTCGAGCGGCGTGAGCCGCGGCAGCGACAAGGTCGGCTCCAGGCGCCCAAACAGCCCCTGGAGCTGGGCCTGCCGCTCCTGGTACTTCTGAAGAACCTGAAATGCACCGAATGCACCGAATTCACCGAACGCACCGATTTTGAAGTGAATGAAGTGGCGTCAACGCTGCTTCTTTCATTAACTTTCATCAGCTGTCGTCGTTCCTCCAATCCTCTGTTCCTTTGCACCCTTGGGACACCTGTGTTGCAACACGAAAGGCAAACTAAAGAGGGTGGGGTGGCTGATGCTGACAGAGAAAGCCTGTCGCAAATCCTGATGCCTGACTGTTTGAGCAATCGCCAAGCAAAACTGCATTGCGATTTCAAGCGAATCCTGCAAGTACGCGCTCCGTCGAAAGAGATCCCTTCAGCTGGCCTGGGCTCCGGTCTACAAGAGGTGCAAGGTGTGTGAACGCTTAAGCTTGCATAAAGGAATAGGATCATCCGCAGTAAGCAGTTGATCGCAAGTGGCAGTACCTTACTGATATGTAGCTCAGGTAGCTGCTATCAATCGAGATTCCATCAAGCCATGTTTACTCATGCGAACTGAAAGGGAAGGTACCCACCAGTGGACTCCATCATCTGGTCAATGTAGTGAGAGGAAACAAATCTGCCAAGACAAGATCATCTCACGGGATCGAGCACTCCCCATATGTGATTCAAAGTCAAGGTACAGCTTGAGGCACTTTACAAGGTGCCGGACATCCGACTATTCCTAGATCAGGCGAATTCAAGGAAAGGTGTTGCTAGTGATCTTGATCACACCAGCAATTGAAACTAACCCTTTCCTTTCCTGCCAGCCACGCACACAGTTTTATGGTAGGCCCTCGGATGAGTGGGACGGAATCATGCCAGCGACCATGCTTGCCTCTTCATCTGCTTCTGCTGGTCCAATGGCAGCGACTGCCCGGTGAGTAGTAATCACTCGATGGTATCTGCGGTGCAAGGAAGCTCTCCCAACGCATCTCCAACTCACAACTCGCAACTGCATGCCGGTGCACTTTGACCAGAAAACATGGATAAGCTGCGATGCCGGCATGCACTTTTGGCAGCGACTCGCAAGAGCCACCAGGTTTCATGGACTGGCATGCGCGAGTCCAGAACCAACTCAAACCTTTGCAGACTTTTGGGGTCCTGCGCAAAATAGAATCTGAATGCATAGTTTTATCTGGATTCGCAGTTTGCTGTTGTGGGATCGCCCTTTTTGAGATTGTGATTTGTGTTGTCCTGGGTGATGGCTTCAGGGATGTCTTGCTTCGGGTGCATGTCTTTGGGGGGTTTTGGGGTGTCTTTCGGGATGTTTTGCGTTTGGTTTGGGTGATGTCTCTGGGGATTTCTTTGCAAGCCGTGGCGGGGGATGCATGTGCTGGGACGGCTTCGGGTGTGTGCGGTTGGCAATGTCTGTGTGGCTGTTTTTGGGTGATGTCTTCAGGGATACTTTGGGGATGATGTGTTTGGAAGGGATCTTGGGGAGACCCGTTCAAGGGAATGTCTTTGGGGGTGTCCTTGGGGATGTCTTTGTGGTTTTTGTTGGGTGATGTCTTTCGGGGATGTCGTCCAAGGGTGTCTGTATATTTTCAGAATTACGGGTCTTGCCCGTAATTTTAAAACTCTGTGATTTTGCGTCATTGCAAAACAAGTTTTGTGTTTTGCTCAGTATGTTTGAGGCTTAGCGGGTGCCAAATCACTTCACCTAAAGTCTATATAAACGATCATGTCCCTAACCCCTGAGAGGGCCTTCGTGAGAACGACATGACAACAGCTTGCAAACAACGCGATAGTCGCGATTTAATTTGCCCAGTCACACGCCGCCTGAAAACAACGTGAATCATGAAACAGATATTATGAACACTGACATGAACACGACACTAGTAGATTTGTAGGCCGCAAGCAATAGAGCCCGGTTGATGCCGAATTCACGTCCCTATCTGACTTAGACCCCCATGTTTGTACTTTTGACTCTTGCAAACCCAAATCACCAAAAACGAACCTGGTCAATGTCGGCACATGACTAACAACCCCACTCTGATTAAATTACAGACACCTGGTTTCTCAGCCGACTGCCAGCTGAAGCCAAAGCCCATACTACTTTGAAGGCGCCTGCAAGGCTCAATTTTGGGAATCTGAAATTACCAAAGCCGTTGTCCTGGCTCCTTGCACAGTGTCAAGGATTGGCTAGCCCGAAACAGCAGCTTTCGCATTCCAGTCAACTCCCATGTGATTAATCCTTGCCCCTTCCAACCCTGGAATATTAAAAATGCAATTTCTTTTCACTTTCCTATTGCAGCCCTATTGACCAGACAGGGGTCCACACAGGTAAGGACAGGAGAGGACCGAGCAGGTCCAGACTATTCCGAGCGGGCCAGGACAACCCTCCAAAATCCAGTTTTCCCATCCCTTGTCAACCTTGGCGGGCGGGAGGGGCGGGGGTTCTTAATCAGTCTTAATCATGCTCCCCCATCAGTGTGAAGTCATTTTCGGACCCGGCGCCGTTGTTGACCGATGTCGAAACCACGCCGGACTCACGCCGAATCCCGCCGTTGTCACGCCGTTTCAGAATGACGCCGAAAATCGCGCCGGAATCACGCAAAGATTTCCCGCACCCAACACCGAAAGGCACCATTTCTGAGTCAGACGCACACTCACTTTGAGTCAGGCAGCCGAAGAGTCACACACCCAGGCAGGTCAGACAGTCAGATGAACCCTGTGAGTCAGTGAGTCGATGATGTAAAGCCGTGAGTTGATTGATTCAGCCACACAAAGGCAAACATCAACAAAGACAAGTAAGTGACTTGTTGATATGTCACACACGCAAATCATGCCAAGGGCTTATCAAGTTGGAGTTCCTTATAAATTAGGAGAAACAGCTGTGTGAACGCAAAATCATCAAACTTTACAGTCACTTTGGTTTTCGCCAGACGCCCCCCCCCCCCCTGTTTCCCCGAAAATACCATCAAAAGCCCGAATAGCAAACCACCAATTCAAACCACAAATTCCTGTGGGTACTGGCCGCGCGCGGTGAGAATAAACGGCGCAACAAAGAGGTTCATAGACTTGCGGGCCAACAGGTCTACTTATGTCTACTTGTGTCCAACGCAGACTGGCACACAGTTGACAAAAAGAGCAGATATCTGATTGAATGGAACTCGTCCGAGTCGACCCAAATCTGATCTGCCAAGACACGCATTCCCCATGGCACAGGCTGAGACAAGAGGGCCGAGACAAGAAACATGCGCGAAAGGTCCATCTATGGACTTCTAATGGCTTGTCCCAACGGGATCCCTCAATGGCCTGGCGATGGTTGCCTGGAGCTGCCTGGCCAAGGCCTCCTGCTTCTGCTGGGCGAGCTGGCACCTCGGATGTAGCGTCCGAGTCATCTAACATCTGTTGATTGCTATTCCTGTCTTCAATGCAAATGAATCAAATGAACAATCCATGTTGGGCCTGAACACGACGACAGCCACCAAACCCTGCAGGGATGCAACCAAATACAACCATGGCAAGCCGCACATGCGGAATGTAAATGCTTCCCTTGACCAAGGAAACACATTGGCACCCGGCCCGGTTTTATGCACGGCAACTTGCAGGCGAATGATACTTCGATTTCAACAACCCTAATAGAGTGCGTGCTACCACTGGAGGCTGCAAAGAGTTTCCACCCGCTGTTACCTCTTGCCTTTTTCAAGCTGTCCTTCAAGCTCTCCTTCGCGACCCTGAGCACTTTGCCTTCCATCTAAGCGCCCGTGCTCGCGGCGGCAAACCGTCTTCTGATCATCCGCGCTTAGGAACTTCAGCCTGTTGCACACCGTGGTGGAGTATCGTGGAGTATTGCGCCGCCCTCAACTAGTCATCCTATCATAGCATTCTGTTCCTTTACTAACATGACTATATTTCAATATACCTCAATATATTCAAATATGTTTCATCATGGCACACATCGGCCGTCCGGCCTTGCGTGGATCTGCTCCAGGCCTGGAGCCCCGGAGCAGAAAAGCCCTTCAGCCGACCACACAAGCCAGCCATAACAAGGACCTTCTTTGTGTTTGTTGCATCTGCTTTGCTTGCCGCATTTGTCATTCCTCCATTGCTCATCTCGAACTTGCTTCGCGAAGCCCGATCTTGCTGTTGTCATTTAGTTCCTCCCCTTGCGTTTGCCGCAACGTGGCTGCTACTACTGATTCTGATCTATTGGTTTCCTCACTCCAAACATAACGCTTGCTGTATTCTTTGTTCCGTGCCATTTCTATGATTGAATGTTGTACGCCTGGGCACGTTCGGGAGCATGCACACACACCAAAACAAATATGACAGAGGTGTCCACTGCCAGAACAAATGCATCTCTGAAAGCAACTCTGTCAGGGAAAAGTTGATGTTCCAGCCTTTCAAAGCATCAGATCATTGCCAGACATGTGGGTTGCGGGTTACTACCTCCCGAAAGTTATCAAGCAGCAACCACTCGGCAACCGCACCCGCCAACCACCAACCTCTCCTTTCCCTTTTTCTCAGAAGCAACATGAGCACATGCCACAAAAAGCATGCCCAGCCAGTCGCCTGCCAGCATCCTGCCAAAATAGCAACCTGTCCTGCCAACCATCACTCTGCCAACCAGCGCCCTGCCAATCAGCACCCGCCAGCCAGCACGCTGCTAACTACACCGCGCCAACATCCGCAGCAGCACCCTGGCCTCCAAGTCGCGAAGTAGCAATCACCACCAACCAAATGCAGTATCTCCACTCATCGCACACAGCCATGCGCAGCAACTTCCTACTGCTGTCCTGCAGCACAAGGACACGAACCAACGCGGTCAAACAAAAGCCCCTACCTGCCCGCAGGACTTCTTGATGTACGTTGGAAAGCAATTTGTAGGCGTGAGAGCAAGAGAGAACATTGGCAGTACATTCACTGTATATGTAAGACACATGTTAGAAAGCAGGCCTGGAATGAAGCTGGAGACATGAAGTCAAAGTGACGCGGTTGGACATCAAGGCTTGTGCACCCACTACTGATCCTGAAAAGCGTGGCAACCTGGTTGAACAATGATTTGCAGAATGGTCGCCTGAAACGATCTACAACGACTGCCAAAATCAGTGAAACCGAAACTGAAATGACAATGCTGGGCCGATGTGAAACAAGCAACGCCTTAGCAGGCCTGGGCCGCTCTCATTCGCCGAGCCCGCAGCAACCGGGTCTGTGAACGCCTTAGACCATCGCCGACATATTGTCTGCTCCAGACACTGCGACGGTCGCCACACAGTACACCATGCTGACTTGTTGGGTTCAAGACATGAACACTTGCCCCAGCAGTTGCTGCCAAATTGGTTCTCACCTAAGGATTGCACGAAACGTCAGCAAGGAAACAGCGGTTGCTATTGCCACTGTCATGAAACGTGTTTGTGTGCTTTCAGGCCTCTGACCGGCACTCGGCCCAACACAAACTGGAAATACCAGAGCTGCAGGACATGGAACGGATCAGGACAAACCAGGAAGCACTTCAAGAGCTCAAAAGATCGTTACCAAAGCGTAGGGTTCTTGGGACATTTGTTTTGCCACGCTGCCTGACATCTCAAGACGTTATGCTTGTATTGTAGATCCTGTCTCGTGAGCGCTTTCATGTCAGGCAGTGCGACGCCACCATAAGCACTCGAAAGCGTATGATTGGTCAACGACTACAAGTATGCCTGCAACATAATTATATCCGCATATAAAACTGGCTACGAAAGGTGAGCAACAAGCTGCCTGCCCTTGGAAATATAACAAAAATGTATGTATATATACGACCGGCCGTGGCAAAGGAGCCAACATAGCACGCTCTCTCCAGCCTGCTCAAAGCTGGAAGCGCGCTCCGACTCGGCGCCGTTCTCTTTCTCTGTCTGGCACAAGCGAGTTTAAATGCGCTGACCCGCTCTGCCAATCAGCCAACATCTAGGCCACAGTTTGGACCCTCAAAAGCTTGCCGACTTCACGCAGCGTCAGTCTCGTTAGGTCTTCTCCCAGAGATTATGGCACAGGGCAAGCGTACATAATAGCGTCGATAGCCGCGGCGGGAGCCGAAGCAGAAGCATGAGCAGCAAAGGAGGCGGCAGCAGCACTATGCAACCAACCAACCAAACAAACAAGCAAGCATGCAAACAAGCAAATAAGCAAAGAAGCACAAACAAGCAAGCAAGCCACACACAAACTAGCAAACTGGAAAACATGGAATAGCTAATAAAACACGAAACCAAGCAACCAACCAGCAAGCAAGCAAGCAAGCAAGCACGCGCGCACGCACGCACGCACGCACGCAAGCAAACAGCCAAGCACGCATTCAAAAACAACCAAACAACCAAACAACCAAACAAACAAGCAAGCGACAAGCAAGCGACAAGCAAGCAAGCAACAAGCAGGCAAAAAACATGCAAACTGGCAAGCAGGCAAGCAGCAAAAAACAAACAAACAAACAAACAAACAAACAAGCAAACAACCAACAAACAACCAAGCAAAATCGAAAACAAATGCTCGAAAGTGCTGCGCCTGTCACGCAAAGCAAGCTTGCGACGGACTCAAAAGCCTTCGAAGTATTGCGCGTGTCACGAAATCCAACTTTGACACGTTTACTACGCGCGTCCAAAACTAGTACGGGATTGTGGCACCAGACTGACTTCCACCCATTTCAAGCTAGTCAAAGCGGGCCGATGGTGCAGCAGGACCAACGAAAATGACACTCACGCAAGCGCTTCCACGCACATGCCAAGCAAAACACCTCAAAACGACCCTGAAACGCAAATCACAACGGAACGGCAATCCGAACACGCAACCTTCCAACGCAGCGAAACGACACGCACAGTCGCAAAAGACAATTCACGCACAGGCGCAGCGAATTCAACACATCCAAGGCTCACCGCAAAGTCGTTTCTCTTGGAATCCCCATGGCACGGCGAGCGCGACACACGCGAACGCTTCGCGAATTGCTCTCGTGTAACGCACTGTCTTTGGTCACTTCCCAACCCCCAGACTCTAAATCTTTAAACGGGGACCCTTCTGCGCAGCCACACATTCGGGAAAGCAAACACGCGCACAAGCACACAGTTTTGTGCTTCGTGCCTCGTTATCCTCTGCTGACAAGTCAAAGTGCTTGGGAGAGGCGGCACTTTCTTCGACCTGGCTTTGTAGAGGCGCAGACCCGGAGACCAGGTCTCTGACTGCATGTCCCAGCGCAATATTCAAGTTGTGGTGAAAGGCCACGACGCAAAAACTGACACAAAGTCTACATCCTTTTTCATTGCGTTAGATTGACGCTTTTGGAAGTGAAAGGCTTGCTGCTTGGCACTTCCCAGCCTCGGGCTCTACCGCGAAGCCCTCCATAACCGCACCGTTTGAACGCCCTCCAAATTGAAGCCGCTGGACATTGTACATCCTCACAAGCGCCCAAGGGGCTAACGTGCAATCCAAAGCTTCGCTCCATGTAAAGCCTGCCGGTGCCACGATGATTCATGCCAGCAAATGGCAAACGCAATGCTTTTAACTCTGAAAGAAAGGCGTTGTCTTTGCTTTCTGGACGAGTCCATCAAAAGCCTATCGAGCCCACATGGCTTCAGCAGCGCAGTACTAAATTGCCGAATGTACTTCACCAAAAATAGTTAAACATCTGAAAAGATCAGATCGCTTCTGTGATGGTCCGAAACAAGAATTGATGCTCCCATCAACACGCCACATAATAGAGATACCTTTACCGGGAGTTCGACCAGAAAGGGCGATCTTCTTGACGAGGATGCTCCTTACCACCTACACCCGCCCACACACACACACGGTCACCAGTCGCTCTGCTGTTGTGCGCTATGCGCGGTATACCGGCGCATCCCTCGCATCAGGCATAAAGCCTCAACTATTCTCACTACAGTCTGGCACTGAACGTGCCACATGACTTGAAAATTGCCCTCACAAGTTTGAAACTTTGTGAAGGACTCAGTCACGTCACCAGCAAAGCACCCATCCCATGTGCAAGCGCGATTCACTATGCAAACCTTGAAGAACCGCGGGTTGCTTCTTGGCAGCCGGTACGGCCTCGGGCCAATTCCAAGTCCCACCAACGTGAGACTCAAAGCCTCCATCGAGGCTCTTGCTACCTGGCGCAAGGGAGGCGACATGGGGTAGATGCTGGGCTGTTGAGCTGTTTAGCAACTTTCTGCTTGCAAGCTATTGCCAGCGGATTCGAAGGCAAATGACCAGCAAAGCCGCCCACTGGCATGACCGCGAAGCGTACACATTAGGGTAGGGATTAGGGTGAGGTGGGCTGGGCTGGGGATGGGGAAGGGTGGGGTGGCATGGGGTAGCGTGGGCGGATGGGAATGGGGTAGGGCGCTCTGTTTCAGGCCGCTTGCCATTCAGAACCAGTCAATGAAACAGGACGTGTTGACAGCGACGGATACAAGCAGCCCACCCTAGTCGTGCTAAGTTCCAGCCTACTGTTGAAATACCCCTTGCGTGCCAAAGCTGGATAACTGCGGCGCAATTCAGAGTTTGATCGCGGTAATAACAGACAGCGAACTCGCAAAATGGAAGACTAGAAATGCGCCTTTCGCAGCGTGCTCAAATTGAAACAGGCTGAACGCTGCAGCTAAGCAATACCAATCAAGCAGCTGTGACGTCAATTGCTGTCGAAGCGTTGCTTTCATAACCCGGACTGTGTAGAAGCTATGCGGAATCCCTACTCCGTCATTTTGATGGCCACCGGCTCAAAGTGCTCTACCTGACTGCAGCCTCCGAACTCCTTGCTTGCAGCATCTTGCGGTGTCCAACAGTCACAAGGCAGCTTGTGCACCATTTGACTGCGCCGCGTGCTTATCACTTGTCAAATCTGTCTTGTTCAATCTTACCCTTATCCACATGAAGCACTCTCAGCTCCTTCCTTTGTTTCTGGAATCCTATCAAATGTTGGCAAACCAAATGCACGTACCGTATTTTGTGTGCGCTGTATGTGTGAGGCGAGGAGTTTGAGGGGTGGATGATGTGGCGTATGTGGGGCGAATGAAATCTGCATGGTTGCCTACCTCTTTCCCTTCGCATGTTCCGGATAATCTACTTGCATCCCTTCGGAAAACAACAGCTGAAGCCATGCATGAACTGCACAAGCTCTGCGTCGCCCAATATGCCTCCATGCCCTTTCGTGTCCCCCTGGCCTAGACATGTCGCACACTGCATCGGACAGGCAGTTGGGGCCGCTCACCCCGCACTGGATGTACTCAGTCCTTGCCGTGTCAGCACGCAATGTGCTGAGTGACTGTTTCTCTCGTCGCTCTGCCTAAACCCCCCGAAGCTCTCACCTGAACACCATCACATCACCAACAAATCAAATCAAGCCTGCAATCCTGCCTTGCTTTCACGGGAGCCTGAAATTAGCAACTGTCACATGCTGCCATGTCCAAACATTTAACATAGAGGCTTTTGGCCGCAAACAATGCCGAACCCTCTGCAGTGACCATAGCTCACAGGCATCTGGTCGTCGGTGCCGCATCTTCACACAGGCCCTTCATATTGATATAAGCCTCACCCGCACCCTTTGTTTGGTTCCAGTCAAAAGCTGGTTCCGTTGTCCGTTGTTCAGCAGTACCCGTACTTGAGGAGCCGGCTCATACTTGATGTAGGTGTTGTCGCACTCGCTGTATTCACTCAGGTAACAGCCTCAGGGCCGGGTTTCGGCGGCGGCCATCTTTGAATGTATCTGCAAGCTTTGATTTCGAGAAATTTTGCGCCATCTGTCTTCGGCTGCTCTGTGTTTAGATGTTGGCAAAGATTGAAGTCCCGATTGTAAATTCCCGTGCTGGCCATTACAGGGCTGAACCGTGGAAATGTTTCAGCGTAGAACACTTGGCGCGAATGAATTGTGATGCTTCATCAATCAAATTAATCGTATGTTGCATCGAGTAACAGAAGGTTGGTAACTTCGTCTAAGTACACATTTGTAGGGACAGCAGGCTGACACGCATTGCTGAGATTCATGCAAACACCCACCCATCCAGCCCCCTCCCTCGCACACAGACGCACACACGCACACAGAGGCACACAGAGGCACACAAACACACAGAAACACAGAAGCAGTCTGGTGACACACCCACACAACACACCCACACACACACAGACACATACACACGCAAACCCTCAGACAAAGGCAGACAGACGGACAGGCACAAACACACACGACGCACCCACACACACACAGACACATTGCAAACAAACAAACACACACACACACAAACAAACGATCAAGCACAAAGAGCCACAAACAAACAGGAACACAACCACAAATGGAAACAAGCACAAACACACAAACACACACTTAAGTGCCTCCGTAAAGTAGAAGAAAACAGACCGTCGAGCAGGTGTCTTTCGAGTAAGCAATTCGAGTGGCACATCGTTCCAACAAGAAGCGCACACAGCGGCCAAAGAAGGGGGCCAAATAGTCTCACATTCGTGCAGGTAAGAAGGCAGATCAGGCCTTGCTTCCCCTCCAGTGATGCAGCTGCGTAAGGTTCATCACTGGAGGCCTTGCCCCCCTGCACAAACTGGCATCAGGATCTGATGCTCAGCACACACCACACACACACACACACCCACACCCACACCCACACCCACACGCACACGCACCGCACGGCACCGAACGGCACCGCACGGCACCCCACGGCACCGCATCCACGCACGCACCCACCCACACACACACACACACGCACGGGACAAAACACAATGCAAACACGCACACATAGAGACACACACACAGGCATGCAAACAAATGCAAACAAATGCAAACAAATGCAAACAAATGCAAACAAATGCAAACAAATGCAAACAAATGCAAACAAATGCAAACAAATGCAAACAGGCACAGAGACATAGACAGTCGGCCAAACAAATTGCCGTGGAACAATCCCTTTCAAAGAAGCGTCATCAATTGTCAATTGTCAGTATATCTCTCATGAATCTTTCCACATGACGCTGCTCCCGTTGCAACGGCTCACAAACTCCAAATTAGCCAAGATGCCTTGGACTAACCTTGGCAAACAGACGGCTTGCAGTGGCGCGCCGAATGAAGTGCAAATCACGTCCCAACTCCCAACCATACAGGAGGCGCACTGATTTGCAGCGGAGCATTGTAAGGCTCACTCTCCATTACATATTCACATTCGAGATCCGTCATCAAGCTGGGATGTTTGTTCTCACTCAAGGAATTTCCGATGGCTCTCAAAGAGAGTCAATTTTGTGAACAAACCCCTCGACACTTTGTAAAGAGAGCTACGCCCCAAACATGACAACTGCGACTCAATTGGGATCATAGCAAGCACGGCAACAATGGCCGGTGCTTGATGCAGCCTAGCCGCTTGCCTTTGCATCCGGGCTGCTTGCACTCGCCGTTCACCAACTGACACACATGCGGCTTGCGGAGCGAACAAAGGCACAAAACAGAGACCGGAAACGCCGATTGATCTTGACGGGGAAAAATGCCCAAAACCAATTGCATAATCGTCTGCAGCATTGCCCCGACGTGCTCATCATACTATATATACTGAATGGTCCATCTGTGGTGAATCTGGCTTACAACTATATGTAAAGGGAATGCAAATTAGATGGAACGCTGCCCTTTTGCCAAACGATTGCGTGATACACTTGCACTTGCCGCGGTGTTGCTGTGATATGGGCTTGCCGCATCGATATCTGGTTGCGGCAGTGCATGAGCTGCTTTTCTTGTGATTTTGGCAGCAATGGCCCCAGTTCTTATGCCCCTTTCTGCGGTGATCATCACCTTGTCTCTGGGCCCTATAGGTTCTCAGAGAGAACCAAATCAGCCTCCCCTCAGATACTGGTCCGATCAGCTCGCTGAACGAGCATGCGGGGGGGAGCGTGGGGGTGTGAGGGTTGGGGGGGTGCGGGTTGGGGGGGGCTGATGGTTGGGGGGGGTGGGTTGAGGGTTGGGTGGGTTGAGGGTTGGGTGGGTTGAGAGTTGGGTGGGTTGAGGGTTGGGGGGGTTGAGGGTTGGGGGGGTTGAGGGTTGGGGGGGTTGAGGGTTGGGGGGGTTGAGGGTTGGGGGGGTTGAGGGTTGGGGGGGTTGAGGGTTGGGGGGGTTGAGGGTTGGGGGGGTTGAGTGTTGGGGGGGTTGAGGGTTGGGGGGGTTGAGGGTTGGGGGGGTTGAGGGTTGGGGGGGTAGACCATGTATAATGTGGCGCGCGCGCGCGTGGCTCACATGACCCGCGCGCCCCTTTTTGTTTTCATTATTCGAATCACTCCATATACTTTTACAGGGGCGGGTGACTGTTGAGGAATGCCAAATCCAATTTTTCTAAGTGTCTAATTCTTCCAATTATTCCCGAATGGACCGGCGTCTGAAAGGGACAGGTGCCTTTGGGGAATTCCAGATGCAGTTGATTTAATTCGTCTAATGATTCTTTCTATTATCATTCTAAGTATTCCAAAGGGACGGGCACCCTTTGGGGAAACCCAGATTCAGTGTCTGTTCTAACCATTCTACGGTTGATTTGTCCAATTACACCAATTATTGTGGAATACAAGATTCATGTTTGCAATACGCAAGTGTCAGAACCATTCTCGTTACTCTAATTTTTCCCGAGGGGCCCTTGGGGAAATGGCAGATGTGTTTAGATCATTTCAAGTCTTGGAGTGGTTCCAACTCGTTGAAATAAATACAATAAGACGAAGACGCGTAGCCGTATTTGTTGTTTCTTGTTTGTTAAAGCTTGAATCAGTTAAACAATCGCCTTGCGACTCTCATTATTCCAATCACTTCTTATTGTTCCCACAGGGGACGCGTAAATCGTGTGATCTGTTCTAGTTATTAAAATGAGTCTACCGAATTAGAATATTAAACAACACAGACCAGATAACGCCCTTTGTTTTTCTAGCCACCCGGCTTCTTCTAACTGTTCAAACAGGGGCGCGTGCCTTCTCAGGAAATCAACATCACTTTATTTGCAAGTTCCTGTAATTATTTTGGCTGTTCTAATTATTCCTCAGGGGAAGGATGCCCTTTGGGGAACCCCAGATTCATGTTTCAAATTGTTCTACTCATGTATTCCGAAAGGGACAGGTGCCCTGTTGGGCGTAATTCCCGATTCATTGACTTCTAATTAACTACTTTTCCCATTGATCCGAATATCCAGGACGATAAGAGAATATACGTTTTGCTAATTGTTCTAAATATTATACTTGTTCCCAACTGGACAGGTGCCTGTTTGGGAATTCCAGATTAATGTTTGCTCCAACTATCCTGAGTAGTTTCATATTCTATCCATTGCCCAAGGGACGGGTGCCTTTCGGGCGAATTCCAGATTAGTGCTTGTTTGTGCCAAATTTTTTCTACTCTCTAATTATTATGATTATTCCCAAAGGGGCGGGTGCCTTTTGAGGAATTCAAGATTCATCTTGCAAATTACTTTATTTCTTCTAGTTCTTCTAATTGTAATCTCTAGGGGGTGGGGGTGCCTTTTACAGAATTTCAGACTCGTGTTTGCTCTAGGTCTGATACTTTTATCAAAAGAGATGGGGCCTTTTGGTGAGTTCCATAGTTTCCCACACTCTTCCAATCATTTAAATAATTTCCAGATGAGCAGCCTTCTTTTGGTGAGTAGAGAGGGTGACAGTTGGGAATTCCAAACCCAGGTCTTCTAAGTCTCTAATTCCTCCCATTATTCCCATTATGCCCGGCGTGCTTGGGAATTTTCAGGTTCAATTTCACCAGGGGGCAGGAGCCGTTTGGCCAATTCCAGACCTAGGCTTGTTCTACTTCTTCTACTTCTTATAAGTACTATCATTATCTTATGGGCGTCCCACATGGAGGGGTACCTTTTGGAGAATTCAATATTCATGTTTGTTCTAACTAGTCTAAGAGTTCACAACTCCAACTGTTCTACTTATTTTCAATCGGCCGGGAGCCTTCTGCGACAGTCCAGATTCAGTTTGTGCTAATTAGTCTACTTCTCATGATTCTTCCAACATTTATTTCCAACGGGGCGGGTGCCTTCTGAACATCCAGGCTCACTGTCTAATTACAATAATTCTTCAATTTCATCTAGTGGAATGCTTCGATTTAAACGATTATCATTATCTTATTTGCTTCCCAAATGAAGGGGTACCTTTTGGGGAGTTCAATATTCATGTTTGTTCTAACTAGTCTAAGCATTCACAACTCTAACTGTCCTACTTATTTTCAATGGGCCGGGAGCCTTGTGGGGAAGTCCAGATTCAGTTTGTGCTAATTATTATACTTCTCACGATTCTTCTAACATTTATTTCCAAAGGGGGGTGGGGGGGTGCCTTCTGAACATCCAGGCTCACTATTTACAAAATTTCTTCTAGTTATATAATCTAGCCTAATTCTTCGATTTAAACTTTTATCATTATCTTATTTGCTTCCCAAATAAAGGGGTACCCCTTGGCGAATTCAATATTCATGTTTGTCCTAACTAGTCTAAGCATTCACAACTCTAACTGTTCTACTTTTTTCAATGGGCCGGGAGCCTTGTGGGGAAGTCCAGACTCAGTTTGCGCTAATTATTCTACTTCTCATGATTATCCTAACATTTGTTTATGTTGAAAGGGGCGGGTGCCTTCTGGGGAAATCCTGACTTACTGTCTAATTACAATACGTGTTTTTATCTTCGATTTATTAAATGAGTTTTCCTGGTAAAGGGACGCGTGCCTTTTTGGAAAATCCAAATTCATTGTTGCTAGTTGATCTACTTTGTCTAAGAATTTGGATAAGTAGTATACTTAGAACATTGTTCCCTATTACTCGTCTTTCTGAAAGAGACAGGTAGGTGCCTTTGGGGAATTCCAGATGCATCTGTTTTAACTCGTCCAATGATTCTTTGTAATATTATCATTCTAAGTATTCCAAAAGGACGGGCACCCTTTGGGGAATCCAGATTCAGTGTCTGTTCTAATCATTCTACTTCTTTGATTTGTCCAATTGCACTAATTAGTCTCAAAGGGGCGGGGTGCCTTTTTAGGGAATTCAAGATTCATGTTTGCAATAGGCAAGTGTAAAACCATTCGTGTTAGTCTATTTTTCCCGAATGAGGCAGGGGCCCTCTGGGAAATGGCACATGTGTTTAAATCATTGTGAGTATTGGAGTGGTTCTAATTAGTTAGAATAAAAAGAATGAGACGAAGACACGTAGCCCTATTTGTTGTTTCTTGTTTGTGCCACGGGGGCAGGTGCATTTGGGGGAAGTACGCAAACATCGCGTCTAACTATTCAAGCTATTAAACTCATTCTGACAAATTAGACACATTCACAAACATAGATCAAATAACGCCCTTTTTTCCGGCCATTCGGATTTTCCCAATTGTTCCCACAGCGACGCGTGCCTTCTCAGGAAATCCACATCATGTGTTGCGCAAGTTCCTGTAATTGTTCAAGCTGTTCTAGTTATTCCTCACGGGAAGGACCTTTGGGGAACTCCAGATCCATGTTTCAAACTATTCTACTCATGTACTCCGAAAGGGTCAGGTGCCTGTGGGGAATTCCCGAATCATAGATTCATAATTAGCTACTTTTGACCATTGAACCGAATAACTATGATAATAAGAGAACAAACAGGGCTATGTTTTGCTAATTGTTCTAAATAGTAAATTTGTTCCCCGCGGGACAGGTGCCTTTGGGAATTCCAGATTAAGGTTTGCTCCAACTATCCTGAGTAGTTTCATTATTCTATCCATTCCCAAAGGGACGGGCGCCTTTGGGGCGAACTCCTGATTCATGTTTGTGCCAAATATTCTAACCCTCCAAATATTATGATTATTCCCAAAGGGGCGGGTGCGTTTTGAGGAATTCAAGATTCATCTTGCAAATTTTTCTAACTTACCACAATTCTGCCAGTTCTAATTGCAATGATTCGGGTGCTTTTCGGTGAATTCCAGATTCATCTTTGTTCTAATTTAATTTGTTATAATCATTTCCCCAACGGATCATTCCTATTCGACTTTCTCTACTTATTCCGAAAGAGCGGGTGCCTGTTGAGGAATTCAGATTCCTCTTTGTCCTAATTGTTCCACTTCTTCAAGCTTGAATCAGTTAAACAATCGCCTTGTGACTCTGATTATTCCAATCATTTCACTTATTGTTCCCACAGGGGTGGGTGCCTTTGGGGGAAGTACGCGTAAATCGTGTGTATCTGTTCTAGTTGTTAAAATGAGTCTACCGAATTAGAATATTAAACAACACAGACCAGATGACGCGCTTTGTTTTTCTAGCCACTCGGCTTATTCTAACTGTTCAAAAAGGGGCGCGTGCCTTCTCAGGAAATCAACATCACTTTATTTGCAAGTTCCTGTAATTATTTAAGCTGTTCTAATTATTCCTCAGGGGAAGGATGCCCTTTGGGGAACCCCAGATTCATATTTCAAATTGTTCTACTCATGTATTCCGAAAGGGACAGGTGCCCTGTTGGGCGGAATTCCCGATTCATTGACTTCTAATGAACTACTTTTCCCATTGATCCGAATATCCAGGACGATAAGAGAATATATGCTTTGCTCATTGTTCTAAATATTCTACTTGTTCCCAACTGGACAGGTGCCTGTTTGGGAATTCAAGATTAATGTTTGCTCCAACTATCCTGAGTAGTTTCATATTCTAGCCATTGCCCAAGGGACGGGTGCCTTTTGAGCGAATTCTAGAGTATTGTTTGTGCCAATTTTTCTACCTCTCTAATTATTATGATTATTCCCAAAGGGGCGGGTGCCTTTTGAGGAATTCAAGATTCATCTTGCAAATTACGTTACTTAACACAACGCTTCTAGTTCTTCTAATTGTAAGGATTCGGGTGCTTTTTGGAGAATTCCAGATTCACCTTTGTTCTAATTTGATCTGTTCTAATCATTTTTCGCAAGGAATCATTGCCATTCGACGTTCTCTGCTTATTCCGAAAGGGGCGGGCGCCTGTTGAGGATTTTCAGATTCCTTTTTGCCCTGATTTGTCTACTTCTTCTAGTTGTTCTAATTCTGCTAAGTACTCACAAAGGGACGAGTGCCTTTTGGAAAATACAATATGATTTTATGTTTTCTTTCTACTTATCATAACTGTTCCCATTCTTCTAGTTAATCCCTAGGGGGCGGGGGTGCCTTTTACAGAATTCCAGACTCGTTTTTGCTCTAGGTATGATACCTTTAATCAAAAGAGATGGGGCCTTTTGGTGAGTTCCATAGTTTCCCACACTGTTCCAATCACTTGAATAATTTCCAGATGAGCAGCCTTCTTTTGGTGAGTAGAGAGGGTGACTGTTGGGAATTCCAAATCCATGTGTTCTAAGACTCTAATTCCTCCCATTATTCCCATTATGCCCGGCGTGCTTGGGAGTTTCCAGGTTCAATTTCACCAGGGGACAGGAGCCGTTTGGCCAATTCCAGATCTATGCTTGTTCTAATTCTTCTACTTCTTATATGTACTATCATTATCTTATGTGCGTCCCACATGGAGGGGTACCTTTTGGAGAATTCAATATTCATGTTTGTTCTAACTAGTCTAAGCGTCCACAACTCCAACTGTTCTACTTATTTTCAATCGGCCGGGGGCCTTGTGGGGAAGTCCAGATTCAGTTTGTGCTAATTTTTATACTTCTCACGATTGTTCCAACATTTATTTCCAAAGCGGGGTGGGGGGTGCCTTCTGAACATCCAGGCTTACTGTTTATTTACAATATTTCTTCTATTTATATAATCTAGCCTAATTCTTCGATTTAAGCTTTTATCATTATCTTATTTGCTTCCCAAATAAAGGGGTACCCCTTGGCGAATTCAATATTCATGTTTGTCCTAACTAGTCTAAGCATTCACAACTCTAACTGTTCTACTTATTTTCAATGGGCCGGGAGCCTTGTGGGGAAGTCCAGACTCAGGTTGTGCTAATTATTCTACTTCTCATGATTATCCTAACATTTTGTTTATGTTTAAAGGGGCGGGTGCCTTCTGGGGAAATCCTGACTTACTGTCTAATTACAATACGTGTTTTTATCTTCGATTTATTAAATGAGTTTTCCTGGTAAAGGGACGCGTGCCTTTTGGGAAAATCCAAATTCATTGTTGCTAGTTGATCTACTTTGTCTAAGAATTTGGATAAGTAGTATACTTAGAACATTGTTCCCTATTACTCGCCTTTCTGAAAGAGACAGGTAGGTGCCTTGGAGAATTCCAGATCTGTTTTAACTCGTCCAATGATTCTTTGTAATATTATCATTCTAAGTATTCCAAAAGGACGGGCACCCTTTGGGGAATCCAGATTCAGTGTCTGTTCTAATCATTCTACTTCTTTGATTTGTCCATTGCACTAATTAGTCTCAAAGGGGCGGGGTGCCTTTTTAGGAAATTCAAGATTCATGTTTGCAATAGGCAAGAGTAAAATCATTCGTGTTAGTCTATTTTTCCCGAATGAGGCAGGGGCCCTTTGGGAAATGGCAGATGTGTTTAAATCATTGTGAGTATTGGAGTGGTTCTAATTAGTGAGAATCCGCCGACATTGTTCGGTGTCAGATACTTACTAGAGGATAGAGGAAAAGCCCCCCCCTAACCCCCCCCCCCCGCCCGACGTCAAATATGTAGGGGCAATTTGATGACGTTCCACTAAACGTAGTCTTCGGGGAGCCGCTGTCGCAAAACAGGGGTCCCAGGCTCGATTCCCCCTGCCGGCTTTTTTGCTGGCTTCGGCTTCCTGCATCCTTTTGCCGAAAATCTGAAAAACTCTGTGTTTTTGGACGTCCTCTTTGAGAAAACGCTGGAAAAACTGTGTTTTTGCAGGAAAAACTGGGGAGCAAAGGAGAAGTGCAAGGATACATACATACATGCATGCATACATTACATTGCATTACATTACATTACATTGCATTGCGTTGCATTGCGTTGCATTACATTACATTACATACATAGATTACATTACATTACATTACATTGCATTGCATTGCATTGCATTACATTACATGCATGCATGCATGCATGCATGCATACATACATACATTACATACATTACATACATACATACATACCATAACATAACATACATACATACATACATACATACATACATACATACATACATACATACACTACATACATACATACATACATACATACATACATACATTACATACATACGTACATACATGCACACATGCATACATTACATACATACATACATACATACATACATACATACATACATACATACATACATACATACACACACACATACATACATACATAAATGCATACACACATACATACATTACATACATACATTACATGCATGCATGCATACATTACATACATACATACATACATACATACATACATACATACATATCATACATACATACATACATACATACACACATACATACATACATAAACATACACATACATACATACATACATACATACATACATACATACATACATACATACATACATACATTACATACATACATACATACATACATACATACATACATTACATTACATTACATTACATTACATTACATTACATTACATGCATACATACATACATACATACATACATACATACATACATACATACATACATACATACATACATACATACATACATACATACATACATTACATACATACATACATACATACATACATACATACATACATACATACATACATACATACATACATACATACATACATACATACATACATACATATGCATACATACATACATACATACATACATACATACAACATACATACATACATACATACATACATACATACATACATACATACATACATACATACATACATACATACATACATACATACATACATACATACATTACATACATTACATACATACATACATACATACATACATACATACATACATACATACATACATACATACATACATACATACATACATACATACATACATACATACATACATACATACATACATACATACATACATACATACATACATACATACATACATACATACATACATACATACATACATACATACATACATACATACATACATACATACATACATACATACATACATACATACATACATACATACATACATACATACATACATACATACATACATACATTACATGCATACATACATAACATACATACATACATACATACATACATACCATACCATACCATACATACATATATTACATACATACATTACATACCTGCATGCATACATTACATACATACATACATACATACATACATACATACATTCATTCATTCATCCATCCATTCATTCATTCATTCATTACATTATGCATGCATACATACATACGAGAGAGGGAGATTGGGGAAAGAGAGGCTTGGGGGGATGGGGAGGATGGGGAGCAGAGGGAGGGAGAGAGGACGACAGAACACACAAAGGAGACAAGGGAGAGGAAGGAGGAGAAAAGGGAGAGGACAATGTCGGCGGACTGAGCCGGAGGCTCTAAAGTAAATAGAATAAGACGAAGACATGTAGCCCTATTTGTTGTTTCTGGTTTGTGCCACGGGGGCAGGTGCCTTTGGGGGAAGTACGCAAACATCGCGTCAACTATTCAAGCTATTAAACTCATTCTGACAAATTTGACACATTCACAAACATAGACCAAATAACGCCCTTTTTTCCAGCCATTCGGATTTTGCCAATTGTTCCCACAGCGACGCGTGCCTTCTCAGGAAATCCACATCATGTGTTGCGCAAGTTCCTGTAATTGTTCAAGCTGTTCTGATTATTCTTCAGGGGAAGGATGCCCTTTTGGGAACCCCAGATTCATGTTTCAAATTATTCTACTCCTGTATTCCGAAAGGGTCAGGCGCCTGTTGGGGAATTCCCGAATCATAGATTCATACTTAGCTACTTTTGACCATTGAATCGAATAACTATGGGGAGCCCTTTTTTCTCACCCTCCAAACCTTTTTTTTCAACCCTTCCCTGTTTTTTCAACCCTTCACCCTTTCTATTTAACCCTCCCCCCGTTTTTTTACACCCTCCCCCCTTCTTTTTTAACCCTCCCCCCTTTCTTTCTGTCCACCTCTTCCTTTTAACCCTCCATTTCTTTTCTGCCAACCCTGTGGCCGAAGTTTGCGGCAACTGCACTAAGCAACGGTTTAGGGTTGGGTTGGTTTAGGAGTGGTTTTGGATTTAGGGTTGGTTTAGGGTGGGTTCGGGCGGGGGGGGGTGGGTGGGTTTAGGGTTGGTTTCGCATGGGAAAGGATTTACGGTTTTGTTTAGGGTCGGTTTTGTGTTGGTTTAGGTTGGGCAACCTCGCATTTAAGGCTAGTTTAGGGTGGGATGAGGGTTTGTGTAGGAAGGGTTTAGAGGCGGGGTAGGGTTTGTTGAGGGTGGGCTCAGGGTTGGTTTGGGATGAGAAGGGCAAGTTTGTGGTCGGTTTAAGTTTAAGGTTGGTTTCGAGCAGGTCTGTGCTGGGTATATGGTGGGTTTAAATTTGGATGAGGGTGGGTTTGGGGCTTGGAGAATGGGTCTACAGTGGGTTTATTTAGGGTGAGGTCAGGCTTGGGAATGATGTTGGATTTACATGGTGTTAGTTTGGGGTGGGATTAGGGCGTGAGCAGGATTTCGGTGGGTTTGTGTTTGGTTTAGGTGGTCTGGAGTAGGTCTGCGGTGGCTGTAGGGTTGGCTTAGGGTTGGTGTAGGGTTGGTTCAGGGCGGGTTTGCGGCTTGTCTATGTCTAGGGTGGCGTTGGGGTTGCGCTAGGGGAGGCTTGGGGGTCGCTCAAGGGTGGCTTAGGGTTGATTTGGGGTGGCTTGATTTCAGGTGGGCTTAGGGTGTTTAAGGGTATGTTGTTCGTTTGTTTTGGGTTGGATGTAGGTTGGTTCAGGGTTGGTCTGGGATGGTTTAGAGTGGGGTTTGGGGTTGGTTTGTGGATTGGTTTTGCGGCTGGCCTAGGGTTGGCTTCACTGGATTTCGGGGTTGGGTCAAGCTCAGCTTAAAGTCTCAGGGTTGGTTTTGGGTTGGTTTTGAGTTTAGTGTGGGTTTAGCGTTGTTGAGTCTAGGGTGGGGGCAAAGGTTGGCTTAGGGTTGGTTTTTGCTGGGCTTGAGTTTAAGGTTGTTTTTCGGGGTGGTTCGTGATTGGTTAAAGCTGGGTTTAGAGTGGGTTTAGGATTGGGTTAGGATTGGCTTAGGGTCGTTTTCGGGTTGAGGGTTGGTTTTGGGTCGGTGGGTCTGTTCAGGGTTGGTTTAGGTTGGGCTTAGGGTTGCATTAAGGCTAGATTTGGGTGGGATTGGTTTGTTGCTGGCTTAGGCTAAGCTTAAGGTGTGGGGTGGGATTACGGTCCGGTTTAGGGTTAGTTTAGTTTGATTTAGGGTTGGTTTAGAGTCGGTTTGGGATTGGTTAGGGGTGGGTTGTGTATGCCTTAGGGTGGTTTCGAGCAGGTCTGTGGTGGTGTAGGGTGGGTGTAGCTTGGCTTGGGGAAGGTTTAGGGTTGGACAAAAGATGTTTCTGGTTTGCTTAGGGCTCGTTTAGCGTGATTTAGTGTAGGGTGGGTTTGGGGGTGGTTTGGGCGTGTTTGGCTGGTTTGAGTGATTTAGAGATACTGAGAATTGGCAAGGTTTGGCTTAGGGCGGGCCTAGGGTTGGTTTGGGTTGGGTTGGGTGCGGGGCGGGCTTAGGTTGTTTTAGGTTTAGAGTGAGAAAAACAAGGTTGCGGGGTGAAACAAGCAAGCTCGCGGGTGAAAAACAACAAGGCAGAGGGTGAAAAAAACAAGGCAGAGGGTGAAACAAACAAGGCAGAGGGTGAAAAAAACAAGGTGAGGGGTTGAAAAAAACAAGAAAGGATTCTCAGGGTTGGAGAAACAAGGTTCCCGCCGACGGTTCCCAAGCAGGTTTTGAGGGTTGAAAAAAAAGGAAGGGTTAAAAAAACAAGTTCGGAGGATGAAAAAAAAATGGAGCCCAATAACTATTTGCTAATTGTTCTAAATAGTAAATTTGTTCCACGCGGGACAGGCGCCTTTGGGAATTCCAGATTAAGGTTTGCTCCAACTATCCTGAATAATGTCATTATTCTATCCATTCCCAAAGGGACGGGTGCCTTTGGGGCGAACTCCTGATTCATGTGTGTGCCAATTATTCTAACTCTCTAAATATTCTGATTATTCCCAAAGGGGCGGGTGCCTTTGCAGGAATTCAAGAATCATCTTGCAAATAATCCTACTTATCACAATTCTTCCAGTTCTTCCAATTGCAATGATTCGGGTGCTTTTCGGAGAATTCCAGATTCATCTTTGTTCTAATTTAATTTGTTATAATCATTTCCTCAACGGATCAATACTATTCGACTTTCTCTACTATTCAACTTTCTCTACTTATTCCGAAAGAGCGGGCGCCTGTTGAGGAATTTCAGACTCCTCTTTGCCCTAATTGTTCGACTTCTTCTCATAGAGCTAATTCCGCTACGTACTCACAAAGGATGGGTGCCTTTTGGGAAGTTCAATGCTAATTTTGCTAAAATTATGCTTATCAGAACTGTTCTCATTATTCTAGTTCATCCCTGAGGGGCAGGGGTTCCATTTTTTGTTGCTGTAGGTTAATTTTTCTAATTCCTGTAGTCCCGGGCCCACTTCCCGGAATCCTGGGCCCCTATTATTTTTCTAATATTTCTATGTTTTCAATTTTTCTGTAATTAATTAGGAAAATACGAAAAAATAGAAAAACAAGGCCCTCGAATTTTCAAATTTTCCTAATGTGTCCATTTCCTGTAGTTCCGGGCCCACTTCTCGGAATCCTGGGCCCCTATTGTGTTTCTATGTTTTCTATGTTTTCTAATTTTTCTATTTAATTAGGAAAATTAGAAAAATAGAAAAAACAAGGATTCGAATTTTGTATTTTGTATTTTTCTAATTATTTAGGAAAATTACAAAAACAAATAGAAAAACCAGGCCTCGAATTGTCTAATTTTCCTAATTTTTCTAATTCCTGTAGTCCCGGGCCCACTTCCCAGAATCCTGGGCCCCAATTGTTTTTCTAATTTTGTTAATTTTCATACTTTTGCATTTTTTATTAGAAAAAATAAAAAAATAGAAAATTCGAGGGCCTGGCTTTTTCTAATTTTTCTAATTTTTCCTAATTAATTAGAAAAAACAGACAAATGAGAAATTTCGATTCCTTGTTTTGTCTAGTTTTCTAATTTGCCCAATTAATCAGAGAAATTAGGAAAAATAGAAAAAATATAAAAATTAGAAAAGCAATTGGGGCCCAGGATTCCGGGAAGTGGGCTCAGAACTACAGGAATTAGGAAAATTAGGAAAATTAGAAGATTCGAGGCCTGGTTTTTCTAATTTTTCTAATTTTCCTAATGAATGAAAAAAAAGAAAAAATAGAAAATTAGAAACACAATAGGGGCCCAGGATTCCGGGAAGTGGGCCCGGAACTACAGGAAATAGAAGAATTAGGAAAATTGGAAAATTTGAGGGCCTTGTTGTTCTATTTCTTCCAATTGTCCTAAATAATTAGAAAAATTAGGAAAATAGAAAATTTGAGGCCTGGTTTTTCTAATTTTTTCTAATTTTCCTAATTAATTAGGAAAAATTAGACAAAATAGAAATTCAAATCCTTGTTTCCTAATTAATTAGAAAAAAGACAAATTAGAAAATTCGATTCCTTGTTTTTCTAGTTTTCTAATTTTCCTAATTAATCAGAGAAATTAGGAAAATTAGAAAAATAGAACAATTAGAAAAGCAATTGGGGCCCAGGATTCCGGGAAGTGGGCCCGGAACTACAGGAATTATGAAAATTAGGAAAATTAGAAAATTCGAGGCCTGGTTTTTCTAATTTTTCTAATTTTCCTAATGAATGAAAAAAAAGAAAAATAGAAAATTAGAAACACAATAGGGGCCCAGGATTCCGAAGTGGGCCCGGAACTACAGGAAATAGAGCAACTTGGAAAAATAAAAAAAAAATGAGGGCCTTGTTTTTCTTTTTTTAATATTTTCCTAATCAATTAGAAAAAGCTAGAAAAATGGAAAATTCAATTCCTTGGCTTTTTAGTTTTCCTCATTTTCCTAATTAATTAGAAAAATATGAAAATTAGAACAATTAGAAAAACCGGCGACTGTCTGACGTTGGTCCGGAAACCAACGCCTATACCATCTCACCACGCGCGCGGGTCTTCCTTGAGCGGGACGGCGGGGCGCACCAGAGCTTATCATAACACAAGGCGCTGGTGCAGACGAAGAGCTCGACGCAGCTGTCCCTTCCACAAATCAGAGGAACCCCGGCTGCCTGGTGATAATTAGGGCCCAGGATTTATGGGAAGTGGGCCCAGGACTACATCGAGGCTTGTTTTTCTATGTTTTCTATTTGTTCTAATTAAAGTTAGCAACATTAGAAAATCCGAGGCCTTGCTTTTTTCTAACTTGATTCATTAATTAAAAGCCATAGAACAGAAAGGAACATTTTAAAACAAAGAAAATCAATGGAAACTTGTACCAAAACACGCGCGCGACGCATTATACACACTCTTCCCTCTTACCGGGGGGGGGGAGGATTGGGGGGGCTCTTGTTTTGTTCGCTGTTGCTTCACAGAGACCCACTCATACAAGACCCTTTGGCGCAAGCCTGGTACCTTGCACACACACACACACTATTTACTGCTCATTTGTGAGGAAAACAGAGCGACCTCGCTTGCTTGACATTGCGACCTCGCTCCTTTACCAAATAATTGACCTTGAATAATTAATAATTCTACATTTAGCGGGTGACATTTATGGGATAGAGTCAGGGAAGGGAGGTAGATCGCTGCAAGTAAACAAGCTTCTAAGAAGCGCCAGACAAATAGCATCACAATAGCACCCACTGTCGGTGTTGCTGCTTGCACACATGTTCGTGAGCATGCGGGTTGTCGCTCACAGGTTGAAGTCCTGTGCGTGCCGTCCACATTGCCCGCACATTTCAAGAGGCGCCGCGGAACCTACCGGCCGGACCATCACTTTGCAAGGATCGAGATCAACACAATACATGTGACGTCATCCTAGTAGTAACGCACTACAAACAAGCTTGGGCGTGCGTGTCTTACAATTTTCGGCAACGATGAACAACAATGAGACTCAAGTCAACACATCAAAGAACTCCGCGAACTTGCTGCCAAATCCACGTCCCACTTCTACACACTCGCGAGCGCACAAGCAAGAGTGATGGTGTCAAAGTACTTTCCTGCGATTTACATTCTGCTAGATCCTGCCTCTGCCAACAGCAACTTCAATAATAGATGCTGTTCACAGACATAGACATTGAAAGACAGGTGCCCATCACTTTCAAGAGCATCCCTGATAAATAAATATCGCATGTGTGCCGATTGCGTTCTGCAGGATTGGCTGCCCTTACATTTCGAAGGCCAGAGCCATAGTGAAGGCATTAATATCAGAAGAAATCACCGAGCTTGACTGCACACTGGCCGTCCAAAGCACACTGCTGACGCATACGCCTCATAGCCAGACGGGCAGTCTGTCTTGCTGCAGCCTCAACGCAAAGCAGCTTTGGGGATTCATTCATGATTTCAACCGCAATTGCATTTAAAGAAAGTATTGATCTAAGCTGACAATGCATGATCTACAAACTAATTGGGCTCCGATGTTATAAATTTTGTGACTGACCGTCCTTCATCCACAAACCTCCTGATTAGCGCTATCCCTTCACGGCTGGTCTGTGCATCCCCGACAGACCTTCTTGAAAGACATAGTTGGACACAACAAACCATGTTCGTTGAAACACGAGTCCGTTGCCAAAAGAAGCCTCCGACCTTGAACCTGCCTTTCTGATTGCAAGCGTCTCTTGGGCAAAACAGAAGAACAAACGACGCAGTGCCAATGTCCACTCTCCGCATTACGTAAACCGAGAAGCAGCTGCAAAGTGCATGGCTAATGAAAATCGACCCCCAACAAAGCAACGAGCTCGACTCTTCAGTAAAGCTACGTGGGAAGCATTAGCTGCCAGTGGCAATCTTCTGTTCAAAAACACTTTAGATCACTTTGCTTGGTTGGATGATGTCAACAATCTTCGCCAAGTCCAGCACTTATGTCAAAGCGTGTAACGTGCATCTGACCTGCTCAAGGATACACACTGCACTTCATATGCAGAAAAAGGAAACAGCAACAAAACATACAACACATAATCACAACATGCCCCAGATAGAAAGCTCATCCAAACAAGACATACTCCACATTAGCATGAGGGTCCTCGGATGTGGGGTCGAAGATGCCAACCAACCCCTCGTTGCTACAATGGTCTTCGTAGGGTTTGTCCGTGGCCCACATTAAGTTATCATTGCCGCTAAAGGGCTGCCAATTTGAACATGGAGCCTCCCACACAACACGTATATCCTGTCGCGCTGCCAGGCCCATCGCCCAAGCTTCGTGAGCTGAGCTCCGGACAAACATCTTTTGCCGACTCTCCACTGAAAATCACCTGCGCACAGTGGCGCACAGGAAACAGGCAGGTCTATGTGAGCGCCTACGGCCCAACAGCTTTGGTGAGAAGAAACTCAACCCCAGGTTTTCCAGGGAAGCTGCCCATCGGTTCTTGCAGTTCCAGCTGAAGGGTCTTTGCCTCCGCTTTGTTGAACGTGGCATGGTGTGCATCTTGAAACATCAGCTAAACAGAAACACCGCCTTTCTGAAAGGAAGCAAAGCTCACCCGTGCGCTCTTCTTGCATAAGTTGCCCGACGGGCGATCTAAGAGCCAGCAACATCATGGGCTCCTACTAGAACCCGAGAGGAAAACACCGTTAGTGACCCTGCCAAGGCTTAAGACAGGAGCAGGGTTTGCAAAAAGAACACCCCAGCAGCAATGCCAGCAGCGACTGATGGAATGCAAAGCAGGAGCTTTGATCTTCATTCATCTGACCATGCTTCCTGGCACCTTGCTTGGCAATGACTTGGGTGGCTACAATGGGACTGCAGGAGCAACCTTGCAAGTGCGTCATTAATTTTCTGATCACCGATCTCGGAGCATCTCGAAGCAACTGAGTTGGAGCTGCACTGGCTCCACGGCATCCCTCATTGGCTGGAACGTTCTGCTCAGGACACACCTGGACCCTCCCGAACAGAGCTTTTCTTGGCTGCTCCCTAGGGCTGCTATTGTGTGAAGGAAAACCCTGCCCAAATCTACCTTGCTGAGCAACCAAGCTTAATTGAGCCTCCGACTGGGTTGGGCCAAACATGTTGATGAACATGCATATGCAACATGAATAAATCATTGCTGTTTGAACATCATCATTCGTCTTCCCCGAAAGGCCAAACGCCCTGAACAGTTTGGGTGTCTCTGGCGCAATGGTAGGGGTCCTGACATTCGGGGCCATAGTCTGGCTGTTTAAACCAACTTTTGTCCAGCCTGAATCGTCTCAATTCCGGCAGCCCGCAGCCCTGGGCCTCGTGTCTGTAGGCGGCCTTCAAGCCGCACATTTGTGGATCCGCGTTCAAAGCCTGCCCAGTGGGGCGGCGCTGGGTCTGGGTGGGTTTTAGGTTGGGTGTTGGAGTGGGGTGGGTTGCTGGGATGTCGGGATGGACATGCTGGAAGCCGCCAAACTAGTTAGTTGCCGGTGTGAGAATGCTGACGTGGCCAGCCTGACCAAGCAAGTGGCCGGAGGTAGGCAACTCCCCCAAAAGAAACCAAAAGTAAAGTAGATGTGAATCTGCCAGTTGTTCAGGTAGCATACCAATAGTGCCCTGTACTTATCGAGGCTCTCCAAACAACAGTAAATATATCAATTATTCAATCCAACATCCTAGCCACACTGCCAGCCAAAACAACAGCTGCCTGGACCCTAGGAGCAGAATAATCACTTGGTCGCTTGAGTCTTGCATGCGTTCCCTCTTTACCTGGGCTAAGACGCTACGGTCGATCTGGCCTCGTTCCAAACCCCGTCTTTGGACCCTTCAAGCCCAAAAGGTGTCCTGAAACAAGGCCCCCTAAGTCTGCTTCGCCTGCTTCATCTTGGTCCATCCCGAACTGTAGTTGAGACTATCCCCTATCTACACCCAGGCTTAGTGTGGCTCATTTGCAAGG
>CAUJNA010000921.1:71650-79150 GCA_963377175.1 Effrenium voratum | reverse complement strand
AGCGGTTGGGGCAGTGGACCTCTGCTCTGTGCCTGCTGGGTGGGGGGGGGGGGTCTTGAGTTGCTGTTGGGGGAGTCGAGGTTGGAGGCTTTGATAGTCATTCAGACCACATTTTACCAAAACAGCAAGCATGAAAAGGTCATCGTGTCAACGCAATGAGGAGGAAACATGACCGCCTCGTCAGAAAAAGAAAGGGACGGGACACCAGTTTGCGTCAAATGCTGATTGCTCTCAAAGCCAACCTCTGCTGACCCGTGAGACCACGAGGGTTGCTCTGGGCGGCCTTCAGGAAAGGAGCTGTGGGCTTCATGGGCGCAAATGGTAGGCGCAATCATTTGCTTTCTGTGTCGGCCAGTGCGGCTGGGCATTCAAGTTGCGTTGCTCGCTAATTAACTATAACCAGGCAGCATTCAGAAAGTAATTCCAGAAAAGCCTAGCTAATCCATAACACCAATTGGGAAGCCACAGGGGGACTTGTTCGCCTTTGAACAGACCCTGAAAGAGGCAGAAGTCTCCCAATTGGCTTCCTGCACCTTCCTTGGTGGCGCTCAATGCCCTGCCGCACGCTGCTTGTGCACAATTGCAGCCAAAGAAACGCAGTAAGCTCCTGCGAGGGGGAGAGCAGGGTAATCCTCGTAAAGTGTGGAAGGCATTCATAGGTTACTGCCTCTTGGGGATGGCAAATCTAGAATCTCGAGATTTAATTTCTCAAAATTTCTAATTGTGGGTCCCCAAAGCCTCATAATTTGGACCCGGAGTCCTCCGAACTGTCCCAATATGATACGCTTTCCAAATAGGAGTTTACTTCAACTGGAATTGGAATTGTGAATATAATTTACTTAGGATGTAGGTTTCAAAATGTGTTTGTGTTCACTACAGCTTAAATAAGCAAATCCTGTCGAAATACGATTTGTGTTATTTACATTCTGGCCCTTGTGTAGCATAAGACAGGTCCGACATTAAACTTGTTAGACGGTGTTCCAAAAGGACATTTCAAGAGTAGAGAGGTTCAAATTCTAGCTACACCGGTTGTACTTCAAGTTCTATTTGCACGGGAACAGAAAATTCATTCTATCTCAAAAGGTGGAGGTAGTAGATGAGCAAATGTGGACAGGTAGTGCAAGAGGGGGGGACGGTGTGTGAATATACGTACATATGTGTGTATATATATATATACATACATACATACATACATACATACATACATACATACATACATACATACGTGAATACATACAGACAGACAGACAGACAGACAGACAGCCAGACAGACAGACAGCCAGACAGACAGACAGACAGACAGAGGGACAGACAGACAGACAGACAGACAGACAGACAGACAGACAGACAAACAGACAAACATAATTACATTACATACATACATACATACATACATACATACATGCATGCATACATGCATACATGCATACATGCATACATGCATACATGCATACATGCATATATAGTACCCCGAATGATCCTGTGCCTCTTCATAACCAACAAATGCAAAATACAGTGGTTTTGAGCACTACATCTGCCTTTGTCTACCTCCTGGAAAAGGGTCAACATAGGGTCCTGGGGACCATATGTATATATATATATATATATCAGTATATACATGTAGTACAAAAATATGTGTCTGTCAGCACATCATCCCTTTTAAGTTTCCCTCTCTTCGCGGAGGCCACTTGTTGGCACACAACCCCGCACTCTTTGGCGCTGCGAGCATGCCACTCCTACCCTAACCTATCAGCAGCATACATACACCAGGCGTTGCAAAATTTGCCTGTTCAACCTCTACACATGTTGTTTTCAACCTGTTCCGGTGCGATTCTTACATTCCTGGTTGAACATGTTCAATATCAAACTAGTTGTCGCATCACATGATTGAGGGATGATCCTGGTCGTCTCAAAAAAGGTATTGCGCGACGAATTCAAGGCCTTTTCTGTGGTTTGCCCCCCTGTTTGTTTTGTGTTGGTTGGCCCTTTTGTTTTTCTGGGCCACTTGGGATGTGACGCCACTGGGGTTTTGGGTTTTTTCACTGTTTGCTTCGTCAGCATTGCGGTCGCTACCGACAGTGGCCGCGAGGTGCAAAACAAAAAGCAAGACATGCCACTACAGCCGAGCCACTACAAACAGTAGAGGGAATTCTACAAAACAGAGTGCACGAAGCGAAGCAAAACCAAACGCTCCAAGGTGATGCAATTCAATGGGTTTCACCATCACAAGCTCCCGAGTCCAAGTCGAAGCAGCAAGGGAACGAAGGTTCTGGCCAGCTGCGTTAACACTAATACAAGCTGGGTCTCCTGATCCTCGCTTGGTCCTCCTTTTTTTGGGTTCGTTAGTTGCCGAGTGTCGTTCAGCCGTGTCGCAATCAACCAAACACGTATGTCAAACCAAATGGGCGGAAAAGGACCATGGACAACCCTTGCAACCTTATACCTTTGTACAGGTGTGCATCATGTTTGTCCTTTGCGTTGGTTTGCGGCGCTAGCTCGAAAGTCACAACTTTTCAGTACAAGTGCAGAAGTAGCGTAGTATACAAACTCAGTCCACAAAGCTCCAGCGCAACTGGCTGGATTCGGCATAGCTGGATTCGGCATGTTGGCAACAAAGTTGGCTACTGTATCCGTTGGGCCTTGCAACTTTCTGACTCTGCAATCTTGGTTTGCGAAAGCAACTTGGACCCTGTCTGCATGGCTTCTACGGATATCGTTTTTCCTCAGCATCGATTTAGGATGCTCTAGGCCTGCAAAGAAAGTATAGAAACTTTAAGCGGGGGCCCTACATAACGAAAGGGCGCGGGTTTCTCTTTGGACCCAAATGCATTGAACCCATTGCCTGCTTCAACATCAACCTCTGCCAGGGTGTCCTTTGCATCCTGCCCCACAGCGGCGGCCCTCGCAGCCAGCGGCGCAATAGGATTTGTCTCCTGCACACGCACATCCTTCGCAGATTGGCTTGACCATGGTTACAGGTTTGAGAAACAAGTTCGGAGCTACTGGAGGGGCTATACCTTTACCCATGCCACCTTTGCAACGCAGCCAGGGTTATTTGTTCCCGGTGAGGAGGGCTCATTGACCCCGTATTACCGCCCCATTTCGAATCCAGAGGACCCAACTTGAGGCAGGCTTCCCCCCTCCCCCCAGTTCGAATTGCCAGCCCGCGCTCATCTTGGCCCATGTTGCTCTCAGGAAGCGACCCGCCCATCCGCTGCCTGATGTCCCGCTGCAACCGGCGCCGCAGAAAGGTCCGACGCACGCACGGGCGCACTCAGCACCTGAAGAAATTGCCAATGCTTCCGTGCTCTTGGGCTGTCCAAGGCACCAAGTCGTTGTGTCTTTGAGTGTGTGTGTGTTGTCGCGGTAGAGAATGTCATTGAGTTACGGCAGTTCTTTGCTACATGGTTGGATGGCTGGTGTTCCCACCTCCTTCTCCAACCCTGCGCCCGTTGTGTGGGTGTGTGTGTGTTTGTATGTGCGTGTATGTGTGTGGGTGTGTGGGTATGTGTGTGTGCGTACGCATGTACGCATGTACGTACTTATGTATGAGTGTATGAATCTGTGTATGTATGTACGTACGTACGTACGTATGTATGTATGTATGTAATGTATGTATGCATGCATGTATGTATGTATGTGTGGGTGTGTGGGTGTGTATGTATCTATCTATCTAGCTAGCTATCTATCTATCTATACATGTATGTATGTGTGTATGAGTGTGTATGTGTGTATGCATGTACGTATGTAGGTAGGTAGGTAGGAATGTATGTATGTGCGTATGTGTGTATGTGTGTGTATGCGTGTGTGTGCGTGTGTATGCATGCAATTACGGAATTTAAACCAACTACTCAGTTCATCAATCGATGACTTGAAAGTTGCGCAAACACATACATACATACATACATACATTGCATTGCGTTGCATTGCATTGTATTGCATTGCAAACATACATACGTACATGCATACAAACATTACATTACATTACATTACATTACATTACATACATACACGCATACATACATTCATACAGTACATACATACATACATACATACATACATACATACATACATACATTACATACATACACACATACACACATACATACATTACATACATACGTACACACATACATACATTACATACATACATACATACATTACACAAATACATACATACGTACATACCTTGCATACATACATACATACATACATACATACATACATACATTCATTCATTACATACATTCATTACATACATTCATTACATACATACATACATACATACATACATACATACATACATACATACATACATTACATTACATACATACATACATACATACATACATACATACATACATACATACATACATACGGGTATGTGTTTTTGGACGTGGCCGTGCCGGGGGTATGAATCGCAGGTATGCTTCGGGGTATGGCCTAGGCGTATGATTCGGGGTATGGCTCGCGCGCCTCTGAACTCTTGCTTTGTGGCTTGGGACACTGCAAAGCTCCCGTGCGCTGGCAACTGGATAGCCGTGAGAATTGGACCGCTTAGTTGCTACAAGCCAGCCTTAGGCGCTTGTGAGTGGCCTGAACTAGACAGCTGCCACTCTGCGTGAGCGGGCTGCTGCGCTGGGTGGAAGGCGCAGAGCCACGTCATTGCCACCTCCACTTGGGGTTCAAGCGACCTGCATGCTCACAGACCCAAACAAGCGTTGCTTAAGGGGAAGCGCCCCCAGTCAGGCCCGCCACGCGCACCAGTCACGCAGCAGCGAAAGGGCAAGACAGCGTGACATCCTCAAACGGCAGCCGCGCAGAGGCCAGTGGGCCTCTCACAGGCGGTGTACCGTGTCGCGCTTGATGCATCGCAGTAAGCCTTCCGATCCCACCTTCTGGCGAACTTCTGCGAAAAGAGCCGCGAGCTGGTTCTTGCAGTGCTTCTCTTTGAGTGTTGTGTCTTCTGAGGATTTGGGCGGCAAAGCTTCGCTAGCGCTGCCCAGAGCACAAGAGGCTCTTGGCTGCAAATGGCAGCAGAAGGGTATGAATCGGGGTATGAATCGGGTATGAATCGGGGGTATGAATCTGGGGTATGAATCGGGGGACACCAAGAGTACCCCAGGAGCACAAAGACTGCTTCACGGCGACAGTGGCCCAGGACAGACAAGCTCCAAGTTTCAAGCTCAGCAGCGGCACCCCCCGCCACAGCGCCCTGCAAGTCCCAGAGTCTTACGTCAAGCTGCACCCCCCCGCCACACAGCACCACGGATGCTACAGACAACTCTAGTACCAGGACATCCGCAGGATTGCTCTATAACTCCATCCATTGGCACTTTCCATAGAAAATAGCAAGCCGAGACCGAGGTGGGTAACCGAGTGTCAAGGAACACCACTTGAGCCAAAATGGCCCCCCCACGAGTAACCAGTGAGTGTGTGAGTGGACATGTCAACTGTACTTGGCCCCATGACATCAGAGCCCAACCATGCAAGCATCGCAGACTCAAGAATAGATCCAGGAACCACAAGTGAACCAGGTATTACCTCGGAGTCCCTACCCCCTGGCATCGGTCCACATGTCAAGCTCTCTAACACTGTTTCTTGACAAGACCCCCTTCTTCACTTGAAGTTAAACCCCCTATAGCTTCCAGCTATCCATGGATCACATGCAAATGCCACAGCTCTTGCAAGTTCACTGTGTTTTTTAAGGGTATGACTCGAAATATGGCTCGGGGGTATGGTTCGGGGTATGATTTGGGGGTATGGCTCGCCCAAGCCCCACCTCCCACGAAGACTAAAGAACTGACACGGTAAAAAAACACAGACCCTAATACATACATACATACATACATACATTCATTCATTACATACATTCATTACATACATACATACATACATACCTTGCATACATACATACATACATACATACATACATTCATTCATTACATACATTCATTACATACATTCATTATATACATACATACATACATACATACATACATACATACATACATACATACATACATACATACATACATACATACATACATACATACATACATTACATACATACATACATACATACATACATGACATACATACATACATACATACATACATACATACATACATACATACATACATACATACATACATACATACATACACACACACATACATACATACATACATTACATACATTACATACATACATACATACATACATACATACATACATACATACATACATACATACATACATACATACATTACATACATAACATACATACATATTACATTACATTACATTACATACATACATTACATTACATTACATTACATACATACATACATACATACATACATACATACATACATACATACATACATACATACATTACATACATACATATATACATACATACATACATACATACATACATACATACATACATACATACATACATTACATACATACATACATACATACATACATACATACATACATACATACATACATACATTACATACATTACATACATTACAATACATACATACATACATACATACATACATACATACATACATACATACATACATACATACATACATACATACATACATACATACATACATACATACATACATACATACATTACATTACATTAATACATACATACATACATACATACATACATACATACATACATACATACATACATACATACATACATACATACATACATACATACATACATACATACATACATACATACATTACATACATAAATACATACATACATTACATACATTACATACATACATACATACATACATACATACATACATACATACATACATACATACATACATTACATACATAACCTTACTATGAACATTCTTTACATTACAGTTACCATAATGACTACATTACATACATTAAATACAGACATTACATACCTAAATTACATTAAATATTAATACATTACATACATACATACATACATACATACATAATACTGTAACATTACATTTACATTAATTACATACATACATACAGATCGCTAATACATTTACATTACATAAATAAATAATATCATTCATTCATACAGTACATACACACATATCAACAAACATTACATGCATAAACATACATTAAACATACATACATTTACATACAGCCATACATACTTACATACTATAACATACATACGTACATGCATACAAACATTACATTACATTACATTACATTACATTACATACATACACGCATACATACATTCATACAGTACATACATACATACATACATACATACATACATACATACATACATTACATACATACACACATACACACATACATACATTACATACATACGTACACACATACATACATTACATACATACATACATACATTACACAAATACATACATACGTACATACCTTGCATACATACATACATACATACATACATACATACATACATTCATTCATTACAT
>CAUJNA010000921.1:65165-71550 GCA_963377175.1 Effrenium voratum | reverse complement strand
CGCGCCTAACTTCAGCGTGGTTGAGGGCACGGAGCGGCTCCAAATAAACCGCGTGCGAGAGACAGTCCATGTACGTCAAGGAATACCGATTCCCTGCGTAATCCTCCTTGTTTGGACCCTCGCAATCGACAGACACCTCCTGCCAGCAATAGTCAGCCGCCGGTTTCATCGGCTTCGTGGTGACTTTAGTCGCCCTCGACCTCGCCTTAAAGCACGTCAGGCACTTTCCTACCCAGGAGTTGATATCTTCTTTCATCGTGGCCCACCAGACCACACGTTTCATGAGAGCATACGTCTTCTCAGCCGACCGATGCGCGCCGAACACTCCACAATGGAACTGGAGGTAGCACGCCTTCCGCCAAGTAACTCCAGAGCTAGCAGCGACTCCATTCGGCACTACTGGCACCGTGGACACTGCACCGCCTGGCAGACTGACTTCCTTCTCAAGCATCCCGTCTGCAGCCCTCTTGTATCCTTCCGGAGTCTTCCGGAGTGACTCCGCGAGTGAGGGGTCCTTGGATTGAGCCTCAACCCAAGACGCTCGCAGGGAGCCTGTCACTTCAAAGTTCGACATCCCCGCCGCGGCCTTTGCTTCTTCAGCAAGGCGACTCCTATCTTCAAAACTGTAGACATGCCCGACAGGGTGCGCGTAGTCAACCACCACCCACCTTTTGGAGAAGTAGGCAAGCACGCCCCGCGGGCCTTCGCTCGGCTTCACGACGAAGACCATCGTCGGCCTACATCTGCTCTCTTCCACTCGGATCTTCTTGCCCAGCTCAAACGGATCCCAGTGATTCCCGGGGCTTCTGAGCTGAAACCCGACTAGGACATGGCCGCGTCCTTTGCTAACCAAATCCCGCCTGTGTCCGACCGACGTTTGCCCGTCGCCGTCGTTCCATCCACGACCTCTACGGGAACTCCGATCAGTCCGATCAGGCAGTTGAATCTGGCACTCATCTCCTTGCTTCCGGTTTTCCATACCGAATCGCACTGAGCGTTCACTACACTCCTGTGACAGTGCCAATTCAGCCCCTGGAGGGCCCATTCAGGTTCAGAGCTCTCCAGAGAACCGACCTTGCAACAGTTTTGCACCGTCAATACAGTCCCGTCCGGCTCAACGGCCCAGACAGTCCGGTACGGATACTTTTCGACCTGGTCACCGGACAGCTGAGGGATTTCGGGCGAATGCCCCTTGTCCCAGCGTCCTTTCATCAGAATTCCGCCCTTGCCTGGCATCTTGACGGTCCACTTGGCGCCCCCAGATCCAGATTTCGGCAGGCTGCCGCCTCCCCAAAGTGGATTGTCTTAATCCCGACGACCTCGGTAGTCCCGTCCGGTTCGCACATATTGGATGCCGCTCCGACTTCTTCTATCAGCGCAGCTCCGTCCAGTTCCTCAAGATCTCCTCGTTCTTTTCTTTCCTTTCCTGCGCTTCGACTACAGCATCTTGCGCCTCTCGTCGGATGCACGTCGGGCACCGGCTGAAAACGTAGGTACGCTTTCCGCAGGCACAGAGCCCGTCGTGCTCCCACATCTCTCTATCCTTCTCCCTGGCCAGACCAGCCAAATTCTGACTATTGATCCGCCCAATCTCCGGCACTCTCAGCACCTCCCCGACCTGTTTCACTTCCTGGTCCTTCACGGTGCCCTTTGGCACCGAAGCATAGCCCTTGATCGGCTCCACTGGAAACTCCAGAGCCAACTCCGGGCAGGCCGCTTTCAAGAGGCCGGCTTCAGGTTTAGTTCTCCACCACCGCGGGGCTACTGCCCAAATGGCTTTCACTCGAGCCCACGCCAAGCAAATCTCCTGCGCTTCCTTTCTCTGCAGATTCCTAGCCTGCAGAACCACTTCCAAAACCAGAGGCCACCGCAGAATCCCTGCGACGATTCCTCCTTGCCCGAAACCAACAACGAAGTCCGGCCCATAATCCGCAATGGCCCGGGCCAGCTTGGCGGCAGAAGTCAACAAGTCGACTCTAGCCCTCTTGACCTTCCGGTCTCCTTGCAACCTACCGGTGGCCCCGTCAAACTGTGCCCAAACTCCGTCGTCATCCTCGAAGGCTCCATAGCACGGGTGAACAGTCACCGTCCACTCAGTCGAAGCGCTTTCTCAGCGTCATTCTCATAGTCCACTGCGACCAGGATCTTCAGCTTTGCAGCGACAAGCCCATGAAGGCTACCGACGTACGCAACGTCTTCATGCCCACCTGGGAGGGCGTGGTCGCCCACTGCCCAAGGCACTGGTCCCTCCGGCATCTCATCCGAGAGATAGGCATCCAGATCGAATCCTCTGAGCTGCCCGGAGAGCCCGCGCACGTCCAGCGTCCTCTGTTCCAGGAGCTCATCACGTCCTTTCGGATTCCTGCTGAATCCATCGCCCAACTTGGCTGTACGGCCTGCTAGCGACCGACTCTCCGAACCATCCGCTATGATCTCGGCCACCCATCTGAGAAGTTTCACATCTCCTCCGATGTCCGACCCTTGAGCTCTGGTCAGATTCGCATGGTCCGTCCAACAGATGGCCCGGATCGTCCCTAGGACTTTCCTCGAAGCACGCTTCACTTCAAGCTGCGCAACCGCTTCTTGGATGAGAGGAGGCCACGCCTGTTGAGGAGGTGTTAGGCTCTTACTGTGAGTGAGGAGGACCTTCATCTTAGTCCGATCCCCACTCATCTGGAGTACTGTACCTCCGACCGCGATCCCAGACGCGTCGGCGATCTGTTCCAACGGACATTCACCGGTTATGGCGGTCGCCTCATCAAAGATCGAGAGCTCAATCTGCTCCGTCATCATCCGCTTGATGGCCTTCACAGCCTTGCACCCATCCGTATTCGCTGATCCAAGCCGCCTTCCGGAAAGATTGCACCCGGCTTCTGATAGGCATTCAGGATCTTCGCAGCATGACCGTACTCCACGGGCAAATACGCTCTCAACCAATTTCCGCATCCCAGAAACTGTTGAATGTGCAGTTTCTCACGTAAAGGCGGGAAATCCCTCACCGCCTGGCTCCTCTCCGGATCGGCCTTGACACCGCCACGGGAGAGGTGATGTCCCAAAAGCTTTCCTTGCATGACCGCAATTTCAGCCTTTGAGAGACCATAGCTGAAGCCAAAGACGATCGACTTGTCCAAAAACGCCTCTAGAGCAATCAAGTGGTCAAGCAAATGAGGGTCGGCCTTCGGATATTTCTTCCTCAAATGCCCATGCAACTGCTCATAGTAGGAGTCCGTAGGGGTCATCTCCCCCATTCACTTCGACGATGTGGTAGACCGGAGTCCTTCGCGTGTCAATCGCGCCACTTCCTCCCGCTTCTCCTCTGTTCATGAAGAAGTACGTCGTGCCTACCCAAGGCTTCCCCAAATCTCTGTGCGGATCTTCGACAGTCCTCCAGTCATCCTCCAGGACTCCCTCAGGGCTGCCCTCGCACTCAAACCGGGTAATCCGCTTACCTCGGGCTTCTCCAACGTTAATGGGGCAATCGAACGCACCAATCGGCGAGTACAAAGCCCGTCTCGGGACCAGGTGCTTCCTAGCCCACGTCCTCTCGGTAGCATCGTACTCCCAGAAATCCCGGTTCCCTTTCGTCCGAGACATTGTTTGGTTGACTCCAATCAACGAAGCCACAGAGAAGATCATCGCGGCAAAGGCTCCAAGCCCCCACCTTCTCGGTCGGCCGTTTCCCCGCGAAATCCTCGCAGCGCCGATACCGGACGCGCGCTCCGGGAGTACTTCCTCATCCTCCCGAGCCGCTCCTTCCTTATTCAAGTCCGTCGCGATGCACTCTTCGCATCCCTGCAAACGCACTTGTCGGACTTCTTCACTTCCGCATTGACTGCACGAGTCCGGCCGCAAAATGCCGGTCCCACAGGAACTGCAGCTGTCATCTTCAAAGTGGCAGCTGTCCTGAAACTTCGAATCCCACATGTGGCAGCGCGTGCACTCACTGGCCGCAACGCGCCCTCTGCGCACTTCTGCAACCGTCTCACCGGCCTCAATCACGACCGGTTCATACTTCGCGGCTATCAAGACCATACCTTCTTGGCTTCCGGTAGGCCAAATGCCTGGCACTGCTTCAAGATCGCTTCGCATGATCTTCCCTGGTCATCCACATCGAGCCCTTCTCGGACCCGATCGACCGGGATGAGCACTCCATCACCAGGGAAGAGCTCAACTGGCTCACCGCAGGCCGCAACCACGAGGTCCCTTGGCGCACCATCCCTCGGAAGAGCCGAATGATCATCAAGGGAAGAGGCCACCGAGAACGGGTAAGCTCTGTCGTGCCTCCCCTTGCTGTGATCTTCGCAGCGAGGCATCTTCACTCCCACGGTATCAAGGAAGTGAAACCCCGGTCCCGGCCTGAAGCCCAAGCCGCCTCTCGCTTCGCAATCGAGGGCTCGGCCTCCGAGTATGATTCCGTGCCAATCTGAGCAGCCTTTTGCTGCGATTTTACACCGGATGAACAGCTCTGGTCCGTCCTTCGACGCCTCCGGTGTCGGTCCTTCCTGCAGCCTAGCTCGGAGGACCACGCTCCCCTTCAAAGGCACCGGCTTGCCCGATGCAATGCCATGCACAAACTCAGGAACGACCCACTTCTCGAACCTGAGGATCGGGTAGTCCTTGCTGTCGGGCTGGACTCCTTTCTTCCTCGCGTGCTCAACCATGCTGACCACCAGCTCCTCCGTGATGTGATTGGCACCGGCACCTCCATCCAACATACATTCCACCTGCTTCCCTAGGATCTTCACCACGGTCCGGTACTGGTACCCTCCGGACTCGTTCTGGACGACCTCCCACCAATCCTTCGGCAGATCGTCAAGATCCGCGATCCCTGGACCTCCGCCACCGTTGCTCGGCGACGTCTTCAACACTCCGCCAGAGATCACTTCTGAGTTACTGTACTCTCCGATCGTCACGCTAAGTGCAGCGAACGGGTTGATCAGGGAGCTCGCACCGGCTTCGGCCCCATTGCCAAAGACTGCTGAGTCGCGACTCCTTGCGTCCTTCCGGTCTCTTCGCCGATCACGAGCGCGTGCAGCATATCGCACCCGGACCCCTCCTTGCAGGCGCCGTTCTTCCGGAAGAAAGGGCAGAGGACTTCCTTCTTACTCTTTCCATCATACTTGCCCTTGGAACCGCTCTTCCCTTTAGAATCTCCTTTTCCTTTTCCGGTTCCCTTACCTTACCCTTTCTGGTCCCCCTTGCCCTTTCCTTCGCCCTTAACCGCGAGAACTGATCCGCTCTCCGCGTGCTGCTTCTTCTCCGCCAGCGCCTTTTTCCGAAGCTCCTTGTCGTGGGAGTAGTGGCACTTGTCTCCCCACGGACAGGTTCCATGATCCCTGTAGTGGAAACACAGCTTCTTGCCGTTCGTGCCTTCTGTGGCCGCCAAAACCTGCTGCTTCGGCGCCTTTGGCTCCTTCGGTTTCTTTGGCTCCTTCTTCGGAGGTTGCTGTTGCCTCTCCGTCTCCGTGGAGTAGACAGCATTCGCAGTCGCCCGATGAGTGGCTTCTCGCTGCTCGACCTCCAGAACCACTCGATGAGCCTCCTCCCCTGTCTGAGGTCCTCTCAGCTGGGTCTCACCAGCCCACAACCTCTTGTCACTCCGGATCTCTTTCTGCAGGTGCGCAGGCATCTTGCGAAGATACGACAGGTACAGCTCCCTCTTACTCTTACCCAGGCCAACTGTCTCCAGCTCCGTGACGCTCGCCTCAAAAAGCGGTTCGAACTGGTGCCCTGTCATCTTCCCTTTCGCCAAAGCTACGTGCTCTGCGTCAACTCGTGTCTCCCTTTCCTCCGGGCTCTCCGTGAACAAGAGATGCTTCGCCTTGATCCGCTTGTACACCTTTTCCGGGTCCTTCTCTATCTCGCCGGCTCGGTAGGCCGACTTATAGAGGTTCGTGAACGTCTTGAGGCGGGACGCCCTGCACCGAGATCTCAGCGCAAGCAGCATCTCCCGATAGTTCATGCCCTTGCAGGAGTTCGCGAGACCACAGTTGTCCTCGAAATGGTCGTAGAACTCGGACACGTCCTTAGAGTCGCTCCTTTCGTCCCCAAGCGTGGGCCATTGCAAGTCTGTTTTTACCGACAAAACTTGCGATTGATTACGGCCCTCCAGCGCCTTCATCAAGGCCGCTGTTTGATGCTCCAGCGCGTTCGCGAGCTCTTTCTCAGGAGAGGACGCCTCTGAGGCCGCCCTGTCCTTGTCCTTGTCCTTCTTCAGAGACTCCAGCTCCATCTGCATTGCCACCATCTTGGATCTCAAGGCTACTACGCCTTCGTCTCCATCGGTGGGTTCACGGCTCCGCTTCGAACCTCTATTCCGGTCATCATGGAGCTCGTCGGATGGAGTAGAGAACACTTTGTCAAGAGCCGTACTCACTCGGCCTCC